>CAHIKZ030005099.1:2167500-2220000 GCA_903632075.3 Acanthosepion pharaonis | reverse complement strand
GCTAACATACACACACACAGACACTAACTTATACACTCACACACACACATACTAAGTTACCCGCACACACATACTAACTTATACACTCACAGACACACACATACTAGCTTATACACTCAGACACATATACTAACTTATACACACACATACTAACTTATACAGACACACGCACATACTAAATTATACACTCACTCATGCTAACTCATACACACGCACACATACTAACTTATACACTCACACATACTAACTTATACACTCACACCCATATTAACTTATATACTCGCACACACACATACTAACTTATACGTTCACACATACTCATACTAATTTATATATTCACACATACTAACTTGCCCAATCACACATATACTAACTTATACACTCACACACACGCATACTAACTTATACACATATACTAACTTATACATTCAGATACACACGCATAGACTAACTTATACACTCACACACACCCATATTATCTTATACACACACATACTAACTTTCACACTCACACACATACACGCACATACTAACTTTTACACTGACACACACACATGCTAACTTTTACAGTTACACACACATGTTTCGCGAATTTGCTGACATATTAATTGAAAGTTCAATCACTGAACTGGTCAGTGCGTGCTTGGATTCAATGAAAACTGAACTGGCAATATTAAGTTGCTACATACTAAATTACTAAGTACTAAATAATTTAGCAGTACCAAACTAGTCGAGATATCCCAAGACTTGTTCACCAGAACGCGATTAAATAAAGCATTTCAGTGAGAAATTCCCTGAAGTTTACTCGGATAGACTAGCACCTGATGTAGGCCGAAGTACGCAACGACCGAAACGTTTTAATAATAGATTCAAAGAGATGGCTGATAATACTAACGAAGCGAACGGGTCTCGATATTGCAACAGGGATGAGCACTCACCTAGATTCTTAAAAACAGGACATACATTTGGCACATTCCATAGACTTTGGAAGCAAAGTTTTGCCAATATTGGAGCTAATTCTGGGCTGGCATTCTTAATGACAACCAGTGGCACTTTATCTGGATTGATGGCCTCCTCAGAGTCAAGGCTTGAAACTTCCCATACAGTGATAAAGATATTACAAAGTCATCAGTAATATAGTGCAAAAAGAAAGTAGGGCCGAATGGGAGAACCTTGGGGGCTACTGGTACCATGTAAGCCCTTCTACCTGTATGGTCAGCAATATTTACTAAATACTAAAATACTAAGTACTAAATACTTTAGCAGTGCCAAACTAGTCGGGATATCCTTAGACATGTTCACAAGAACGCTATAAAGCATTTCAGTTCGAAATTCCCTAAAGGTTACTCAAATAGACAAGCTCCTGATGTAGGCCGGAGGATGCAACGACAAAGATGTCCTAATGTTTGTTGTGGTGAACATGTAAATAATGCAAAAGATAATAACATTTCGTCCGAATAATTCAGACAGAAACATGGAAATCAGACCAAAGAAAACAGCAACACGATAAAACTAAGAAAATTCAGACAAGTGCTCTTTGATGTCGATGATTCTATTTCAAGTATTATGTCTTCAGGCGTAGGGGGTCTTTTTTTTTCTTTTTTTTTTTTTTTTTGGAGGGACGATGTTTTATATTCTGAATGAAATACAACGCTTCGTTACTTTCTACACTATTTACATTATTCGGACTATTGTCCTCAAGGACACGTGGATAAAAGTGTTGGTTAGATCCAGTGACTGGACCCAAAGATTGTGAGTTAAATACACGTTTAAGGAGGTGGTGAACTTGGAGAGGGGAATTAACAGGAGATAACTTATAACTGACATCTATTAGACATGGCACGTGGAACTAGAACAGTCTACCCCAGTGAGCGAAATAAAGGATTCAGTTCGACATTCCAACCATCTGAAACAACGGCCAAAACATTGTAATAAGTATGGCGACAAAGATGAGGACAATAGTCCGAATCATATAGTGTACATAATACCTCATCTCGGAAATATAGTCCGTATAATCTAAATAGTGTACATAATACCTCATCTCATTATTTTCTGTTTTCTTGCGTTCGAATTTGTGGATTCGCAATGGTTGCTTTTGCTGACGATATAAGATATTTAATTCTTGTTTCGACTTTCTCACTATCTCTTCATAGAATTTGGTTTTAGTATTTATTTTCCTTTTTAGTTGTCTTCATACGTCTGCGCCATTTTCTTTTCATAGAATTTTCTTCTATGGAGTAGTGTGGCGACAATGAAAACTTGTATTTAAAGCATTCACCTCGATTCGAAAACCTGCTACTCTTGTCAGAAATAAATTTACATTTTTATACTAAAGTTCACCCAAGAAAGGACCCGAGATAAGAAAATGTTGATACTGCATAAGCTCAGTTATGTACCATGCGTGATACACGCTTAGGCGATCTTTCGATACATGACTGACGAGGCAGATTTTCCCCCACAGTAGGTTGTCATTCTTTCTGCGGTAGAAAGTTGCCATTCAAAGCTATAGAACCCGGTCTGTCTTGCTATTTACCTAGAGCTCTGAGAAGAGGAGAATTCATACCTTTTTCACGTAAGTGAATGTAATGGATTCGTCTAGAATTCGAACTCGGCTCACCGATTTCTCAGTCCGAGTCGCTATCCATTACTCCACCGTGTCTCTTCACTGAGGTGCGTGATATAAATGAAAGACAAAGTGGTAAGAAGTGAAAGTTAAGCTAATTAGGACGGAAGATGTGGACTGACCATTGACTTGAATAGGTCAAGATTGAAGTGTTCAGGAAAAAAACTACACCTTATAAAATTCACTATACATAATATATAATATATAACCTAACTAAAAGATTGTATGAACACAAAAGGGACATTTTACAAATGCGTTGGTTGTCCACCGTAACGAGACAGACCACAACTTTGACATAAAAATGTTACTCTGATCAAAGGAGAAAAATAATTCATATATATATCTGTTATGGTCGGGTTCCTTGTACCACGGTGATAGTCCAAGGTAGAACCAATAAAGAACTCGAACACGGATATGAAATAACACAGATATCTTACAAACAGGAATATATACAGAGAAGTAGAAAGTGTTAGTACGAACAATCAGGTTTAGTAGTACTTGTCTGAACGCGACTCTGCTTCGGACTGCCTCTGACTCGACTGACTAACTCGCTCGCTCTGACTGACTGACAGACTTCAGACTGAACAGTATTTAGTCACGAGGGCATCATGTAGCACAAGGCCGGTTTAACGTGGGATCACCGAGCCCATGGGCTCGGCCAAAATTATGCCCTTTGAACCCGTATAAACGGGTTCAGGGTCGGTTTACCTCCCCGAAAGAGATTCCGCCCTTCGGCGTAGCCTCGTTCGGGTTCCTCCCCGCCCGAAGGCAGAGAGTTCAACCGATCAGCCGGTCGCCCGACTTCAGACTGAACTCCCTGCTTCCTCTTGAGGCGCAGTATTTATTACGTATGGAATAGTCCATTATGTTATTATGGGTAAGGTCCCATAACAATATCGTTATCTTTATCACTCTCTCTCGCACACACAAACCCACACACACAGAAGCACACACACACACACACACACACACACACACACACACACACACACATATATATATATATATATATATATATATATATATATATATATATATATATATATATATATATATAAATAAACTTATCTGATCGGGTCTCCGAGTTTCAGAAATGAGTTTTATATGTCCAATCCTCAGTGGATTTCTGTTCAAATCGTATTTTCCTATTATAGTTTTTTCTCCTTAGAAAAAAAAACAACTTATTTTTATAATGCCGCAATATTTTTAATAATTCTACAGACTATGTTTAAGATATCACACACACGCACACACACCCACGCACACACTCACACACACACACACACACATATATATATATATATATATATATATATTATATATTCAAATGTCTTAATATGACAATGTTAAAATGTTTGCTATTTTTAATATTTCTTTGTAATAAAGTAATTTAGTAAATGTTATATACCATACCTATGAACACTAATGAGTATGTTTCAATCTTCATAAATAAGTTAGACCCTAGTGTAAGTAGGGAGTTAATGTTCTAAGTAGTTCACCACTAGCCGTGGTTTACCTAGCTGGCGGGTATTGCATTTTGTTGATTTTATAAAGATTAATATTTCATTTCCAAACTCCGTTGTCGTTATTCCTCATTCAGGAACCTTTTTCTAGGCTACAACTGTAAAAGAAATACTTATCATAGCCTCGAAATAAATTTCAAATTTCTACTATGATAAAATCCATTAATAACATGACAACTTTTAAACATTCAAGTGTCATAATATGACAATGTTAAAATTTTCGCTATTTTTAATATAATTTCTTCCTTATAAAATAGTTTTGTAAAAATTTTATAAAATCGAATAACCCAAGCAGCTTCGCCAAAGACCATATATTTCAGAATCCTGACGCACTTAAACCTTCATAATATTCAAAATGAGTAATTATTTAATTGATTTTTTTAGTTGCCGTGGTCGAGTGGTTAGAACGTTGACATTCTGACCATGAAAACCGGGTTCGAATCTTACCATGGTCGATTTGTCAGGAAGGAGACTTCTTGTTGTTGTTATCGGACTATGGGTGTCTATCCCAGCGTACGGCACCTTTGGAAAGTGCCTGAAAAACCATACCACGGGTTGACCCAAGCCTTGTGAGTGAAATTGTATAGACGGAACACGTGAGGCCCGTCGATAGCTGTGCTAGCACAAAGTCAACAGACCTCGTGGCGGAGGGCTTGAGCGTGCTGGCCTTGTTCAAATTGTTGATCACACTAGATAACATCCCAGAAACTAAGGTCTGCTCAGCATAGTTGCAGTATAATCCACAGTTGGGCTCTGTGGATGTTGAATAAACACAAATGCGCCTGAGAAAGCGTCTGCAATAGGGATTGGCTAGCCGTCTTCGTAGACAGGTATCCTTGAGTACGAGTGGCCAGCTGTAGTTAATAAATTATTTTAATTATTTTATTATTTTATTCCTAACGAATATCAACTATATTTTATACAAAAATCGTAACAGCCTTTGATATATGTTTAATAAATTCATAAAAGTATTTATGATGAAATAAAGAACAAAGTATTAATATAAAAGTAAAGAAGATAAATTCGGTAAAAAATTATCAACAATTATTTATAATTATCGTAATATATAAAAAGTTATTAATTATTTAATATCTTTAAGTGTTTGCGGCCATATCATGTTGGAACACCGGTTCTCGTCCGATCACCAAAGTAACGTTGAATTTTGCCAGTACCTAGCTTAATGAAAGCTTGGGAATACCAGGTGTTGGGATCTTGGATGTGCGGGTGGTGTGATGAGAAATCGGAGAGCCGAGTTCGAATTCTAGTTGAGTTCGTTAAATTCACACGCGTAAATATGAATCTTTTCTCTCGCCCACGTATGGGTTAAATAGAAGGGCTGACTAGGTCCTATAGCCTTGAATGGCAACCAGTCTACTGCAGAATGTAACGGCGTCCTACTACAGGAATTTTCTCGAGGTCAATCATAAATAAAATTAGACATCACGCATGACACGAAAGAAAGGAATTAATATATATATATATATATATATATATTAAGTTATTGATTTTATATGCTAGAAAAATAAACCTATCATTATTTCAAACGTAGGAAATAACACAAATTCTTTTCAATTTGTTATTTTTATTTCTTTTTCTTTTCTTCTTTCCTTCATGAGATTTTCTAGACTCTATTACACCGAAAGAATTTTTATACACTGTAAATCTCTATCTTCAAAAATAATTTAACACTCGACTCCTGCTTTTTAGGGATTAGTAAAAGTACACTTAAAGCTAATTTTTGGTTACATTTAAAGCTTTGATTAGTTACAGAGTAGTCTTCCCTTATATATTTATTTGAAAATAATTATAAATTCTGTAAAAGTTTACATCAAGCTTAACAGTCACCTTCGATGACTGTTAAGCAGGTGAAGATATTTAAAAAAAAAAAAAAAAAAACAGAAGATTGTACAATCTGTTTCGATAAACGTCATCATTTAATAATTCAAGTTATTTTATTATATGATTTACATATGCATTTATACAAATAATCGTGAAAATACTGTAAAGTTGCATTGCCTCTGATAAACAGATTTTATGAATCATGATTGCTATTTTGTTAAAAGCTGTTAATAACTGCACAGATTTGCCCTGACATAAGGGCATAAAATTATTACAATAATAAATTGAAGGGTGAACTTTCAGTTTATTGTATCAATTTCACTGTTACTTTCTAAATGACACATTATTTTACAAGTTGTGGCTAAGGTTTTCTGCATGTTAATCAATTATGAGTTTGCCAAAAGGAAAAGGTTATGATCCCAAAATGAAACTGATTTTTGTAAGATACTCGAATTCAAATTTTACACCGTTTTATAAAGGTTTAATTTTGTTTGTACCAGACAAGCTACAACCTATGTTACAAAAGTGATTAATAGTATGTTCCTCATATGATAATTTAGACTGATATACACAAACACACACACACATATATATATATATATATATATATATATATAATACATATATATATAATACATATACATATATATATAATACTTATACATATATATAATAATAAATACACACACATATATGTATATGTGTGTGTGTGTGTGTGTGTGTGTGTGTGTGTGTGTGTGTGTGTGTGTGTGTTTTTAATACCTATACTCTGGCGGTGTGACAAAATCCCAGATAATAAAAATATATTTGAACAAACCAATATCATGGATAAATTTCAGTAAAAAAGAAAAGACAAAAAACATCCGTGTTGCTCGAAAATAATCAATCAGCACCGCAATTACTAGTCAAAAGAAAAAACACCGACAGAGTAAATTAAGTAAAATCGTAAAAGTGCTCAATACTATACATAGAGCAAAATCTAAAAACCTACTGAGCTAGAACCTACCTACCAATGTTTCACTCACCAAGACCCAGTAATACCCTTGGGAGGTAGGTAGGTTCTGGATCACCCTATATATATATATATATATATATATATATATATATATATATATATATATTCCATATCTGGAGAGTTTATGTAGCAACACCTGATGCTGCACCTTGTCAAAGGCGTTTGATATATCTAGGGTATTAGTCCTCATGATGAATTTATTGTCTAGTGCCTCATTGATTCTGTGAGTAATAACAGTTAAGATATCAGCTGTGGATCTATAGAAGAGTGAAATCTATACTCAGGAGGTTGTTTCTGTTGAGGTGTTCAACAAACTTCTTGTTGATTATAGATTCAAATAATTTGCTGATGATACTAAGGAGGCTAATGGGTTGATATTGCCACAGGGATGAGCACTGCACTCACCTGCATTCTTAAAAATAGGACATATATTTGACACATTCCATAGGCTTTGGAAACAGCTTTCCTTCATGTAATGGTTAAACAGTTTTGCCAATATTGGAGATAACTCGGGGCTGATATGCTCAAGAAAAACCACTGGAACCTCATCTGGATTGGTGGCCTTCTTAGAGTCAAGGTGTTTGATATGTTTGGAAACTTTCCATGCTGTAATAGATATTACATATTTAGTTTCTAGCGCAAAAATAAATAAGAAGAATAGCGATAAAGTCCGTGGGCAGCGATATGAAAAAAAACAACTGAATTTCTCCCATGTATAGTGGTTGAAAATATAAATGGCATTAAATTTCAACAGTGATATGATTTCACGACGTTTCGTCCGTTCGAGAGGCGGAAAAATTGCATGTCTTTACACTCGATAGTCGAGAGGATTCTCACCGCACCCGTCTCCCTCTTGCAGACTGCGGGGTTGCTTCCGTTACGACCGCGAGCAATCGTTGATTGGAAGACGACCACAGCGGCAACGTCAGTTCGTTCTCGGAAGTCGAAAAACAAACACTGTGGTACACGTAGCCGTAGTCTGAAATCTGGACTGACATTCTTAAGAACAACCAGTTGTCCCCATCTTTGTTGCCATATTCACGACGTTTCGGCCGCTTTACGTTCCGGCCTTCTTCAGGAAATGTCTATATTTCTGAGATGGGGGATTGTAATCATTTACATTATTTACATTGTTCGGACTGTTGTCCTCATCTTTGTTGCCATATTCACGACGTTTCGGCCGCTTTATGTTCCGGCCTTCTTCAGGAAATGTCTATATTTCTGAGATGGGGGATTGTAATCATTTGCATTATTTACATTTCGAAATGTATTTAGCTGAAATTATAAAATCGTGTTCAAAATATTTAGATATCGGCATTAAATAACCCATAGAGGTGTTGATATGCCTCTAAACAAAATCAGCCAACCAACTATTCTTCTCTTTCGTTGTTCTCTCATCCATTCACATGAACTCTTTAAGTGGAATACTCGCTGTTTTCTCTTGATTCTCTTACATTCATTCGGTGATGCCAACGAATACTCGTTGTCACTTTCATAATACTCGTTGTAGTAGAGACTTTGTAATCGCAGATACAACTATAGTATGCCGTTGAACAATGCTGGTGTCAGACAACTTTGTATATCACTCACATTAATAGTACTTGCTCGATGATACTTGCTTGAATAATAATCCGTATAGTGAATAAAGAATAGCTGTTCATATAGTAATAGAGGATAAACTAGAAATGGAGATCATTTAGATGTCATGCAACCTCCTACTTATGTGTTTCCTCTATGGTCACGTGGTCTACTAATTGTTATTTTCTTGATATGTTCTTATAGATTACATTATTAATCACTCCCACTCTTATTACCTGACAATCATTGTTGCATATCAACGACTAGCATAATTCCCGGTAATTACCATTTTGATAAATCACAAGTCATGATGGTAATAAAAAGGAGAAATTTAAAAAAAGACTTATTTTTTTTTGTTTTATTTTTTTTTTTTTTTTTTGTATTTTTATTAGCAACATGTTAAATATTAACTGTAAGAAGAAATGAGTGGCCATCAGCCAGAAGAACTGCCCAGTGTGCAAGTTACGGTGTTTTGGGGGGCTTTTTTATCATTTCACCCCAAACAAGTCAACCGTTTTGGGTATGACGATAAACTACATCCGCGTCCTGGGTAAGACGGTAAACTGCATCCGCGTCCTGGGTAAGACGGTAAACTGCATCCGCGTCCTGGGTAAGACGATAAACTACATCCGCGTCCTAGGTAAGACGGCAAACTGAATCCGCGTCCTGGGTAAGACGGTAAACTACATCCGCGTCCAGGGTAAGACGGTAAGACGGTAAGACGGTAAACGCATCCGTCCTGGGTAAGACGATGAACTACATCCGCGTCCTAGGTAAGACGGTAAACTGAATCCGCGTCCTGGGTAAGACGATAAACTACATCCGCGTCCTGGGTAAGACGGTAAACTGAATCCGCGTCCTGGGTAAGACGATAAACTACATCCGCGTCCTGGGTAAGGCCGTAAACTACATCCGCGTCCTGGGTAAGACGGTAAACTGCATCCGCGTCCTGGGTATGACGATAAACTACATCCGCGTCCTAGGTAAGACGGTAAACTGAATCCGCGTCCTGGGTAGGACGTTAACTACATCCGCGTCCTGGGTAAGACGGTAAACTGCATCCGCGTCCTGGGTAAGACGGTAAACTGCATCCGCGTCCTGGGTAAGACGATAAACTACATCCGCGTCTTAGGTAAGACGGTAAACTGAATCCACGTCCTGGGTAAGACGAGAAACTACATCCGCGTCCTGGGTAAGACGGTAAACTGCATCCGCGTCCTGGGTAAGACGATAAACTACATCTGCGTCCTGTGTAAGACGGTAAACTACTTCCGCGTCCTGGGTAAGACGGTAAACTGCATCCGCGTCCTAGGTAAGACGGTAAACTGAATCCGCGTCCTGGGTAAGACGATAAACTACATCCGCGTCCTAGGTAAGACGGTAAACTGCATCCGCGTCCTGGGTAAGACGATAAACTACATCCGCGTTCTGGGTAAGACGGTAAACTGCATCCGCGTCCTGGGTAAGACGATAAACTACATCCGCGTCCTAGGTAAGACGGTAAACTGAATCCGACAGCCAAGTCTCTTATCAGTATGTTTTTAGGAGCGTAGAACCACCTAAATTGCTGGTGTTCCCAGGTCCACCCTCCCTTTGGTAGTTAGAATCTCAGTTAATAGCAAATAGTTAACCACCAAACTGGCATCAAATCCCCCTGAAAGTTTAAAAATAGATTTTAATACCAGAAATACTTTGTAAAGAATTGTTACCAACAATGGTTTTTTGAAGAAGAGATTATTACCAACAATACATTTTTGAAAAATTATTACAAGCTATACATTTATGAAAAAAATATATTACCAGCTATATATTTTTTGTGAAAAATATTATAAGAAACAGATTTTTGAAGAAAAAATATTACCAATTTATATTGTATTTAAAAGATCGTAGTTGACAAGAAAGCGGGAAGCCAGAAGAGAGTTCAACAAGAGAGAAATTACGGTTACCATTAGAAATTTCAACAGTGGAATTATGAGATCTAGTTACCAATTGGAGACCTGATCAAGCAAGTAAATGATTCGCACGAAATATCACTCGTATTCAGCAGCTGTTTAGTCAGCCTGCTCTCCTCGTCATCAGAGAGTTTCAGCCGCCCTTCAATGCCGGGGGTGTCATCGCGTAAATATTGAAAAGAAAGCTTAACAGAGAATAAGATAAAACAAAGCATATTTAAACCAGATTACTGTAAACGTCTTTAAAGGAAAAAAAAGAATGAATAAAAAAAATGGGTTCACAATAATCGCTTCTGCAATAAGATCTGCAAACATGCAAATGGTTACTGAGAATGAAATAAAAGGCGAAGACAATAAAAGAACAGGAATCAAGGAAGCAGATGATAATCGACATGGCATTTAAATTTTTGAACATCGTATTCGACAGGGAAACAGTAAACCGGAAGAAGCGGAAAGCGCGAAAGGAGAAACTGTTAGCACAGAACTTATAATTATATCTATTGATTTTAGAAGTGACATTATATGACCTAACAGCCAATCTAGTACTGCACTTAAATTCATAACGTCGGAGTGTAAAACAGAGAATCTCATCAGAAGAATTATTGTGAAAATGCGTATAGAAAAGACAGAGGGGAGCTACGTTACAGCGGTAGGAAGCCGAGATGTCAGACCAGGACTGATAACGTTGCAGATTCTTCTTTGGACTTTGTCAAGATTATCTAGGTATATAGCAGAAACACCAGACCAGGAATAATACTCGTTGCACGAACGAATGGTAGACTTATAAATGTGTAGAAAAATTGTTTACCATGACATAGTGAACTGACTTTCCCAGCAGTAAACGTCGTAATTACGGTATTTTCCGGTATACAAGACGCACTTTTTTCCTAATAAATACCCTGAAAAATATGTGTGCGTCTTCCAAGACGAATGTAAGGCAGCGCTCAGGCTCAGGTAAGCTTGAACGGTCACCTAATTGGCTTGGGGACGTGGATTTGTATATTCAGTCATTACACTATGTAATTCAGCATTTTATATGATCTAACACATACATAATTAGCTGTTACAAGTATTTCCAAGACTATAAACCTTCCTGGAGCCGAGCAACAAACTTAAATATGTTCTGTTTACTGGCAGCGGCGGGAATCTTTCTGCTCCTAACTAGAATGCCATTGTCATACAAACAAAATCGGAGGATAACAAGGTAAACAATACGTGGCGCCAGTATGTGAGGAACACATGGTGAATGTGCTGTTGTATGAGAATGACTTATTTTTTCTTAGAAATTTCCTTCCAATATTAGAATGCGTCTTTCAAGCCGGAAAATACGGTAATTCAATATAATCAATTATGTACACTACTTACATTTCTTGGACTAACATCTTCATCTTTGTTGCCATATTTATCACAACGTTTCGGCCGTTGTACGCTCCGGCCGTTGTACGCTCCGGCCGTTGTACGCTCCGGCCTTCTTCAGGTAGTTGGAATGTCGAACTGAACCCTTTATTTCGCTCGCCGGGGTAGACTGTTCTAGTGCCACGTGCCATGTCTAATTGATATCAGTTATCAGTTATCCACTGTTAATTCCCCTCTCCAAGTTCTCCACCGCCAGGTATTAAACTCTCAATCTTTGGGTCCTGTCAATGGATCTAACCAACGCATATATCCACTGTGCCATGTGTCCTTGAGGACATCTGTGTGTGAATTTATGGGTATTATTAACCTAATGTTTTCAGCAACCATTTTTTTACCAGTGCTCATATTGCAATTTTCGTTGCTATTGCTTTTCTCTGGCACTCCGTATTACTGGTTCCCATATTGTATTCATTTCTATGCTTGGTCGGCTCAGGAGATTTTTGTGACCTAGCATATTTAATTTACATGACAAATATTTATTTTTCAACGAATCCTCTTCCTTGTCAATGCACTTAATTTAGAAGGAAATGTGAAGAATTATTTAGAAATTCACAGGCCACTAATACAAAAGTATTTAGTTTGAACAAGAAATATAAACTTAATTTACTGATGAATATGTAGGTACATCGATAAGATTGTAGACTAACAATGAAAAAAGTGTTTATTTTACACAACAAATACTTCCTTTGCAACATAATCTTCTTCCTTGTCAATGCACTTAATTCAACAATGAATATTGATCACACACATCATATACAAGGAAAATTTCTGGTCAACATCCGGCTCTTAATTTCTTGTCGGTCTATAGAGTTTGATCCAACATCCATATACCCTAAATCACAGACATTTGGATGTACTAAGTTTGAGGGCGTTGCTGCGCAAGTCTCTCGTTCTTATTTTCTTATAAGTATAAGGGTGTAAGTTTAATTCTTATCTGAAGTTAATGTGTTGAAGGATATTCCTTTCAGCCACTATCTGCTGGGATGGGGTAATTGGCAACGACTCGGAAAGACAAATTGGTGACTCAAGTTCGAATCTCAGTCGGGTTCTTTATTTTTATTTGGGTGCAAATGCCCTTGGAATATGTATGAATCTGTCTCCCACTCCGCTATGGGCTAAATAGTAGGTCTTGTATCTAGAAAAATCTTTGTTATGCATTAAACTAAATTTTATTGCAATATTCACTTGCAAAAAGAAAGATTTATTCTTGCTATCTAAAAATATGTTTCGGCTTTAAATAACCAACGAAAAGTTGATAAGCCGTAAAAATCAAATCAAACAATCCATCCTTCCAATCCTTCGTCGTATCTTATAAATTATACAAGGACACTGTTTGAATTGCCCTTTCCAAAAATAAATAACAAAAACAAAAAACAACTTCATGTTGACCAAACATCAAGAGAGGTAAGCTACGATGACCAGTCTCGTGGCTTCATACGATACGTGAGAAAAGAAGTGATCATCACGTGACCTCAATTCACGTTGACGAAATCGCGTGAGATGGATTACTTTAAAAGTTATTCACGTGACGTAAATTCACGACACCCGCACCAGAATATCACCGACATATTCCTTCCGAAACAGCAAGAAGGATTATGTCCTGCCTCCAAGATGGCGTCAGTTTAGGTTTAGGCTGTTTATTTTATTTTATTTTTTTTTGTTTTTCTTTCTTTTGTCTATCTTTTCCGTTTTACACTTCTTCTTTTTCTTTTATTTTTTTTTTTTTGTTGCTTCGTTTCATATTACAATGTGATCACTTTTTAATAACAAAGATGTTTTTTTTTCTGTATCCAGAAAATTTACGTGGAAAGCTATTTGTAAGTTTATGATAATAAATGAAGTCGATAGACTGTTTGTTTACGTCCTACTGATTTCTATGTAATGGTCAATATAATCTATTATTTTAATGGATAAATAAATAAAGTTCCAGTAATATGTTTAAAGGTATTCAATATTTTTATTAATAAAAATCTGTCTTGTGTGGGTGTTATTTTCTTCCCCAATGTTTATCCGGGCCATCTTCGGAATATTATCGAAATATTAACAATTCAATCATCTTCTTTGAATGAGCCAAGCTGGGAATCAATAACGATGTCGAATATTATTCTTACTTTTATTTTCTTATTAGTTATTTTATTATTTTTCATTGAATCCAGAACTAAATCTATAATTCTTAGATGAATAGTTTTAATGTTATCTTTTCTACATCAATTACCATTCAAGAACCTATTGGTTCTATTGTCACAAGTTACATTGCTACTCACGGGTCCATTAATGAATATTTTAGATGAAACAAGAAGCATATAAATTCCGTGACATAAAGCTGGAATGTCAACGCCTCAAAATATTATTCCAGCTGCTTATATCCATGGGTTGCTTTCTAAATAACGCCTCCCAGAATGTAAAATTTGTGTTAAGAGACTAAGCGATAAAAAAATAGGAAGTCAGCAGAATACATAGCAAAAAAAAGTAACAGATGGAATAAAAATTTGGTTGATAGGCGTCCCGAAATTAGCAAATGCAATAAAAAATGCAGATTGAAAATGAAGTGATGTAATACACCTGGTAAAACACGGCATAAAATAGCACAGTTACTGTCGTCATGGAAGGAATTGGGAAAGGTCATTGTTAAACTCGAAATGGCTACTGAGGATGATGATAATGATGATGATGATATAAATTCGTAAATGAATAAATCTTTACATAAAATTACATTATCGCTGCCACATCGGGTTTGCTGCTCTGCTGTATATTTAGAGATTTTTTAGGAAAACCCAAAGAGTCTGCAATTTTATAGGTCCTAACCTGGCATCTCGCTTTCAGTAAGTTTCCAACTTCCGTAATGTTAATTCCCTGCGCCTTTTCTATAGATACTTTCATGGTAATTGTTCTGATGAACTTTCCTCTATGGTACCGAGATTTTATAAATTTAAGCGCAGTACTAGATTGGCGATTAGGTCTCATCACTTTAATGTTGAAATGGCTAGATGCAACCCTAGGTTCTATACTAATAGTCTCTTGTATCGCACTTCTCGTTTGTGAAAATCTCTTCCGGTTTCCAGCTTCACTGTCAACTTTGAACTTCGAAAATTTGAATGCAATGTCAATCATTATCTTCTGTCTTCTTAATTCTTGTTCTTTTATTGTTCGCTCTCCGCAGTAATGTTTTCTTTTCTCATATTCTCTCACACTCAGCAATCCTTTGCTTATCAGAGGCTTTATTGCCTTGCTTGGGGGGGGGATATAAGGATCACTGCTTGTTCACTTAATAAATTGTAACTATCCAACATGAAATGCTATCATCATTACTTGAATCCACTTTTCAATGCTCTTTTGTGCCAACAACATTCCAGATAAGTGCTCTTCCGTGGATCCCATAGTTGTTGAAATCTATCTTACTCTTGATTTATATACATAGTATCTTTCTAAAGCTTCAGCTGGCTAGGTATTGAATTCAATTTTTTCTCCTCCTTTGACTGGTCGCCAACCACGGCTAGCGTGCCCCGTCGATTTTGCTATTTAACCTATGGAAAGAAAAGTTCAATTCATACCCTTTTCACGAGTATTTGAGCGTAAGCAAGAGCAATAAACTTGACCGCAAGTCGAACTAATTCATCTATTTCTCGTCCCGAACAGCTAACACTAAAAGATCCCAAGAAAAGAATCCATCTTAAATCGAAGAACCAAAGAGATTAGAATTAGTAAAACTTCTGTTCACAAATTCTCTTGTTACTTAATTGCTGCCCATCTCCGGCATCGAAGATTTTTATTTTACGCCTTTAAGTCGTTGCCGGATTAAGCTAATAAGTAGTTAAATGTGCTGCATTTGAAAGCCCAACATTAATAATTTTGAATTGACTTTCTTTTTATTAGTAACCAAAATTAGCCAAACTGTTTTAAAACGTAGCACCAAATAGACGGAAATAACGTTGATCAAAATTTAGCAGCTATTTGTTTTCAAAAGTATCCCAACCTTGAACCATTAAGTTCCATTTGAAAATTAAGCAGGCTATGAGGGTCTCCTTATTAGGCCTAGCATAGAAATAAATTCAATATGGGAGACGCTAATAAAAAAGAAAGAGAAATGACAGTAAATCTTCAGCAGCAGCAATCAAAACTTGACAACTTTCAAGGTAAATTATAAAGTTAAGTACAAGGTTAAGCTTAAGGCTCTAAGTTACTACAGGGAATTACGACGGAACGATGGCCTAGTGGATGAAAGCGTTGGTTTTTAAATGTGGGGAAATAGCGGCTGCGAGTTCAATCCCTGGGTTGGTCAATGTGTATTTACACACAGTGGAAATGGGTAAGCAATAACTGAATTAAATACCTCGTAGATTAAATAAATGGATCAGATCAGAATTCCCTGTAGATCTTGTTATAACAATAACAAAAATGAGGACAACAGTCCAAGTGTAAATACAGATAACTCTTACAAAAATTAGGTTTACAATATCTGCCTATATCTCTGAAATGAGGTATTATGATTGCTTACATAATTTACGTTATTCGGACTTTTATCCTAATCTTTATTGCCATATACACAACGTTTCGGCCGTTGTACGCTCCGGTTTTCTTCAGGTGACTGGAATTTCGAACCGAACCCTTTATTTCGTCCGTCGGTGTATATTGTTCTAGTTCCATGAAAGGAAATAACTGAGACATCCGGAAGTGGAAATGGCATGTGGAAGTAGAAGTTGTGTATATGGCAATGAAGATGAGGATAACAGTCCGAATAATGTAAATAATGTAAGCAATCATAATACCTCATTTCAGAGATATAGGCAGATATTGTAAACCTAATTTTAGGAAGGAGTTATCTGTATTTACACTTGGACTGTTGTCCTCGTGTAACATACACGAAGCATACATGCATAAACACTTGGCTTAATTTAGAGTTTATACCTAAATTTTCTTCAAACACTTGATTACCTTCTTAGCCGGAAATAAAAATTGTTATTGGTCTAATATTTCAAATAGTAATACATTAGAAGATGTTGTTTGCAAAAAATATTGTTTTCAAAATCATAAAATTTCAACCATAAGGTCAGAGTTCGAATCTCATTGTCGATTTGTCAAGGTGCTGATTTCTTGATAATATTGGCTTAGGGAAAAGTTCATAGTCTTCAGCATCGTTGCCTAAAAGCATGCAGTGGGTTAACCCAAGCTTTGTGTGTGAAATTTCGTAGACAAAACGTCAATGGTTGAGCTAACACTGAAGCTATTGAGGGCACTGGCTTTGCCAGATTATACACTCTCTCCCGGAAACTGTAACAAAGTTCCGCTCAATACAAACCACAAATGCCAAAGAAATACTGCAACAGAAATCAACTTACCATCCTAACAACAAAGTAATTGCAGATGCGTGTGGCAGAGGTAAGATCATCCTGATAGGTTCCGGGCATTGACGAACCCTGCCAGTATCAAGATGCGGCATTTCTTCAGGTTAGAGGTTGTTCTATACGAGATTAGACATGTACACATGACTTTCGACGTCAAAGTAGTTGCCATAAATAAAAAAAGAATATATGTCACATAGTGGCCACCGCTGCTATAACAAACCGAAGGTTAAAAATTGGTAGCAAAGTTAAAAGCTGGGAAAATATCTTCATCTCGAAAAAATAGACTAATTCATAAGATAGTGACACGTGGCTTGGTTTTTAGGTATTTCCCAACTCTACAGGACGATATTGCCAAGAAGTCAACCATAGTGAGATTTGATCGCAGGTTTGATACGCTAACGCTGTAACCATTCAACCAAACACCTGCATACGTCTATAGCAGTGGTTTTCAATCTCTTTGAAGTCGGGGCGTACTTGAAATCCTACCAATAACTGTAGGCGCACTATATACAAATTTCGGAAAAATATGTTATAATGAAGTCAAATATTGCCGAAAAGAAATAATGCAATAAAAAAAATATGAAATGAAACATATCATGAGTTTATTCATTTTTGTATTTACGAGAAACATGAGCCTGATGAGTCTTAGCAATTTCTTCAATGTTTGGGCGTATATTTAATAGGCAAACTCTCATTTCCTCCTCAATACATTGAAGAGTTCCTCTCTTTTTGCACTGGTGGGAGCAGAAAAACCTAATTCACATAAATATGAACGAGACGAGTACAGCAATATAATAAAGTAAATATATTTGTTTCTTATATCTGGACAAATATTTCTCTGGAATGCCAGGGGTCACCTAGACATCTTCCAGGGCACACCAGTGAGCCCAGGCACACCATTTCAGAACCACTTGTCTATAGTGTTGCCAATATTTGGATACAAAGCAACGGATCTTTGAATTCAAATATCCTGCTATATAATTCACAGATCAATTCAGGCTTTTTCAGGGGCGCCACAGCGTTTTGAACGAAAAAGACTAGAGCAGAATTTGAACTTCATTCCATTTCGAGTCGAAAACTGTTACGCTGCATTCGCATTTGGCAGGCCAGGTCCTGATTCTACTAAACATTAGGAAAAAGACAACTATCCTAGCCTTAGTCGAAGGATGCGGGAAATTTTGAATACATCATCGACGGTCATATTATACAGAACTCTGGAAATAGTTCCAAGGCGACTTTCAAAGAGATTGAAACACTTGAGAAAGAAAAATGTCGACAGAGTACTTAAGAAAGTGCAGGAGATTTGAAGTTATATACAGTCAATTGCGGGAGAAGACGCTGGAATGGTGGTCACCTGTGAACAAAGTGGGAAGTTGGTTAGAAAATGTTTGGGTAAAACTGAAATTGGTAGTAAAAAAAGTCCATTGATTAATCCATGTATTATGCAAATTAGTATTTTTAAAAAATGCAACGGGTATTTTCCCCAAAACACTAGAAATAAAAAAAATTCCAGGAACAGAAATAGGTGCGGTATTAAATGTATTTCCGAACATACTCGTCTGATAAGACGGCTAACCAATCCCTGTTGTAGACACCTGCTCAGGTATATTTGTGTTTGTTCAATAACCATAGAGCCAAACTGGGGTTCATAGTGCAACTATTCTTTCTTTCTTTCTTTCTTTCTTTCTTTCTTTCTTTCTTTCTTTCTTTCTTTCTTTCCTCTGTAGTTCTTTCTTTCTTTGTCTCTTTCTGTCTTCTGCTTTTCTTTCTTTCTTCTGTCTTTCTTTCTTTATCTCTTTCTTTTTCTTTGTCCATGTCTTTCTTCTGTCTTTCTTTATTTCTTTTTCTCTTTCTTTTTTCTTTTTCCCTGTCTTTCTTCTGTCTTTCTTTCTTTTTCTCTTTCTTTTTTTCTTTGTCTCTTTCTTTTTTCTTTCTGTCTTTGTTTCTTTCCTTCTTCTGTTTCTCTTCTTTCTTTTTTCTTTATTTCTTCTTTCTTTCTTCTGTCTTTGTTTCTTCTTTCTTACTCTGTCTCTTTCATTTTTTTCTTTCTTTGTCACTTTTATTCCTCTGTCTTTCTTTTTTCTTTCTTTTTCTCTTTCTTTCTCTTTTTCTTTCTTTCTTTTTTCTTTCTTTCTTTCTTTTGTCTTTCTTACAGTTTCTGTGAGAGAGCGCGTCCTCCGACTTGACGATCACTTTAGAATAAGGCCGGCACGCTCAAACCCTCAGTCACGATGACTTGTGACTTCAATCTAACGCAACCATCGACAGCTTCCGGACAGTTCAGTGCCCACCCGAATGTTATTCACAAGGCCTCTATAAAATCGTGGTGTAGTTTTCATGCACTTTTTGAAAGTGACGCATGCTGAGGTTACACAGGCGATGACATCTAGAAGTCACATTCTTGACCAATCGACCATGATGAGTACTTCGTTCTCATGATGGAAAAGCTGGTTATCTAAGATTCCATTGCGAAGTGAACAGTTACGTGTGCTAAACGGTCTACGTTCCCTAAAACATGTGTCTATTTAAGTCTACCCTGGATTGGGGAGACTGGCACGATTTTTACTAAGCGAATCTCATCCAGTATTTCGCAAAATTATTTTATTGCTTTTAATTAGAGTGACATTTTTAAATCAAAATGGTGGTCACTCATTACGATGAGAAATTAGTGCATTTAGTGTGTAAAATATCCTGTTTGTCTTCATGTCAGCTTTATTTAAATTCCTTGGGATTTTTCCGATGCATTCCTTTTTTAAATTATCTACTGAAGAACTGAAAGATGTGGAGAAATTTACCTTTAAAAGTGTTACAAATGCTGAACTAGAAATCCGCGAAAAGAATGTTATATCAAAATCGGAAATAGCTAATTTACAGCAGACGAGAAAATCTCTAAGCAACGATCAAATTACAACCTAAACTCATCACCCAATCTACCAATTGCAAATGGAAAAACATTGGACGACCAGATCTAATAATAAGTCTTAAGATTATAAATCTATAGAATACCGAACTGGAAGCACACGTCTTTGACTTAAAATTCTCTGCCAGGATTCATAAAGGAGAGATCTAGCTTTTTGGTGTGTTTTTTTTGTTTTTTTTTTTTTGAGGGGGGATTAATCATTATCGCCCCAAGTAAGGTGGTACAGCCCATGAAACGCAAAGGGTTACAAGGTGTGGGAGAATTGGGAACTGAAAGATTAATAATGAACAGGAAGAGGAAACAGTAACCAGGAGAATAGTAGATAGCGATTGACATTACATTTAAAAAAAATTAGATTAGAGTTGACTGGAAAGCATGGAGCCAGGAGACAGTTTCCACAAGCGAGAAGTGCGAGAAAAGAAACTGTTAGCATAGAACTTACGGCTATATCTAGCCAGCTCAACTCTAAATTGATGAGATCTCGACACCAGTCTAGTACTGCGCTTAAATTAAAAAAGTCTAGGTACCATAGCAAAGAGCTCATTCGAACACTTACCCTGAAAGTATTTATAAAACAAAATGCACAGAGACGCAACCTTACGGCAGTGAGATCAGGACCAATAATAATGCTGATTTTTCTTTGGATAGCTGGGGTACCGGACTATAAATGGCAACAATATTCTATATTCTAAGCATGGAGGAATGGTAGACTTATAGAAATGAAAGACAGTTTCTGGAGAGAAAAATTATCTTCCCTGACGCAGTGAACCAACTTTCTTAGCAGCTAATCTAGCAAGTTTAATACAAGAGTTAAATATCATAAACAAAACTACACAGAATCCACCAAAGGTTTCATTCAAGAATAATTACTACCATTCCTTAGACGAACAATGAATGAACTTTACCATAGAGGCACTTAAATGCACTAAGAAACCTCGCAAAAAAATAAGGAAATCCACATTAATTGCTCAGACAAAGGTGGGGTTGTTAGCATGAATAAGAACACATGCACTAATAAAATTCCTTTACCACTCAACGATATCAACAGGTATGAACAAATAAATTAAAACAGTCGAAATTAAATAAATGCAATAAAACAAACATGAACTACAGTTTATCCACAATTTCGATCCTGATATAGAACATCTTATTTGGGCACCTCGAAGCGGTGTAATGGTTAGCAAGCTTGTCTCGATAAAACAGTTACGACTGAGTAATGAGTTCGATCATCATTGAGTGTCCCATACTTTCGGCCTTGTGCCACATCTAAGCTACGCTTGGAAAATCGCTATACAAAATCTTATACAAAATTTGGAAAAAAAAATGAAACAGACCTTGTCGGTTGAATTTAATAAAACTGATATATATATATATTACAATGAATCATTCATACAAAAAGTAGATTAGTAAAGTTAATGATATAAAATGGCGAAATCCCTTCAGAAACAAAATTTTAATCCTACAAATCACTCGATGAATGTTATGATGTTTGTTTTTAAAAATTGTAAGCTGTATAAGGTCTTTCTTTAAAACGCAAGTAATTTCAAATGTACATTCAGTCATCTTCAGGCATGGAAATTATTTTGTTTTTGGTAAAATTTAGGTAGCATCCGAGACGAAAAAATTAAATGAGAATCGAAATATGTTTTTTTTTTAATGCGTTATTGTTAACGGATACAAACTTATAGAGCGTGCAGTCGCAACGCTAAGGTTGGATTTTTTGAAAATTTAAGAGAGTGCGTTCTTTTACTAATATGGCAATTTGAGAATTTTTTTTTTTTTTTTTTTGAAGGAGCTTATCAGTCAATATGGCATGAACTAAATTGTTCAATGAATAGAGTAATGTCTCAGTTGATATCCCGAAAATTTGCACGTCGGATCATGCAAATTTTCGGCATAACAACTGAGACATTACTCTATTCACAATATATTTTTTTACAATGATGTTAACACTGTACAAGGCCTAAGAGCTACTCGAGGTAGAGGGTTACAGAGTAAGAGATACCACCCCAAGCAAGATAATAATGCCAACAAGATGCGAGAGGCTACCGGAAGTGAAAGAGAAGGAAAACGAACCGGAAAACCAATCCTAAACAGGAAGCAAGTGATAAATTTCTACGTGATGAATAAGGAATATTTTTAAAGTTTTTTATTCAATTTTTTTTCTTGTGTACTTACAGTTTTTATTTTGGAGGACTGAGTGGTGTGGAAATATTTTCTAGTGTTTATCGTACTGAGTGCTTTCGGCTATAGCTGCAGCCATTTTCATGTATGTTGAATTTTAGTTCTAACAAAGATTGCTAATAATTTTTTTTATTTTATATATTCTGTTGATTGAGAGATAAAAGAAAACACGCAACATATATATTATTGCTTATATTTAATGAATACATATGTTTGTGTGAACATTTCTATTTTTAAACTGTTTAATTGATGTCTGCCGGCCTGGTTTTTTTACTAAAATTAAGAGAATGTTTTCTTCGACATATATATCAGTCAGTTATATGCCATGCGTGATACACGATGCATGACTGACGAGGCAGATTTTTTTTCCCGTAGTAGGTTGACATTTCTTTCTGCGGTAGACCAGTTACAATCCAATTCTCTCCTGCTATTTACCCATAGCTTGGGGGAGAAGTAGAGAATTCGTAGTTTTCCCAGGGGTATTAGCACGTAAATTTTTAATTTGACTGGAATTCGAACTCGGCTCTCTGATTCTTCAATCCGGCCGCTATCCATTACTCCAATGTGTCTCCTCTTACTCCACTCTGCCTCAAAACCCATATCTACGAACACAAACGATCTATCTTGCATTTCATGCAAACCATGCTGGATATTTGACTTCACTAATGTCACCCTTATTTAAAAAAAATCTTTAAGGAGAAAATATTTTGAAAAATTAATAACTTTATTACGAACTATAAACACACCCTTAAAACATTACATATTACATTCATCTTTGTTTGAAACCATTCTTAAAGAATCTAACTTATATCTATCTAATACAAAGAGTACGTGCTTAAAAAGTCCCAGATTAGAGTGCAATGCCCTAACCCCCCTCTCCCCATCACCACTCCTCCGACGAGACAGACACACATACATAATTACGAATATACATTACCATCCGACGCCCGCTTAGACATACAAGAATCTATACAAAATTACATACATACAGAATTATTTATGGTTTTGACGCACGTGATATGTGACTGACCAATGAGAATTAACCCAGTAAAAATTGAAAATACCAAAGTTTATGTTGTTATTTTGTGTGTGTGTGTGTGTGTGTGTGTGTGTGTGTGTGTGTGTGTGTGTGTGTGTGTGTGTGTGTTTGTTTTCTCTCAATCTCTGATATAGATTTAATAAAAGGGAAACATGTTGGATTGATATACGTTTCCTATTTATTCTTTATTTTATCCTGTCGGATTCCGATAAATATTTAATCTGCATTTGATCTTTAACTCAAATATATAAATGCGTGTGTGTGTATGAGAGAGAGAGGGGGGAGATCAAGGTTGAACAAGTTTTACTAAATAAAACATATAAGAATGGTCTGTTTAATTTTTTATTGTATTTTCCAATTTTCGAATAAGTTGTTGCACTTTCACATCAAAATTGTGGATAGACTTTCCAAAATCCATGTTTTTGTTCGAGTTACTTTCGACCGTCTTTGTTATCATATGTATGTATGTATGTATGCATGTATGTATGTATGTACGTATGTATGTATGTAACATACGTAAGGGTTGTTAGCAACATCCTGGCATTTTTGGAATGATACATTTCAGATTCAAATATATGTATAAGTGTCATCAGAGTGTAGAACGCTTTTATATGGTTGACAAAGGAATATATAAATGTTTTATGTGTATTCTAATTATTTTATACATATGTTAAACATTTTATACATCTGTCAAGCAATATATATATATATATATATATATATATATATATATAATTTTGTGACTTTAGTTAATCCATTCGTCCGTCTGTTTCCCCCTCTAAAATAGCCATACATTGAGCGATCAAAACTAAAGTGCAAAAAGGTAAAGGGATACAAAGTACATTATTACATTTTTTTTAATATAACTGTACGTAAGTTGCCTAAACTACCTGAAATCAGTTGTTATCGAGCGAAAACAACTCGATTTTGACTACTTTTTCGGTCTTTTCGTAACTACGCAAATATCAATTTTTTAAACAAGAATCCAGTTAGCCCTTCGTTTGAGAGAACGATAAACAAATCACAAGGCGAAACGCTTCAAAAATTTGGAATTTGGCGCCAGAAAAATATTTACGCATGGCCAGTTGTATGTTGCATGCTCAAGAGTAAGAAATCCTAAAAATTTATTCTTCGCTATTAAAAAAGAAAACAAAACTTTCTTAAAAAATATTATTTACCATGAAGTCCTATACAATTAAAATAAAGAAATTATTAAACCGCGAAGCTCGGTTTTGTCTAAGTGTTTTTCCAAACAAATCAACTTATTCAAATTTCATTGATTGGTTTGCGAAATTGAACGAAACGTAGAGTTTGTAAATCTTTACTAAAACTGTTAGTGATAACTTCAACAATACTAAATACTGTGTGGATTTCACAAAAGCATTCTGGTATATAAAACGCCGCTTACTGTGGTAAAATATATTTTCTTTTGTATAATTATAGTTTCGAGGATTTTGAATATTTCTTTGCGGAATTTTGGTATCAAGTAATATTTCTAATTAAATAATTATCTACTAATATATCTCCTATGTTCATTTTTCTGTAATGATTATTATGTGTACGAGTTACACTAATATTCGATAAGTGACAATTTAACCTATAAAAGATTATAGCGTATGTATGAACAATGTAAGAATTTAATGCTATTTTTTTATTGGTATAGGAAATGCTATCTCTCCTAAAGGAGACGATAATTCATAAACAGCATTATTTTTTAACTAGAGAGGATTTTTAAGTACCGGGTTATTGGCAATGTTTAGGTCAGATGTTTTATATTAAATGACAAAAAATGCCAACTGAATCATGCCTAATAAAATGGTTTGGTTTGGTTTGGTTTATTTTGTTTAACAGCATATCAACCTAAATGGGTTATTTAATGCCGACAACAGTTTTAGGGTAGATTCGTATGAATAGAGTATGCATTCTTTGGTTTAGATTGATTTGGTTTATTTTGTTTAACGGCATATCAACCTCAATGGGTTATTTAATGCCGACAAAAAATTTTATTGCTGGTAATATTTTGTTTTGTCAAAAATCTGTTTCTGGTAATATATTTCAAAATTGTATTGCTGGTAATAATTTTTTCAAAAAGTATTGCTGGTAATAGTTAACTATTTGCCCATAGCTGGGAACCTAACAGGTGCTACCACCCCGAGTCATGGTGGACCTGGGAACACCAGCAATTAAGAGGTGGGTCCACGCTCCTCAAAACCTCCTGATCAGAGTCCTTGCTGCTGGACATAGTTTAACGTCTTACACAGGACGCGGATGTAGTTTAACGTCTTGCCCAGGATGGCCTAATAAACTGGCGACACATAGTTCTTGATAATGATTGAGATGAGACAGTCGAAAGTACTTTATCAAAAACAAGACAAACATAAACTTCAGGAAATTTATCCAAAATTTCACCATGAATTAAATGTAAATATAGTTTTAATGGCTTTTTCAGTTTGTTCAGGATTAGTCTTCATCTTGTTACAGTAGAATAAGTTATTGATGTGCTTATTTTTAATTATATAGTGGATGTATTTCATGTCATTTATTCACTGAGTTTAGTTTATTTGTTCATCCATGACATGGTTGGGTAAATTATTGCTAATAAGTGTTTGTTTTATGTTTTGCTTAATTCAAGAAATTATTTTTGCTGGGTTAATTATATTTCCTATAACTGTCCATTTTTACAATTAAGACGAGAATTTGTGTGTAATTTTTGTTTGTTTTTGTGTTTTTGTTTTATTTATTTATGTTTTTATACAAAGTGTTGTGGAATCCGGGATGAAATCCGGTCTCAAATGAATGACAAACGCAGGAATGAAATATAGCAAATAAATGTATTGACGTAATAATACAATTGGTAATACGGTTAGTAGATCCAGAAATGCGGTTAGTAGCAATAATAATATATACACAGTCTGGGAAATTCAGTATCGAAGTATGTCTTCCTTCTGAGTTTACATGCTCGCAACTGTGACTCCTACAAAGCGGTTACCTCACACTGTCACTCTCTCACCCCCGGGTATTCACCGGCAGCAGTACAAGTAAACACTGAGCGAGACCACTTGTATAAAAAGGGAGGGACCCCTTAACACAAAGAATTATTGAACTTGAAAATAACTAAAAATTACCGGAAAGCATTCTGAACAATGAAGACTACGCCCAGTTAACTTTTGAAAATCAAAATTTGTAAGGACACCAGAAAAAAAAGACAGAATAAAAACGTACAATGTAGTCCTTGTATTCAACGAAGCACACACACACCCCACACACACACACATATATATATATATATATATATATATATATATATATATATATATATATATATATATTTTAGTTTATGCAAAACTAGGTAATCCGTATGGGTAGACCCAAGGAAAATGATATCCAGAGAGCTCAATGTAAATTCAGAGCAAATATGTTTGAATAAAAACAGATCACTTTAAGGTTCCATGCAATAAGTTATTTCACCACAACCCTTTTAAAGGGGTCTCTTTAAAAGGGTTGTGGTGAAATAACTTATTACATGGAACCTTAAAGTGGTCTGTTTTTTCAAAATATATATATATATATATATATATATATATATATATATGTGTGTGTGTGTGTGTGTGTGTGTGTGTGTGTGTGTGTGTGTGTGTGTGTATACATATATATATATATAATATGAAAGTGGACACTGACGTCAACACCGAGCGGTGACAGTTTGTTTCATGCCTGAACGCCATCTTCAGGCCTAAAGATTGTGTTCAAGATTGACCACAGTGTCTACATTTATATTTTATATTCACATGCGCTCTATCCCTGGTATGTATTGAGCACTTTAACCCATGAAAGATCATACCTTTAAAATATTCTTATCATTATTATATTGAGGTTTTCGGCTCTCGTTTTTGAAAACGCTTATGTAGCGGAGGAATCATTTTTTAAAAAATAATTATAATATATATATATATATAGAGAGAGAGAAATTATTTTAAATAATCATAATATATATATATATATATATATATATATATATATATAATTATTTTTTAAAAAAATATGATTCCTTCGCTACATAAGAGTTTTCAAAAACGAGAGCCGAAAACCTCAATATAGTTATAAAAATTAAATTGAACAAATAAATAAAATAAAATAAAATCAAACAAATTTCTCTAGATACTTAACGACATATTATGGTGCCAACAGATATCTTTCGCTGTGACTGACCAGACGATGTGAGTACATGAATGCCATCATTCGCTTTGAAATGGACACCCCGACGCTACCTCGGCTTGACCTTTTTCCGAAGGTGACTTGGATAAAAATTAACTCTTAGGCCCCTTATCAAAATGGTCGCCCCAGCTGTTTCCATAGTAATTAATTTTGCGAATGAACATGCTTATAAAGATGCGTAAATTTCAAGATTATTCATAAATTTTCGCTTGAGGATGAAACAGGGCTTCATACTTTAATTCAATTTAATTTCAATAATTATATTGAGGTTTTCGGCTCTCGTTTTTGAAACATGAGAACTCTTATGTAGCGAAGGAATCATATTTAAAAAAAATAATTATAATTTAAGCTCTACTTCTGTATGGACCACAGTTTGTTTTTTTTAAATAAAACAAAAATACTAAAGAATTCCGGATTATTTACCTAACGTGTTCTTTCCTATTTTTCTACATATCTGCAATATATATATATATATATATATATATATATATATATATATAACCCCAATTAATTAAATTTAATAATAACAATCAACACCGAATGTATAAATACAAAATACCCTAAAAAATCAATAAAAAATAATAAGTTATAAAGTTAACAAACAACCCTCTACGCAATCGCTATAAAAATAATCACATTCTGGCTCATATTTTTTCTATTCAATATCCTTTAGAATAATTAGAAATATAAGCGGTCTTGCATATCCAGTAACCGTAAGAATAACACAATATACCGGAAATATCTGACTTTGCTACCCATAATGCCCAAGTAAAAGGCATATATAGAGTCGAGGTACGACGCAATACTCCTGGCCTGAATACTGCGTTCAAGCATGAAACAGACTGTCACTAATCGGTATTGATCTCACTGTTCACTCTTATATATATATATATATATATATATATATATATATTTACATGGTCTGTCCCTTTATATTGAGCACTTTTTACCTATAAATATAGCATAACTTAAAACTATATATATATATATAATCTAACTATTGTGCTGACTTGCTAGCAAGTCATTTTCCATCATAGAATCATCAGGGTATGAAAAACGAGGACTGGGGCAGGTTTTGAACAAATAGTCAGAGGGTATTTCAGGTATTTTTAAATTATAAATAGCTCTATCTTTTAAGCAGTGGGCACATCTTATTATTCTATGTTGGCCTTAACTATTTTCTTAATGCACACACGCATACACACACACACACACACACATATATATATATATATGTGTGTGTGTGTGTGTGTGTGTGTGTGTGTGTGTGTGTGTGTGTGTGTACAGGGCCGGTGCAAGGGTCTCGTGTCCACCCAATCCCGAATCTATGATACGCCACCACCCCACTGTACTACATTTCAATTTTCATACGGTACTATTCATATAAAATACAAATTTTATTGTAACCTAGTTATGTACAATAATGGATCATATGCATTATTGGTGAACAATTCAACTATAAAATTTGGAAATAAATACAATGTATCTAAATACAATTTAAAGACATATCTTAGTTGATCATTTCATCTTAACAATGTTTTTGTAGCAATTTTAATATCAACTTGAGATTTTCCTTGTTAAAAAGTTGAAGAATTTCAACACATTCATTAATGTGGACAAAAAATAATGAAATTTATATAGTATTTTTTCAAGATTTAGCATGAGCAAAACAAATTCACGGATTTGAACAAAAAAATGAACGCTGAATGACGCCAAAATCCGTGAAAATGTTTCATTCTTTAATATTCAGTTGTACTTAGTTTAATTTGTAACGTATATAAATGTAGGCAGAAAAAAGCAAATGTTGATGAGATAGCGAGAGTCACAAAGTATTGCCCGGGACCCCAATCAAATATCCGCTCGCGTGTTCGGGGGTTGGACGAAAATTTTGCAATGTCGGCAGGTCTTAGAATACGCTGCGTTCCTTGTGGAGGGGTAAGTCTATCACCTAAAAAGAGGAGGCCACCTTCCGAATGAGTGCTTAATGACTCGAATATAAAACCAGCCAATGTCTGATTTTTCTTCTTTTTTTTTTACTCCGGGACAAACTTTTTAGAATCTAACGCAAACCGCATTTGTGGCTGTTTGGCTTCAATACAAACAGGATCTATGTCTACCTGCTAAACAATTGAGAGTTTTGTTTCGTAATACTTGTATTTGACATTAAATAAACCAACAAAGCTTAATGTGTCGTTAAATTAAAATAAAGGAGCCGTGTTTCACAAGTTCAGACATTTACAACTAGAACACGCCATGTCATTTCCACAGTCGAATCGTACTCATTTCCTCCATGTGCCAAATGCACGAACGAAGTTTCACCTAGGCAGATTTTCCCTATGAACTGCCACCGTGTGGAACCTGTCAGGGTGCATCCCCGAACTCTTTAACGTTGACCTATTCAGGTCAAGGGTCAGTCATTATCTATCTTCCTTATCCTCATAATTTACATTTTCTTCCCCCCCCCCCATCCGTTAGTTTCCCCTCATATCACACACCTCGTTCTTCATTACGATTTCATGTGCAGCGCTTTATTTTGAATTATTCTTAGAGTGGATGACATAGAGCATAAGAAAGGTTACCCAGTATCATATAGATAAAACACCTTCAACTGCGAATTAACAGGGGATTTACATGACGACTTGTTGGCACTCATGCTTAGTTGTCAAATCAAATAATGTTTTCTTAATCCATGTCTAAACTAATCCATACTGAGTTAATCAACATCCAATTATTGTATCGCTTTCACTACTTGATTATCAAGTGATACCATCAACACTTCCCAGTATTGTAATGGTAATGATAATATTAGCATTTTCCTTATAAGAAAACATTTTGCATTCAATGACCGAGCAGTCAGTGCTACTCATTACGCTTTTCTTCTCTCCCTGGCCTTCGGGATAAAATCAAAGTGTAGTATCTGTTCTCCTCATCTCTAATGGTAATGGTAATATTAACTGTTTACTTATAAGGAAACATTAGCATTCATTGAGCGTGCAGCCAGTGCTACACGGGTTACGCTTTTCTACACTCTCGGGCCTTCGGGCTGAAATCAAAGTGTAGTATCTGTTCTCATCTCTAATGGTAACGGTAATATTAGCTGTTTCCTTATAATGAAATATTTGGCATTCATTGACTGAGCAGCCAGTGCTACTTGTTACGCTTTTCTACACTCTCTAATCATGACGCTGGGATCAAAGTGTAGTATCTGTTCTCCTTATCTGTAATGATAATGGTAATATTAGCCATTTCTCTGCAAGTAAACATTCGGTATTCATTGACCAAGCAGACAGTGCTACTCGTTACGCTTTTCTTCACTCCCTGGTCATCAGGTTGGGATCAAAGTGTAGTATCTGTTCTCCACAACTCTAATGATAGTATTAGTCGTTTCCTTATAAGGAAACATTCTGCATTCGTTGAGCAACCAGTTCTACTCTCAGTTGAAATTTATAAAGTTTTCTATAAAAAAAAAAAAAACAATTTTCCAGGAAAATCTGTTTCTTAATCCACTGTTATTGCTCTTTTCAGTATTGATGTAGGCTGTTTCCTTCCTAAACTTTTATTTGGAGTTATGTGGAACGTCAACATGTTAAGTCATCATTTTCTTCTTTGAGTTGTATGTGTTTTGTGATGTCAACGCTCGTTGCCCCTTTTGTAATGTCAACGAATACTCGTCACTTTCGTAACGTTCGTTGTATCAGAGACTTTGTAATCGTAGATACAACTATAGTAACGCTGTTAAACAATGCTGGTATCAGACGCCTTCGTATATCACTCGCACCAATATTACTTGCTCGATAATACCAGCTCGAATAGTAACCACCGAATAGTGATCCGAATAGTAATCTGTATAGTGATGATATTCAGTAACCTCCCCACGCGGTCGGATGCGGAACAAGATCAAGTTTATTGTGGGGTATCCGAGCCCGTAGTCTCGGGCAAAAATTCCCCGTGGAACCCCTAAAAATGGGGTCGGGTAGCTGTCTCCCCAGACGAGACTCTGCCCTTCGGCAAAGACTCGTTTGGGAATCCTTTCTTCCCGGAGGCATAGAGTTTGACAAGCACACTTCCGAAGTAATTCGGAGAGTTAGATACTCACTAACCGCCCCACGCGGCCCGATGCGGCACAAGGTCACGTTTATTGTGGGGTATCCGAGAATGTAACCTTGTGCAAAATTTCCCCGTAGACTCCGTAAAACGGAGTCGCGTTGTTGTCGGAGTGTGATCACTTAAACGCCACGCTAATTCCCATTTCCTTTACTATCGCTTGATGTACTTATTCAAGATGGAATCGCCTCTGTTTGCTCTCTGGTGATCTGTGTTCAAACTCCAGTGTCGGCAGTAACACTTTATTCCTATATAACAATGTGCTATCCTATTTAGTCGTTGTTACTGTTGAAAGTTCTCAAGTAAATTAGTTTCTTTTATTTGGTTCAGTTCAGTTCTTTGTTATTTTTGCCATCTCAGTCACAATTTTTGAAGTCTCAGTCTAATGAAGCTATTTAAGAACATAACCTTAGTTTTGAGGTAAATGTTTTGGTTTTGTAGAAATTTGCAGTGTTGGGGGAAAACTACCCCTGGCACAGATTTAATGACAGATTTAAAAGAATATTTTTACTACTGTTTTTTTCCTTTTTCTAATCTAAATGAGCAAAAATACTTAATTTTCACTTCTAAAAGTAACAAACGGTTACGGAAGCACAAGTCGGTTAATATTTCTTTACTGGCAAAGAACATTTCAAAAATAGCGAGATCGTTTACGTATGAATCGACATTTCTCTTTAGGGCAGCTATATCTGCATTCTGCCTAAGGTCAAAATGTCACTCGTTGGTCCACTACATACGATCAGTGTAGTATGTGTGCATTTCTATAGGACCAAAGTCACCTCAGATCAATGTGATTTCTATAGAATCGAAGTATTATTCTTAGGATTAATGTAGTATGTGTGTCATTTCTCTGGGTTCAAATGCCACCCGTCGGCCCTGTGACAAGAGTCAATATAATATGTGCGATTTCTGTGGGTTCAAATGTCACCCGTCATCCCTCTACTTACTATTAGTGTAGTATGTGTGCGATTTTCTAGAATCAAAGCGTCACTAGTCGGCCCTCTACCTCGGGTCAGCGTAGTCAGTGTGCGCTCTTGCTTATTTTTTTAAATCATTTCACCTGAAGCAAGGCGATAATGCCACTAAGATGCAACGGGGTATTAGGAGTGAAAGAGAATTAGAAGACTTTAGTCAGAAGAAGGAGTATAAAAGAACAGGGTCCAGAAAAACAAAAGATGGCGATTCGCGTTGCATTTAAATTTTTGAAGATTGTAGGTGGCAGGAGAGCAAGAAACCGGAAGAGAGTTCCACATGCAAGAAGTGTGAGAAAAACTATTAGAAAATAACATATGGTTGCATCTAGCTATTTCAACAGTAAAAATGTTAGATTGGTTGCCAGTCTAGTAGTACTCTTAAATCCATGCAGTTGAGGTATCAAATAGGAGACCTCACTAAAATAATTGTTCAAAAGTCTGTACAAAAACTTGTATTATAGAGAAAAAAAGATGTGTGAAGATTTTTTATGGTTTTAATCATTTCCTTCCCCACCCAAGCAAGGCGATAATGCCACTAAGACACGTTTGGTTACAGAGAATGAAAAAGAAAAAAAAGGACAAAAATGGAACAGTCTTCAGGAAGACAGAAGATGGCGATTGACGTAACATTTAAATTCTTGAAGATTGTAGATGACAGGAAAGCAAGAAATCAGAAGAGAGTTCCACAGGCGAGAAGTGTGAGAAAAGAAACTATTAGAATAGAACTGCCGGTTGTATCTAGCTAGTTCAACAGTAAAAATGGTAGACTTGGTTGCCAATCTAGTAGTACGCTTAAATCCATTCAATTGAGGCATCAAGTAGGAAAGCTCGCTAGAATAATTGCCATGAAAATATTTTTTTTAGAAAAGACAGAGAGAATTCCCATCATAGTGCGAAAGTGATAGTTTAATGTCTATGTTTCACATCTACAGAACAGTCTTGGTAACTTAATAGTTTTGTATCAAATTGGGCTTTTAGGTCTTTGCATACATATAAATGTTGATGTGCATGTTTTTCTATTCATTTACAAACTGACATTCATTGAAAGAAAAATAAACATCTTCATGGCATTGCTTTAAAAAGATAGGCTTCTATTTTATAGACTAAATTTTGTACTGGTGGAATGTATGGGAGTTCTTAATTTTCATGTGTGTAAAATAGAAAACATATTGTGTGTTTGTGTACATTTATGTACATACAAATGTATGTTTATATACATTTCTATGTTTTCATTGATTTGAATGAAGTTAAAATGATAGGAGAAGATGGTTAGGTTAGTGTGATGACAGTAGTATGCTTAAATTCCTGCAGTTGAGGCATCAAGTAGGAAAGCTTACTAGAATAATTGCCATGAAAATATTTCTAGAAAAGACAGAGGGAATCTCTATTATAGTGCGAAAATGACTAAAGTCGAGATTTTGGGTCAGTATCAATTATAGAATTGTCTTTGAATTTTGTCAAGAATCTTGAGATATATAGTAGAAGCACCTGACCAAATAATGGCAACAATATTCAATACATTGACAAATGGTAGATTGATAAATGCGCAAAATCTCAAAAATGTTTCCAGTTCTCTAAAATAGGCACAAATAATTTTGTATCAGAATTTACTCCATTTTCCATTTTTACTCTTAGCATTGAGATTTTGATTATAATTTTAACTTTTATAAAAGTCTATGCTTCTTCACTAATCTTAATTTCATGCCAAAATTTTTTAAATAAGAATAACCACTAAATTCAAATCACCATCCTGAACTATCCAAGATTTTGGATAAACAAATCCTGAATTAGTGTGATTCAGTTTGTATTAATATTTAAGAAGTATATAGTGTATATGTGCCAGTTTAGGTGTCACCAAAATTAGATGACTTTAGTGGAGACATTAAAAGAATAGGATTAGGTATGTAGGTGGCAGAGAAGCAAGAAAGACGCAAGAGAATTCTACAGACGAGAAGTACGAGCAAAGAAATCACTAAAATAGAACTTTCGTTTTCATCTAGCTAACCGAACAGTAAAATGGTAAGACCAAGTTGCCTATCTAGTAGCGCACTTAAATTCATGCAGTTGAGGCCCAAAATAGGAAAGTTCATGAGAATAATTACTATGAAAATATTTATGGAAAAGACATAGGGAAGCCACGTTACGGTGTGGTGAAAATGACGAGATGCCAGGTCAGGACAGATTACATTAGAGACCCTTCTTTGAACTACGCCAGTAATCTCGTGATATATAGCAGGAGCATCAGTTCAGATATGGCAGCATTATTTAATGCACAGACAAATGGTACATTTAAAATGGCCTCTGACGTGAAAAATTATCTGGAACAACACAGAGAGTCAATTTTCCTAGCAGTAGTCCTGGCAACTGATTCAATATAATCGCTCCAATTCATGTCTCTAGAAATCGCGAGGCCAAGAAGGTACAAAGAGTCACCTTCCTGGAAGTTAGCATCAGCCATGTTGACGGAAGGCAGAAGAGATTCTCTATGGTGATTAAATGAAAGCAGTTTTGTTTTGGATGCGTTAAAATTTACAAACCACTCTTTGCCCGAGTTAATCATTTGATTGGTGATCCTTTTCGAGAGCAGCTACCATTTTGCTTTGTCGGATCTGCCTGGCTTCCTACTAAGACAGGAGTAAATAATTGTGTCAGCATTATTACCTAGTTGGGAACTGATGAGTCCGTTGATGAAGATATGAAACAACGAAGGTTCAAGGATAGCACCCTGGATGACTCACGCATTAATGTGAAATGATCTAGAGGTGTGTCCGTTCAACATCATATTCATTAGACGATTTGTTACCATTATTGGACTGTCCTGGGTATGACGATAAACTGCATCCGCGTCCTGGGTAAGACGATAAACTCTCCAACAGCAAGGCCTCTGATCAAGAGGTTTTGAGGAGCGTGGAGCCACCTCTTAATTGCTGGTGTTCCCGGGTCCACCCTAACCCGGGGTGGTAACACCTGTTAGGGTTCCAGCTACGAGCACATAGTTAACACTCAGACTACATCCTGGGTATGACGATGAACTACGTCCAACAACAAGGCCTCTGATAATACGTTTTTGGAAAAATAATGTTGCCAGCTGAACGTTTTTGAAAAAATATTACCCGATATAGGATTTTTTTTTGTTTTTGTGAAGGAATAGTGTTGCTGGCTATAGGTTTTTGAAAAAAATAATATTACCAGCTATGTTTTTGAAAAAATAGTATAGCCAGCTATACATTTTTGAGGAAAAAATATCAACAGAAATAGATTTTTGACAAAACAAAAATATTACCAGGAAAAAAAAGGTGTCGGCAATAAATGACCCATTGAGGTTGATATGCCGTAAAACAAAACAAACCAAACCAAACCAGTCCAAGCATTACTGAATTAAACCAAATATTCGTCCAGAGACACCGTGGCCCTCGAACTTATGGTATAGATCAGAGATATCTGAAGCCACAACAGCGTCGCCGTTCCTATATGGAAAACCTGATAGAAAAATTCAGTAATATTCATTCTCCCTGTGCCGCGCCAGGAAAATTTTCTCGCTGGAGTCGATCCTTCAAATCAACCATTCGCCCTTGCATGGAGTATTGCTGCTATATATGGTCTGGAGCCCCTTCTGTTTGTCTCAAGGTTCTTGATAAAATCCAGAGACGGATATGCAAAGTAACTGGCCCTGATCTGGCATCTCGTCTGCAGTCGCTCTCTCACAGACGTGCCGTCGCCTCCCTCTGTCTCTTTTACAAATACTTTCACGGTAACTGCTCCGATGAGCTGCTTTCGCTGGTTCCCAGACTTCATGAATTTAAGCGTTCTACTAGGCTAGCATCTCGTTCACACCCTTTCACTGTCGAAACTGTTAAATGTAGCCGTCTCTTTCACTCCAAAAGCTTCATGTCTGGCACTTCTCGCTTGTGGAACTCTCTCCCCATTTCTTGTTTCCCTGATAGCTATAATCTCCAACTATTCAAATGTAATGTCAATCGACGTCACCAGATACCTTGATCTATCCCCTATCCTTCTCTTCATCCTTTCCTCTATCACTCCTATTTGCTCTCGCTCCAACTCTCTGTAACCCCTTGAATGCTAGTGGCTTCCCGCCTTGCTTCGGGTGAAACGCTTAAAAAACAAAAAACACATCGTCGGCAAACCTGGAGAAGTCAGTGTTAAGTAAGATGCTTAACCAATCTGACCTTGATTAGAACCGATATTATAAAGCAATTCAGCACTTTTTTCTTTGTTTCTTATGAGATGTTTATGTTTCTTATCACATAATCTTCTTCTATGAGCTGTGTCCCTTCATGACGTTGGAGATCATGGCTCTCCCCAATTTCCTATTCTTTGTAGCTCTTAATAAATTTTTACTTTCGTTATCCCTCCTAAACCTTGTTCCACCATCCATTTACTCAAGCTAGCTAGCTAGGTTATGCGTTGTTTTTCACTGTCCGTCTTGCCTTTAATCCGTCCTGTGAGTATGAAATTCTCCAAGACTTCTTTCCTCGTTATGTACCGTAGAAATGTCAACTGTCTCTTTCTGATGTTAAGTATTTCTGACGGGAAATATGTGACTCTCTTCTCGTTTTTAGAGGGAAAATTGTTTAATAAATACTAGATTACTTCCAAAGGAAATACTATATTCTTTACTATGTCCTGTGAATGTCAAATTCTCCGAGCCTCCTTCCTTGCTTGATTTTGGTGCCTCCGTTTCAGAGTTCTCAATCAGGCATGTTTTACTTATTGACAAGCATAAATCCTGATTTCTCAAAACTGATGTTTAGTCCTTTCTTCACACTTTCCTTTAGTAGCTTCTAATTAATATTAGGATGTTTAGAAATAAAGAATTATGTATTCACCGCTGTAAATTCTGAGTCAAGCAAGAGAAAACCAAGGTAAAAAATGATTTAGAATGAGTTGATTATTTCTACTATCGGATAGTGTATCATTTACAATGATTTCCGCGTTTAATGAGGAAAACTTTCAAACAATTTGGTTTTTTTGTGGCCTTTCACTTGAGAAGCGATATATAATGTCGAGTGACGGAACTAATTTCACCTCGGAATTAATTTCAATTCAGAACTAATTTCAGCTCGGAACTAATGTCACCTCGGAATTAATTTCAACTCGGAACTGATTTCAACTCAGAACTAATTTCAACTCGGAATAAATTTTAACTCAGAACTAATTTCACCTTGGAATTAATTTCAATTCGGAACTGATTTCAACTCAGAACTAATTTCACTTCAGAATTAATTTCAAGTAACTAATTTCAACTCGGAATTAATTTCAAACCGGAAGTAATTTCAACTCGGAACTGATTTCAAACCGGAATTAATTTCAACTCGGAACTGATTTCAACTCAAAATTTCAACTCAGAATTAATCTCACCTAAGATTTAATTTCAACTCGGAACTAATTTCAACTCGGAATTAATTTAAACTCGGAACTAATTTCAAACCGGAATTAATTTCACCTCGGAACTGATTTCAACTCGGAATTTCAACTCGAAATTAATCTCACCTAGGAATTTATTTCAACTCGGAACTAATTTCAACTCAGAACTAATTTCAGCTTAGTTTTAATTTCAACTCGGTTTTAATTTCAACTTGATTTTAATTTCAACTCGGAATTAATTTCAACCCGGAACTAATTTCAACTCGGATTTAATTTTAACTCAGAATTAATTTCAACCCAGAACAAATTTCAACTCGGAATTAATTTCATCTCGGAACTAATTTCAACTCGGAATTAATTTCAACTCGGTTTAAAATCAAAGTTATCAATTTCCATGAATTCCTAAACAAAATGAAGTGAATTGGTGTTAATTTTTTAATTTAGCATTAAAAATCCTTAGTAGATAATTCAGAATTCATCTTTGCTGCAACTTTTTTGTTGCAAATGAATAAAGTTGTACTTTTTTATTTACTTTTATACATTTAAACCTGATTCAATAAAAATGCAATGTTCTTTGTAGCAAGAACAGTAGATTGCTTAGCTGTTTTTTTATCGTTATTGATCAAAAATTTTAAAAATAAAGTTAAATTTTAATTTCGTTTGAATAGCACCGAGTTGAAATTAGTTCTGAGTTGAAATTAATTCTGTACCCCATAATATCTCAGCATTCTGCAACATCTTCATTTTAACCATTGATGCTAACCTCTCATTTCGGTTCATGGCATTCTTATAGTTGCTAAAAAAATGGGTTTTGCGCGACATCAGAAAACAATATTGTTTCTCACAAAATTAGAAGCCAGTACCAACTCCAAAACCGGAGGCCATACACAGAAGTCCTTGCATTGTGTGTGGTGGAATACGAAACATGTCGTCCATGACGAACTGACGGACCATAGAAGGACAGTTACAATAGAGGTTTATAGACAACAAAATGATCGGATAAACGAAGCACTTTAGCAAAGAGAAGGGGTGTTATTCTCCAGTATCACAAAGTAAGGGTGTACCTTACAAAACAAACACAAGAAAAATAAGATTGTTAGAATAAGAGGTTCTTGTACATTCTCCAGACTGACCCGATTTGGTACTTAGAGATCTTCATTGTTTTGATTACCGAAACATTTCATAAGTACCAATAACAGTACCAGAACATTTAGAAATATAGAACTTAAAAATATTTTTGTTCAGGGGAAAATTTCAGGTTTCTTTAATAAAAAGTTTTTATTTTCTGTTGGGCTGCAGTTGTTGAAAAATGAAAGTGACGACATTTTTATAAATTTAATTTACATGTATCTTTATAGTTTTCTTCTGCTTCAACTGTGAAGAGTTTTTTTGCTGGGCGTAAGCCTTCCTTAGAATCATGGGGAGAAATGTGCCATTACCGTACTGCACATGGTCCAATGCATTTTGCTAGTGGGGGAATGTGACACGCTTGGGCGATCATGATTCTTTTTGATTCCTGATCACCCAAGTAACGAATTCAACAGAAATTCGAACTCAGTTCTCCTATTTCTCATCCTGAGTCGTTAACCGTTACAACAGCGCCACGTCTAAACTTACCGTATTTGCTATCCGCAAGCGTTCACCAATCTAGCTACTAGTCATGTTCGACGTTGCTTAACTTCAGTGATCGGACGAAAACCGTTGCTTCAATGTAAATACATTTTTCTGGTAAAACTGAATTGGATACTGATCACTTTTTTATCAATTCACCCCTAGCAAGACGATAATGCCACTGAGACGCAACAGGCTATTGGGGGCGAAAGAGAAGGAAAAGACTTTAGAAGGAACCGGAAACCCAATTCTAAACAGGAAACAAAGGTAGACCTCCAGTCCCGGTTCAAAAGACCGTGAATCGAATGTTAGACGAACGTATCTACTATTTAAATCACTACTTATAAAATAACTGAAAAATTAGGATTATTTAAACAAACGAATTCTTTCTATATATAAAGTCGAGAATATATACGACCTTATGCAATTGCAGGACAAAAAATATCTGTTCTTTAAATGGATTATGCCGTACTGAACGGGTTGTATATTGTGCTGAAGTGGAAGCTAAACATAGCAGCACAAAAAGATACATCGGATCCACAGAGGGCCAGTTGAAGAGGAGGTGGTACAATCATACCTCATCTTTTAGAATACCGGAGCATAGGTAAAGCACGAAGCTAGCAAGCTACTATTGGAAATTTAGGGAGAGACATAGCAAATGCCCAAGCATTAAATAGAGCATTTTAAGAAATTTAAAGACTAACATAATAGTCGAGAATACGTGCAGGCTAAGAAGAGAAACTGGCTATAGCAACATATAAAAACAGCAATGAATTGTTGAACGGGAGGTCAGAGATCATGACCAAATGCAGACATTTTAAAAAGTTCAGCTTGGGGTTGCTTGAACCCGGTTAAAGTTAGAATTTTTTTCTACTACTACTTCCGGTTTCGAAAGTGCTTAATTTGCTGAGCTCCGTGTAGTTGATTTGCTTAAGAAACCACCTGAGAAGACCGTAGATGTCGAAACCGCGGTAGTGTGGTCTAGCCAGCTATCATCCATTATATATATATATATATATATATATATATATATATATATATATATATAATATATATAAAACTTTACATTACACTAATTTTGTAAAGTGGAACTTTTATGGAAATATGTCGCTAACTTTTGCTAGTTTTCATCTGAAATCAAAAAAACATGAACTTTAAGCGAATTGGTCATAATATATGACAAAAAGTGTTAATCTAATGAGGGCAAGAGAATCGACCATTATTATTGACTCCTGGTTTCCGAATATACCTGTCTGCAAATGCCGCTCAGGTTCATTTGTACTTAACGCCAACATAATCAACCTCTCGTTTATACCTTTATAATGATGCTTACTATATATACACTGTCTATATCGATAAACACTGTATCTCTGGTATTAAGCACTCTTCTCCAATAAATATTGCAAATTATATATATATATATATATATATATATATATAATTGAGCCTCCCGCCGTTTTCGACCTGTGAGAGTATAACAACTCAGTTGGCTTGAACCGAACAGCCAGACAACTCGCACATATCATTTGATTATAATGGTGAAGGCTTCAGCAGAACCAACCACACTTTTTGGGAAAAGCCGAATGCAGAGATCTGGTGCACGTAGTGTGCCGCAAGGTCCCCAAATGGCCTTCCTCAGGTTTTGTCCTTCTCCTAAACCAGTAGCTACCCAAGGTTATAGGGTACAGAGTCTGTCCTCCTATTTACGCATAACTGGTGTGGGTCATAGATGGATTATTACCTTTCTAAATGGTATTAGCCCGTAACTGAATGTAAGGTATTCAACTAGAATTCAAACTCGACACTCCTACTTCTCAGTCCGAGCCGCTACTTATTACTCCACCGTGTCTGCCCCTCTATCCCCCTCTCTCTCTCTCTCTCTCTCTCTCTCTATATATATATATATATATATATATATATATATATATATATATATATGGGGGGTATGCGTGTATGTATGTGTGCGTGTGTGCGCGTGAAAAGAGTGAGAAAATAAATTGTGAGGAGAAGAGAGAATGGAATTGTTGAAATTAGTTGAAATTGTGGCAAATTGACTGTACTCTTCCCCTGTGAAAACATGAATCCCAATGCCCCTCCCTCCAGCTGTGTCTAAAATAGTAGAGTAGACTCATATATCTAGCCTTAGCTGGAAAACCCGTCTAGTATGAAGACGACTCTAAATTCAAATCTGTGGAGAAGGCAATGTGAATATACAGCATAATTATTCAAAAGAAAGCTGTGGAGAGCCATAATCCTGAAGGGTCCTCTGGTTTATACCATTTTTTCATAGCTATTCTAAAGCGACATTAGTTTCTGGGAGAGTGCGCATAATCTGGCATGATCAATGGCTGAACAAAACTAGTACACTCAAACTCTCGGTCACGATGATTTGTGATTTCGTGCTAGCACAATGATCACCTAAATAGTTGTTGCTCAAAACACTTAGATCAAAACGTGGTGTGGAGTTCTCAACTTTGTTCAACGGTGTTACCTGTTGGGATCGTCTCCGATTTTATCAGAAAGTCTACTAAATCAGTGAGATCACCTAAATAGTTCTCTCTCTCTCTCTCTCTCTCTATATATATATATATATATATATATATATATATATATATATATATATATATATATGAGAGAGAGAGAGAGAGAGAGAAAGAAAAAATGAGATAATGGAATTGTTGAAATTAGTTCAAATTGCGGTCGTATTGACTTCGTACTCTTCCCCTGCGAAAACATGAATCCCAACCCCCCCTCCAGCTGTATCTAAAATAGTAGAGTAGACTCATATATCTAGCCTTAGCTGGGAAACCCGTCTAGTATAAAGACGACTCTAAATTCAAATGTGTGGAGAAGGCAAAGTGAAAGTACAGCACAATTATTCGAAAGAAAGCTGTGAAGAGCCATAATTCTGAAGGGTCCTCATATAGATGAAAATGACGACTATTATGTTAACAGACAACTTAGGCGTGAATTTGAAACGTCTACGTCAAACTCCCGTTTAAGGGTTTCAGTTATTCGATCAAAATAGACATGAAGACATTTAATATTTCTGAATTGCATGAAACGCCTGTGTAGCAACTTAAACAAGATTCCGAAGAGTGAATCATTTAGTCGCTTGTGCTAAAATATTTACAAGTATGAATCTTAAAGCAAAAGAACGCACAAAAGCATGAACATCCGGTGAGCAGGAGCAAACAGGTCATTTGCCCACCACTGGACTAACAGGTCATGTGTATTTCTCTTCGCTTATATTCAATAAAGGATAATAGTGAATTACAAGTGTTTCACGCAATCCCACCTTTAGGTTTGGTTTGGTTTGTTTTACGGCTTATCAACCTTAATGGGTTATCTAATGCCGACAAGATTTTTATTGCTGGTAATATTTTTTCCAAAAATGTATTGCTGGCAATCATTTTTTCTTCAAATTTCATTCCTGGTAACAAAATTTTACAAAATATATTGCTGATATTAAAACCTATTTTTACACTTTCATAGTGCTTTGACAACAGTTTGGGGATTAACTATTTACCCATAGCTTGGACCCTAACAGGTGCTACTACGCCAGGTAAGGGTAGACCTGGGAACACCAGCAATTAAGGGGTGGTTCCACGCTCCTCAAAGCCTCCTATTCAGAGGCCTTGCTGTCGAATGTAGTTTATTGTCTAACCCAGGACGTTTCACGTTCTTATATAAAAAAGACAGTGTTATTCTTCGTTGGTACTTGTGTAACATGGTCGCCAATAATATATATTCAGAATAGATATGTTTGTGCAATCACAAATGGTTCAAAGTCCAAATAAAGAATATGATTATTAATGAAAGATATAGTAACGAAAATTTAAAGTTGTAAATATCCCAGTTTCACAGCTATAATCTATACGAAAATGATAATCATTAGACAGACTATTTTTGTATAAGATGTTAAGTATTAAACTAAGATGGCTACCAGATTGACTAACTCTTCTAACTGTGATAATATAGATTTAAAATTATAAAGCTAGTAGTAACGGTAACTGTATAACTTCCCCAAAACTAACAATTCCAATAGGGTCTTCTAGGCTTAGGGAATATTAAAAATCGTTGCAATTATTAGCTGTAGATGATAATGCATCCGATTCGTTGTTTTTTTAACAGACTTAATTACACACGATTTGTTGACCATTACGTCATGATGAGATACCCCACAAGAAAAATTCGTTGATGCTATAAAAATAGGGACTATTTATTTAAATTTAGAAAATAGCTTTTTAGCTTCTTGACCATTGATAGTTCGACAAATATAAGATCAATTCTTTGAAGAAAGGCATAAAAAATGGGACCTACATGAATGGCATTATAATAACTTGATATTAGATTTCGTCTTTGTTAAAAGAATACATTTTGAAATAGCAAAGCAATGAAAGTTTATCAATTCTCATACTTACAAAGCCTTCAGATCTGACCGTTCTGTAAACGGACAGCCCACGATTTTAATGAGATATGGCTGAGGTACTTTCATTGACTAGATGACTACTAAACTGTATTATAGCGATATCTATGTCTACTGTTCTTTACATGGTTAAGACTTTAGTGTTTGTAAATATATAAATATAATATAAAGCTTGAAAAATGTTAAGCGTTGTCAGAATGATTACACTCGTTAAATTAAAGATTAAAGAATATAACATTTGAAATTATATGAATTGAGTGCAGAAATATTTGAAATAAATACAATTGACTCAAGGTTTAAATGGACAGAAAAAAAATGACGATTAGAAGTGGGTATTTCACGGCCAATTTGAAGTGGCAATTAAAAACTATAAGAGAAAAGGCTTTTTCGGAAGGACCTTGTAGAAGTTCTAGATAAGTAGACGCAAGAGGAAACCAAACTATTTTTAATAATTAATGCTATACAAGAAATGCTTTACTGTGTGTAAGATATCTTGAAATAAATCTAGAGAAATTACGGTTCCGAATGTAACTGATACAACCTACCCCGTAATCATTATGACGTGGGGAGCTAAGATCCTAGAGGAATTTATCAGAAAATTTATTTTTGTCTTTCTTCCTGTAATAGTTTAATCATTTTAATATAAATATGTAGCAATTTTCAAAGAGGTAACTTTCTGTTAACTCTGCGGGTTCGATCCTTGGTGGAGTAAACGAGATGGCAACTTTAACATTCGACATGAAAAACTAAGTAAATGTTTCTTCTTCACTAAACTAAAATGTTCCACAATAAATAATGAGCAAAATTAGCAATTCATTTTTTTTTGTTATTAACTGTTTTAATGGGGTACACAAACTATGGAACGCTGGGTCCCAACGCGGCGCGGAAGTATACTGGATAAGGTAACCATAACCGTTGTACCACACAGAGACGATGGCAAAATAAGTACGCCAGAAAAAGTAGTACTGTGTTTTTTTCGCAAAATCACTTCCTAACTAACATGCTTGTTGCTTGATTGTACTTTCATATTTTCGGGGGACGACTTTGATATGTTACGCCATCATTTTTCATGGCATATGTTCGGGCCCAACGTGGTAATATGTTCAGACGTAATAGGTGGTTGTACTGTAAGTAGTACAGTGATGTTTCTATAAAATTTCAGAACTAGCAAACACCTGGATAACACTCTAGGATATCCGCATGTTGTAAGTATTTATTCATTTTTTTCTCTTGAAAAAAAAAAGTACTTTTGGGTCATTTCTCAGTCGTTTTAGTCAGCGGTTTCCTTAACTCTTCCTATTGCTTTTTATCACAAACTCTGTTTTGTCTTTCAACATACACACCGTGTGGTTTGATATTCTTTTTCGTTATCGTGCCGTGTGATATATGTTCGATATAAAGAATTTTAGTGAATACGATAATTATTATATAGGACTAGGTTTCTATTACGGAAAGCGCCCGTTTTATTTGGTAAACCGATGCGATTTTATGGAATTTTTATTATCATATCGTTTTCCGCATTTTCATTGGAATTTGACCTACGATTATGTGTTCGTGTTTGGTTTTTATTTTCTCAGTCGGTTATTTTGTTGTCTTTAAGGAATTATTAACCATTATAATATGTACATAACTAGTAATTGTTCGCATTTTAGAGCCTTTTACACGTTGTAGATATCAAAATATACGTAAGTTTTTTCAGTTAGCAGAAGTTGAAATGTCTCATACAGCTACACGTGTTGCATGTTACGTAAAATCTGATTGGCAAGTATCGATATTAAAAGAAATATTGATTCTAAATAAAAATTAAATCCAATTTCTTTTTATTTACTTACTAAAAATCTAGAGTCTTAAGTATGTAAAACTTAATCTAGCAAAAAGTTGCTCATATGAATCGGTCTGATGTATTGTGAGGATACGGGGCAATGTCAACTGGTTTTTTAAAAAAATCAAATGAAAATTATGAAGAAAAATTTATTAAATTATTATCTGAAAATAATATTTTGTTTAAGTAGTTCGTAACATCAAATCGTTTAGTCTTTATTAAAGAAAAAAAATAATAGTACCGAATAACAATTAACGGTTTATCGGGAATATAACCTTTTCGTCAGTCACCTTTTATGAGGGTCTTTGAATCTAATTGCTACCAGTTGCCACCAGTAGACTCTATATGTATATATGGGAAACTGTGTATGTGTGCGCGTGTGTGAATGAATAGATGCATCTGTTTATTTTTACCAACTTGAAAGGAGAATTATTTTACAAGAAAGAATAAGCAGAAATATACGTCCGTATAGGTATCATTATTTTGCGGTTAAAGGAATAGCGTTTTTTTTTTTTGTTTTTGTTTTTTTGTATTTTTGTTTTTTAATGAAATGAAGCACGTCGTTCAGTGACAATCAAAAAAGAAAGGTATCGGTCAAAAATTTAAGAAAAGAAAGAAATTTAAAACTTTAAGATGAAGAAAATCATTTTTCTTCTTCCCCTTCTCTGTCACATATATATATACCTTATTTTTTATATCGTTCTCTGTTTTTGGTTTTTTTTTTTCACACATTCCATTTCTTTCCTTAAATCGTTTTATCTCCATATTGTTAGGCTTTCAAATTGTTGTTGGTTAATTTATATCGTTAAGTTTCGCGGTTCGTTGTATTATTTCTCGTGTAAACTTGTTCGATACTTCGATGGGGAAAATTTATTTGACAATATGTACAGACGAGATAAAAATCCCAAATATCGCCATTTTGCTGCCAACTTTTTAATTCTTTATAGCGACCCTTTCGATTCAAATGCTTAGTGTTCACGCTTGTCTGCTCTCTAATAACGTGTTTATTGCTCACGGGGGGTTGCGATTAAGTACGATTAAAGGATTTGGATAGGTAAATTATTAGATTAACCAGTGAGATCAACGAGAAAAGAAAAAAGAAATACCAATGATAAAAATACAGAAGCATTTCATTTATCCCCTAAATTGCGATATATACCTTGTGTTTTATCTGTCATAAGAAGAAATACAATATTTTAAAAGTTTTCTTCTTTCATAGCCCATTTTGTTTAATTTCTACAGTGTCTTATATATATATATATATATATATATATATATATATATATATATATATATATATATATATATATAATATTTAAAGCAATTAGTGATTTATAATGTGCAACACGCTCTTAATGTGTTCAATATGGGACGGTGAGGAAACATATTTTTCGGTGGGAGGGCTTCTTGGTCAAGCCTAGAACTTTTCTCCATGCCTCTTTATATATATATATATATATATATATATATGTGTGTGTGTGTGTGTGTGTGTGTGTATAAATTGAAGGATCGTTAGTCAGGTTCAATCTCATATATATGTGTGTGTGTGTGTGTATAAATTGAAGGATCGTTAGTCAGGTTCAATCTCATATATATGTGTGTGTGTGTGTGTGTATAAATTGAAGGATCGTTAGTCAGGTTCAATCTCATATATATATATATATATATATATGTGTGTGTGTGTGTGTAAACACGCCACAGATAAGTGAATGTGCTTGACAGTATATATATAAGTATAGAAATATATGTGGTTATGAGGACATTTACACAGATAAGATTACGATTTTTCAGATATATGTATTTCTCTCTATGAGTGTGTGTGTGTATATATATATATATATATATATAGAGAGAGAGAGAGAAAGAGAAAGATATCTCTCTATATATATATATCTGTGTGTGTGTAAGTGTAACACCGAAATCAATAGGTATGAATGTATTTAAATATATCTTGAAGGGTGTATCTATTTAAAATTTCAGATTTGGTCATAATACGTATCATTACATATGCCCATGAGCCTAAAAAAATCCTCTTCAGTACATATGTGTAGTTATGTACATAGAATCCCATATATATATATATATATATATATATATATATATATATATATATATATATATATATATATATAGTTGTGTGTGTCAGATTCATAAATATGTATTTTGATAGAAATTGTTATGGTAAGTCCTCCAGTCTCGCTGAGGACATCAGTTACAAGTTTTCGCCATTTGACTAGGGTTTAAGTAGACTAGGGTCTCTTTCTGTGAGTCTCAGGGGTCTTCTGGGTTGTCCATGTCGTGATCTCCAACTGGATATTAGCCAATGAACTAGCAAGACTGGATTATATATATAATGTATAGATAGGTGTCTGAGTGATTATGTGTCTGTGTATATATTCGTAGCTATATCGAAGAGATGTTCATTTTGCTTGGTTTAAAATATAACAACCATGATTAGCATGCTGGTCCGAATACCTAAAAAGTGAGTAATAATTCCCCATTTCAAAAGTTCTTACAAATAATATTTTGCCATATCGAATAGGGTGGATTTTTCCTCTGTTAACAACTAACAAGTCGTTAGAAAGTTAAGAAATCCTATCGTTTTTTTTTTCTTTTTTTCTTTTTTTGTTGTTTTTTTTGGGGGGTCGGGGTTGTAAGAAGTTGCCCTCAAAATTGAAAAAAAAAACAACTAAAAACTACTTACATATAAAATATATCAAGAAATCCCTAAATACGTACTTCGGCACTAGTTAGGCCAGTAACTGTATAGTCTGAGATATTAGCTGAAAGTTTAGCTGAAGTTTATCACTGGTTGATTAACGTCCCCTCCTGCATTGAGAAGGAAGGAAATTATGCTGAAAAATAAATCTTTTTGGTTGTGTTCAATATCTGTTTTTATCATCATTTATTGATATAAATACGAATGTGAGGGGTTTTGGCAGAAGAGAGATTAGGAGAGATAGTAAAAAGATAAACTTTATTAAGAGGTACAAGAGGCTAGAAACTGGGAAGAGCCATGATCGGCCACGCCCTGAAGAAGTATATCTATATGTGTTCGAGATTATATGTATCGCAATATTTATATTGCTATATATGTTGCATAATGAGTGTGCATATAAGTAATAACATGTACAAATGTCAGTTTAAACTCTTGCATATGTGTACCTATGACTGTATGTATGGTAAATTAAATATATATATATATATGTGTGTGTGTGTGTATGAATTATGACGAAATATAGTTTTAAGGTGTGCTATATTCATAGGATAATGTGCTCAATATCAGAGATAGAGCGTATATAAATATAAATATAAAAGTGAACATTGAAGTCAACACTCAGAGGCGACGACGATTCCGTCTAGCATGAAAACAGCCTGTCGCCTCTGAGTGTTGACTTCAATGTTCACTTTATATTTATATTTATATATATGAATTGTGAAGTTCAACTAAATTAAAAAAATAACCTTAAATCGTTTATCTCATATATTCGCAAAGTCAGTTTTATAAGTAATAATAAAATAGAAAATAACGCCATTTTTATTGTATAATTAAGAATCGTTTAAAAAAATAATTCTCCTTAGGTCCGAACTCGAAACTTTTATAAAATCAGATTTCAGGGTTTATATAAGATATAGAAATTTATAGAAATTTGCGTTGATTACTTTCTTTTGAAATTTAAAAGTCTCTTATAAAAAAGACTGTATAAATAAGATCCTTACAAGGATCTATAGAAAATATTCAATTCCATAAAGAAAATTCAATTTAGTATTTAATATAATTCTTGACACCTTAAAATGTCATCGTTAATCTAAAAAATAACTGCAGTGTGGTTATATTAAATAAAACAAAACATGCGTAAAATCTAGAATGTATTATAGTTAGAGGATAAAAGGTAATTTCTGCCCCAAATTGTGACAAGAATATCCAACTTTTGAAACTTAAAATAATGACAATTTAAATATTAAGGGTGAAAAATGTTCTAAAAAGCTTCCACTGAGAAAGACGGGTGTACAAAACGTTAGGAAAGAGCGAAAAGAAGGAAAGGATTTAGGGGGAAATTAAAATAGGGATAGAATGAATTTGAAAGACTGAAATAAACATGGGGATAAAAAAAAAAGGAATATATGGAAAGAAAGAATTTGAAAAGAATGAAAAATATGGAAAGAAGTAAAATTCGGTGAGAAGGAATTTGAAAAAAATGAAAAATAAAGAAAGAATGAAAAAATTTGGAGAGAAGAGATTTGAAAAAATGAAAAATATAGAAGGATAAAGAATTGGGCGAGAAGGGATTTGAAAAATGAAAAAAGCAGGAAGAATGAAAAATTGGGAGATATGGGATGTAACAAAATGAAGGAATGAAAAGTAGAGAAAAAATGAAAATAGGAAAAAAAGGAATTAGGAAAATGAAAGAATGAAAAATATGGGACGAGGGCAAATACGGAAAGAAAAATTTTGAAAAATGAAATAATGAATGAAAAAATGAGGAAGGAAAAGTGATAAAATGGAAAGAGATTTAAAAAATATGAAAAAATGGGAGTGAAGAGAACCGAAAAAATGAAAAATATAGAAAGAATGAAAAATTTGGAAAGAAGGGATTTGAAAAATAAAGAAAGAATGAAAATTGTGAAAGAAGGGATTTGAAAAAATGAAAAATAAAGAAAGAATGAAAAAATTTGGAGAGAAGAGATTTGAAAAATAAAGAAAGAATGAAAATTGTGAAAGAAGTGATTTGAAAAAATGAAAGAATGAAAAATACAGAAAAATGAAAATAGGAGAAAAAGGAATTTGAAAAAATGAAAGAATGAAAAATATGGGACGAGGGCAAATACGGAAAGAAAAATTTTGAAAAATGAAATAATGAATGAAAAAATGAGGAAGGAAAAGTGATAAAATGGAAAGAGATTTAGAAAATTAAAAAAATAAAGAATAAAAAATTGGGAGTGAAGGGATTCGAAAAAATGAAAAATAAAGAATGAAAAATTGGGAGAGAATATATTTGAAAAATGAAAAAAACAGAAAGAATAAAAAATTAAGAAAGATGGCATATGACAAAATGAAAGAATGAAAAATACAGAAAAATGAAAATAAGAAAAGAAGGAATTTGAAAAAATGAAAAATGAAAGAATGTAAAATATGGGACGAGGGCAAATACGAAAAGAAGAATTTTGAAAAATGAAATAATGAATGAAAAAATGAGGAAGGAAAATTGATAAAATGGGACGAGATTTAGAAAATTAAAGAAATAAAGAATAAAAAATTGGGAGTGTAGGGATTCGAAAAAATGAGAGAATATATTTGAAAAATGAAAAAACAGAAAGAATAAAAAATTAAGAAAGATGGCATATGACAAAATGAAAGAATGAAAAATACAGAAACAATGAAAATAGGAAAAGAAGGAATTTGAAAAAATGAAAGAATGAAACATATGGGACGAGAGAAAATGCGGAAAGAAGAATTTTGAATAATGAAATAATGAAAAAGTGAGGAAGGAAAAGTGGTAATATGGAAAGAGATTTAGAAAATTAAAGAAAAAAGTGAAAAGTGAAAAAAGAAAGAAGTCGAGAAATGCAAATATAAAGAGGAAAGTGATTTTTAAAATTAAAGAAAGGAAACTAGAGAAGAAATTTTAAAGAATGAAAGAAAGAAAAACGAGGTAAAAAAAGGGAAAGAAGAAAAATGGGTAGAGAATGAAACTAAAAAAAATGAAAAATGAAATAAAGAAAAGTATTGAAAAAGGAATACAAAGAAAATATGGGGTGTAGGAATTTGAAAAAATGAAAGATATAAGAAAGAAAATACCGAGAGAAGAAATTTAAAGAAAAACAATTTTCAAATGTCTTTTCTCGCTATGAAGAAATAAAAAAGTATGAAAGAAAAGTAAGAAGGAAAAATATGGATGATATAAAATTGCAAAATGAAGAAAAGGAAAGAAAGAAAAATAGAAAGAAAGACATTTGAAAAAGAATGAAATAAAGAAATAAAAAATAGATAATAAAATTAAAGAACGAAAAAAGCAAGAACGAAGAAATAAAATAAATAAGGTTGAAATGGATTTTAAGTGAAAGAATGAAAAAATTTAAATTGTAAAAAATGAAAAAAATAGAAAAAACTTATTTAATAGGTTTACGAAAAATGAACACTGAAGGAAGGAATTTTTTTAAAAAGTAGAAAGGGTCAAAAATAGAATTAAAAAATAATGAGAAAAGAAAAAAAAAGAAAACCTTTTCCAGTTTTCTGTAGATTATCGAATATGCAAAGAAATGTATATAAACAAAAAAATATTCGTTTGTTCAACACTAGCTGTTGATTTGGGATAGAGAACGTGGCTCGTCTGTTAAAGATGTTAGTTCCCTTATGAAAGGGCTCGGGTTCGAGCGCGGAAGCAATCTTCAAGATCTAATATATATTTCGAATTTTAAAGCTACAATCATTAATATTCTTCTTGTAAAATATCGACTAAAGAAAAGATATAACATTTGCTGCAATCTTTGATTAGAAATGGTATATAAAAAGGTTTTATTACAAGTA
>CAHIKZ030005099.1:2107500-2160000 GCA_903632075.3 Acanthosepion pharaonis | reverse complement strand
ATCCCTACTCTAATACTTTGTTTCTATTGTCACCTTCAAACGGGTACATAATGTAAACGAATATTTACCTTCTTACGCTAAGTATTAAGGTAAGTAGGATAGTTTTTCCATGGTTAAATTTCCGAAACTTTTGGGTAACAACCTGATAATATTTTACTTATATGTAAGTTCTCTATCTCTCTCTCTCGATATATATATATATATATATATATATATATATATATATATATATATATATATATATATATTCCTATTTACAGGTATGACCCGCCATGTCGTGTACACAGGTTTGAATCCTCCTCATTCCTTTCATATTCCATTGGTAAGGAGGAAGAGGCACTCAGGCAGATTCTTCCCCTGAAATGTTACTTTGAGGAACAGACTTCTGAGAGGATGGTTCCCCGATCACTGCAATCTTAACCTCTTCAAGTCAACCGTTAGCTATCCTACATATCCTCATCATATACACTTCTTATTTCCTCCCTTTACGCCCTTACAACAAACTCATTCAGTAAAGCTCTATCTTGAATGGCTCTTGAGGCTTGTGTAAAGTAAACAATAGTAATAGAAAATTTTTAAAAATGCTTTTTTACTTTAAATATACTCTATGTAATGCCAAGAAATCTTTTTGGCGTGGTGCGTTTTGACTAGGCAATTTTTTTGGGGGATGGATATTTTTAGCTACTTTTCGGGAGTTGAAATTTTGGAAAAAAGAACTTGAAATTTGAATTATCGTAATTCCCTATGTATAATACGCCTTCATCCATAATACGCACCCCTAAAATTGTACTGAAAGTGTTGGAAAATGCTTCTACTTACGCATAATACACACTCCTTGTTTGGTAATCAAACCCTAAAAATTTACTCTTAATTAAAAATAATGGTTTTAAACATGGAATTATATTATTCTAATTTAGCTTTATGATAATTCTTCTTTTATTTTACGGCAATTTTTCAAAGATTTTTTGTAGCTGTGCATAATACGCACCCCTGATTTTGCTTATTAGTTTTTAGAAAAAAATGCCTATTATACATGGGGAATTACGGTAAGCAATAAAAATATAATTAGAACCAAATCTTTCTTATTAAGAATTACTATTTCTTCAGTCAATTAGAAATAATTAAAAATATTATTATTCATGTATTCCAATAATAGTCAGCGCCGCGGATCGTATAACAGCCAGTCTCCCTACCCTCACCCCCATTCTCTTCTCATCACAGTTGCTGACCCCTAAAAATGCTGCGATCGGAACAGATTCTTCATTCAACCACCAATATTCCAATCCCTCTTTGGGTAGATTACTAGTGTTCCGGTTATCATGGGCATGATTAATTTCTACATTTTCTTTTTTCTTTTATTTCTTTAATTTTGGTTCTTTAACCTTCATCGGGTCTTCCGGAACAACCACGTCCATGACAGAATCTCTTTTGTTTAGTCATTTGTTTTTAGTCTTACAGTTAGGCGTATTGTGACTACATTCTCGAGGGTCGCATGAATTCTGATTAACAAGTTAAATACTAATTTTTTTTTTCAAAAATGACTTATAAATAATTAATGTTTTTATTTATCAACTTGAGTCTTCGAAAGAATAAAGTACAGTTATCTTGCATCCTGGGTAAGACGATAAACTACCTTTGATAGCAAGACCTCTGTTCAGGAGGTTTTGAGGAGCGTGGAACTACCTCTTAATTGCTGGCGTTCCCAGGTCCACCCTGACCCCCGGTTGTAGCACCTGTTAGGGTCCAGGCTATGGACAAATAGTTAACCCCCAAACTGTGGTCAAAACAATATGTAAATGTAAAAATAGGTTTTAATACCAGCAATACATTTTTTGAGGAATAATTATTACCACCAATACATTTTTTGAGGAAAAATTATTACCAGCAGTACATTATTACCAGCAATACATTTTCGAAAGAAAAAAAGATTACCAGCAATAAAAAATCTTGTCTGCATTAAATAACCCATTAAGGTGTTGATATGCTGTAAAAAAATCAAACTAAAGTCATCTTTTATTCAATTTATCATTATTTGCAATGATTTCTTGTCATTTATCAGGCAATATCGATAATCTTTTAACAAAATTTAGCAGGTTTTTCTGTAAAAAGAATGTTTTCCGTGAATTCTTAAACCTGATTTCATTAGAGAAAGTGTTTCCCATCACAGCATTTTGCAGCAATTGAAAAAAGGTAATAATCGATTGGTACAAAATCAAGTGAATATGCTTAGTGGGGCCAATCGAGTTAAAAATGTTTCTTGTGTTCTTCTGGCTGTATTTCGAGCATGTGTTGTCATGTAGAACATTTTTCCTTTAATCCGCTGTGTACGCTGCTACAGCTGTGCAAAAATAAGGTATGTTCGTGTACTCCAAATACATTTGTAGCTGCCATGTATGATTAGTTGTTACAATGAAACATTCGTCATCACCAATGATTCCCCAAATCGGAAATTACTTATCACTCAACTTAACACATACGCCGTTTAAATAGGTATATATATGTTGTTGCTGTTTAACTTACTCGGCGTCTACCGTAACAATTACAAACAATACTTATCGGAAATTTATAGGAGCAAAATGAGTGAAATTAAAAAAAAATTAGTGACATTCTTGATCCATTATTTAAAGAGAATTTTACAAAAATAAGTTTAAAATCAAAAGACGTAAATGAATGTAGCTTTAAAAACATCCCTATTTTTAGGTTCTCTTTGATTCTCTGAGAATTTGGCCATTTCTTTAAAATCATTTCTCCCCCAACCAAGGGAATTAAGCCTCTAAGATACAAGAGTGCGTGAGAATATGATAAAAAAAACACTATTAAGAAGAGATATTAATAAAAGAACTGGAATTAAGAAAATGTAAGATAATGATTGGCATTGCATTTAAAATTTAGATCAAAGTTATCTGGGAAGGAAGAAACTGGAAGAGAGTTTCACAAGCGAGAACTGCGGTAGAAGAAATTGTTAGTATCGAACTCTTGGGTCTTACAGAAGATTTGTATATTACGATAATTTGTAGGCAGTTAACGTCTAGTGGGTATTTTGATTGTCTTTTGCAGCTACAGATGAGGGTTGTGGGGAATTGTGATGTACTAGACGCGAATGCTGAGAGCTATGCTTAACACCTCTTGGAACTAACATCCAAATAGATCACATCTCTATGTCCCGATATTTCTACAATCTTACGTGTACGCAGAACGCGCTTTGCAGGACATTGCTGGCGAGCAAAACTAGAACTTGCGAGTGATCTACTGATCTGAACATGGTATAAAACGGGTTGATCGCCCAGCAACCACCTACATTGATCAACTATCTAGAGACACCGGATGCCGCCTAATGACCTTCCGGCCTTGATGCAGGACCGTGATGGTTGCCGTGATAGATTCATGAATGACCGATCGAATAAAATGTTTTTTCTGTTGTGATTTTTTTATGGTTTGTATCATATTTTCAGTTAAAATTATTAAAGCATTTCTGTTGAATGTTTTCCTTTATTTCTTAATAGCTTTAACTTCATTGATTTTTTTTTTTGTGGAAAAATTTATAGCTGTAGGAGAAAGAGTTTATGAAAAGTTAGCTGTCGCTTGGTTTTCTGAATGTTTAGTGTGCACCTGTTTGGAGGTTGAAAGCTACATCTAAAAATTTACATATTTTAGATTTGTTTTAACACCTAGATAAAATCCAAAATGAGGCATCCTGGGTAAGACGATAAACTACGTCCAACAGCAAGGCCTCTGATCAGGAGGTTTTGAGAAGCATCCCTCTTAATTGCTGGTGTTCCTAGGTCCAACCTGACCCGGCGTGGAAGCACCTGTTAGGGTCCCAACTATGTGCAAATAGTTAACCCCAAACTGGGGTCAAAACATTATGAAAGTGTAAAAATAGGTTTTAATACTAACAATACATTTTTGAAGAAAAAATATTACCAGCAATAAAAACCTTGTCGGCATTAAATAACCTGTTGAGGTTGATATCTCACAAAACAAAACAAACCGAGTTAAAATTCTATTTCTTTTTTTTTTAAATGTTATTTCTTTTCTCTTTATCTGTTTTATCAGTTTTTTTCAAGATTGTCAGCTCACTGTGTCTGTACGGGCCCGTGTCTTTTTTTATTAATCATCTTAGCTAGTGTAATATGTATATTTCGACCATTTCACACGCGGTGTCATAGCTTCCCACGGTTGCATCAAATGTTACTTTTGTGATTTCAGTAGTGTTTTATACTTTCTAGTTGATCCCATATTTTTGTGTATTGTTTTGATAGAAAGATAGACTTTTTTTAGTATAGGCTTCTTGGCGGGTGGATATTTTTAATATCAAGCTGGATGAACAGAGAGTATGTATGTCTTTTGTGTTACAGAACCGCTTTCTTACTGAACGTTTTCCTATTGGCTTAAGCATTAAGTTTTCTTGTATAGCTTATCTTTCATTGTTCGCTTTTTGTTGACATTATCCCTCTGTACGCTGGGTTAACTCTAGGGTTTTCAGTGTGGTTTTTACAGTGACGAATGTTTGTCCTAGCAGAGCAATCTATGTGATCATCTAGGTTTGCATAATTTCTTCAGCATCGATGCTAGTTACATGCCAGTTTTGGGTGCTTTTCTCTATGTTTTCCTTACGCTTTCCTCAAGTAAATTATTGCGTTACTCAGGTTTTAGCTTCTATATGTTTATGGTTTTGTCGACAGAGATGAAGACATTAGGCGAGATGTTTTTTGGATTTTTTTATATTTGTTGTCCTCTTTTAGCTTTCTTTGGAATTCGTGTAGTCTTTTAAGGAATCTTATGCATCTGATTAAGTTCTAAATATATATATATATATATATCTATATTTCTGAGATAAGGTATTACATTGTTCGGACTGTTGGCCTCATCTTTGTTGCTATATTCACGACGTTTCAACCGTTGAACGCTCCAGCCTTCTTCTGGGGATTGGAATTTCGAACCGAACTCTTTATTTCGTCCACCTGGATAAGCTGCTCTAGTCCACGTGCCATACCTCTTCCGGTTATTTCAGTATCAGTTATTTCCCTTAAGTACATCAGCTATCCAAGTTTTTTTTGTTTTTGTTTTTGTTTTTTTTTACTGACATATTCGGAAGAAGCATGGCATGTGGAACTAGAACAATCTACCCCAGTGGACGAAATAAAGGGTTCCGTTCAAAATTTCAATCACCTGAAGAAGGCCGGTGGGTACAACGGTCGAAACGCCGTGAATATGGGAATATGACAGCAGTCCGAACAATGTAAATAATTCTAATAATATACGATCTAAAACACTAACCTGAGACGAAAAAAAACTGGAAAAATAAACGATATTTCTTTCTTCTATTTACCATAAAGTGCCGGTGACCGATATATATATATATATATATATATATATATATATATATATAAAGCTCACACAAACAGTATTAACATGGTACATTAAGGCATGAAACCGACAATCACTATGCAGCGTTAATTTCTATGTCCACACAGTTTATATTTACAAACTATATAGCAAATTAATATATATATATATATATATATATATCTTCTTTTTTACTCTTTTTATCTTAATTTTTCTCTTTTTAGTGTTTCGCTCTTGTTTTTCTCCTCTCTCCCTTTCCTCTTTTATTTCTCTTCTCTTTTCTTATTTCTCCACCCTGTTTTCTTAGTTTTCTCTCCGACCTAGATTGAGAATTCCTATTAAAAAAGAGTATACCTCTGAAAGGAAACGAACCTAAATCGCCTGATGGAAAATGTGAATGTTGGTTCGATTCCTGCCGGATGCACAGTCTTTCTTTCATAGGACTTCTCAATCTAGGCCGTTTGTTAATTTCACTGTTTAAGAAAATTAAAAATAAAACTCAAATATCTGTACCCACTAAAAATAAGGTTTATATTTATATAAACACAGAAAAGTAAATGTTGAAAAACTGTTATTCGACACGTGGCTACTAAATATTAACAAATTCAAATGAAAAGTAGAGTAATAGTCTTTATTCTAAGTTATTACATCGAAAAACATGTCAAAATTGCTACACAATTGCAGTCGTGTTCTAAATTGTCGATTGTAAATTGCTGACAATGGCCTGGTTAGATGCGTTGATACGCATCGAAACACGACCGCAGTTGTGTAGTGATTTTGACGTTTTTCGATGCAATATCCTAAAATAAAGTATATATATATATATATATATATATATATAAGTTTCTTTAAAGACGACTGAAAAGGTACTGCGATTAAGCTTTTTTATTTAATTTTTCATATGTGTTTCCATATTTAAATGTTGGATGTCATTTTTTGCTGTTTATATTTGCCGTAAGGAGAGGTTTTTTTCGAATGATTGGCACTTTCCTTGTTGACTTCTGAGTCATTTAATGTAATAATTGTGTATTCGGGCAACAATCCCTCTTTTATACAAGTTTCGTTAAAGGCGACTGGCAATGTACTGCTATTAATTTATTTAATTTTCTTGTGCTCGTATATATATATATATATATATATATATATATATATATATATATCTGTGTGTATGTGCGCGCGCGCCAGTTGTGTGTATGTGCGCGCGCACAGAGACAAGTGAATAAGTGGAGCATAGAACCAAGAAAGCTAAAAGGAAAACCACGGGAAAAAGAAAATTACAATTTTCTTTTTCCCGTTTTTTTCTTTGTTTAAATAATAATGTTGTTGTAACTAACCTACAATAATAGTATATGTCCCCATTCACATAAATGCAGTAGTAAATACTGTATCTTGGTCTGCAGTTGGAGATTCGTCTCCGGCTGTGCTGGTCAAACTCTCTGACTCCGGGAAGAGAGGCTCCCCAGACGAAGCTATGTTGAAGGGCAGAGTCTCGTCTCTGGAAACAGCTACCCGACCTCGTTTTATGCGAGGTCCATGGGGAATTTTTGGCCGGGCCAACGGGCTCGAATACCCGACATTAAATTCGGCCTTGTGCCACGTCTGACCGCGTGGAGCGGTTGGTAGATCCTGCAGTCAGATTTATTGTGGAATTCACTTGACTCACCTCTAGCAATTGACTACTTCTACGCGCCACTGAATCTTATATGTGTTGTTCTTGTCCTAAGTATTATCGTTCATTACTAACCTTCGTGTGATTATTCTATTCTGTAACCTTCCCTAGGTTACAACAAATGTTAAGAAAGATGAGTTCTATTTTTTAAGATACAATAATGACACATTTTTTTTTATATTGACTCTCTTTATTCATGCCTCTTTTAGTGCCCATGTTTCTTGCTTTAGACACTTGATATTTTTAGATGGACCCTTGTCCCAAGATATGGTCGACAGAGCCTGCGGACTGTTGCATGGGGGGGGCAATATCTACTCATGGGCTCAGTTATAAGCATATAAACAGTGCGGTTTCGTAAAAGACTCTAGAATAAGGAATGCGATATTTATACTCTGAATGATATCTGGAATAGCAATACAAATACAAAAGGATATAAACCTATGTGTTATAGATTTTTCAAAAGCGTTTAATAAAGTACGACATAAGGAACAGTTTGAAGTGCCAGGTGAGCTTGATTTATTTGGAAAACTCATTAGAATAATCAAGAACTCATATTAGGTGAAAACTGCCTGATTACGGATGGAAAATGAATTCAGTGAATACAAAAGAATAGGAAGGTGCGTAAGACAAGAATATGCCTTCTCACCGGACTCATTCGACCTTTACAGTGAGTCTGTTCCAAGAGAATTAAAAGTTCTATAAGTTTCATCATTGGCGACCGCAATCTTAACAGCATTATATATGCAGTGTTGATAGCAGACAGATAAAAGAATCATTATCACCATCATTATTATCCTTCGACCTCTCTATAGTTGGTCGGAACTCCATTAACAATCCCTGTCCACACTGTTTGGTCCTGCATTGCTTTCTCCAGATCTCCAATGTCCAACCCTGAGTCCCGAGCTATAGTGTCTGGAAAAGATGCCATAGAAGGATGTGACGATTTCCCTGTTCGTTCGGTGTCATTGGCGCGAAAACTGTAATCGATTTTGTTTGAACTTAAGAGATTGCTTTCAGTTCTCAGTAAATTGTGTTAAGCTATGCATGGGATCTCCAATTGATGCTCTGAATTTTTCTAAGTAGATTTCTATATGTTTCATCCAGTCATCTTTCAAGACGAACAAATAATATCCAAGTTTCTGATCGATACAGTAGGACTGGTTCAATCAATGTTCGAAAGGTTTGAAGGAAAATGGAAGGGTTAAATCTTGTGAAGTTTGTTACACGCATCAGATGCAAGAGCTTTGCGGATGTTTAAGTCTTTTGAGGAATCTAGTATGAGGGATCCATGATAGCTGAAGTCATCACCTCTTTTGATAGAGGTATTATTGAATGACTTCAACTAGGAAGGTTAAGGGGAGGTTGTGATATATTTTGTCCTACTCACGTTGTAATAGAGTCCTAGCTGGTTCGCTGCTTTTTCGAGTGATTACAACAATGATTCATACAGGCACTCGTACAGAAGTTAGTAAAGGAAAGCGAGAAGAAAGGACTAAGCATCAATTGTAAGAAGGCAGAATGTATGGTTCTCAGTAAAAGAGACGACCCAACAAGTAAATTACAAAATGGAGACAACAAAATGAAGCAAAGTACAAAAATGTAAATATTTCGGAAGTGTTTTAACAGAGGACGGAAATGACAACATATAAATCTGAAGAGTCATTGGAATAACGAAAAATGCCTTCCAAAAGTTAAGCTTAGTAGTAAAAACAGGAAAATTTCATTAGAACCAAAGAAAAGAATACCAAACCGTTATCTAGTATCAGTCCTCCTCTACAGATGAATATTAAACAGGAGGCAACAGAAAAGCGGTTCTACAGAAGGATGCTGAGAATACCATGTACTCAACATGTAAGCAACGACGAAGTTTTAGGGGAAATTGAACCAAAAATGGCACTGTCTATATTTCTGAGATGAGGTAGTATTTACACTATTTACATTATTCGGACTATTGTCCTCATTTTTAACCGGGTATTGAACTCACACTCTCACTGGATCTAACCAACGCCTTTATCCATTGTGCCATGTGTCCTTGAGTCCAATACTCGGTTATGGCAGTGGAGAACTTTCAGAGGGGAATTAACAGGAGATAACTGACTTCCATTAAACAAGGCACGTGGAACTAGAACAGTCTACCCGAGTGAGCGAAATAAAAGGTTCAGTTCGACATTCCGACCACCTGAAGAAGACCGGAGCGTATAACGGCCGAAACGTCTTAATAAATGTGGTGACAAAGATGAGAACAAATAGTCCGAATAATGTAAAAAAATGGCACTTACAGTTGAAACAGTTGAAATTCCTGTGAAAACTAATGAGGAAAGAGGGCTTGGAGAATCTGACACTCACATGACATATTGAAGACAAGAGGAACAGAGGGAAGCATCGAATAACCTACCTAACGATCTTGTATAAATGGTTGGCAGAACAGCGATTTGAAGAGATAGTGAAAAGACAAACCTTACTAAGAGATATAAAGGATAGGAAGTTGTGGAGAGCAATACTCACTAACGTTCTGAAGGAACATAATCTTCTCGTATGTACGAGACAATGAGCAATGGGCAGCCACTTCATTAAGCAAATGAACATTCCCAAATAATAAAAAAAAAGGAATCTGTGGAGAGCCATAATCGCTTACGTCCTGAAGAGGCATAGCATTAGAGAATTGAGCAACTTAATTGCTTTGCCTTCCTTGTATTCCGTCCGGTCAACCAGTCTGGGTGATTTGTTCTTTCTTCTCGTCTAGATGGGGGCATCCGTCCGATCTTCAGTCCTAGATAACCTGATTTGTTCTCTCTCCAAGCTTAGGTAGTCTTTACTCCTAGATAGTGATTATTATGCTAACAATATTATTATAGTTATTTTGCTAACATTATTATTCTTATTATTACTGCTTTTATTATGATGATGATTATTATTATTATTATTATCATTATTATTATTATTGTTGATTCTTGTATTATAGTGAATGTTATTGATACTGACCATAATTATTTACTTTAGAATTATTATTGTTCCAGATTTTTTATTATGGTTAGTGTTATTATGTCGTGTATTATCGTTAGATTCTTTAATTATTGTTAGTATCATTACTATCACAGATATTAATATTATGTTTAGTATTACTGTTAGTTTTTTTTTCATTATAATTAGTCCTATTAGTGTCAAAAATATTGTATATGGGTTAATTATCTTTGTTAGTGTTCCATGCATGGTGATTAGTAATATAATAACAACTTCACGCATTAGGATTATTATTATTGTTTCTGAAAATTAGGTTATGATCACTGGGCTTACGGTTTCTTATATTATGGTTAGTGTTATTGTTTTTTAGAAAATCTTGTATTATGTTTAGTGTTGTTGTTACTGGTTCTCATATTATGGCCAATTTATTATCAGTAGTGGTTATTATGCTTACTTTATTGCTGTTTGTGTATTATGCGTATGGTTCTAATGGTAATACATTCTTATATTACAGTTGTTATTATTCTTGATAGTCATTGTTATAATTATGTTTATTATGATTATTATTATTATTATTATTACTGCTTCTTGTAATGTGTTATTATTATTAAGGATTCTTCTTACAGGGTTAATATTATTATTAATACCTGTTGTATTATACTTAGTTTTATTATTGGGTCCTGTCACGTTTTTCAGTCCTAGATAACGTGATTTGTTCTCTCTCCAAGCCTCGGTTTCAAATATACTGGATGAAATTAAAAATAAAGTTTTTGCATCTGTCTATATTTCTCAAGGACACATGGCACAGTGGATAAAGACGTTAGTTAGATCCAGTGACAGGACCCAAAGAGTGCGAGTTCAATACACGGTTAAGGCAGTGGAGAACTTTCAGAGGGTAACTGACATTCATTATAACTGATAACATGGCACGTGGAACTAGAACAGTCTACCCCAGTGAGCGAAATAAAGGGTTCACTTCGACATTCCGACCACCTGAAGAATGTCGGAGCGTACAACGGCCGAAACGTTGTAATAAATATGGCGACAAAGATGAGGACAATAGTCCGAATAATGTAAATAGTCTTCATAACACCTCACCTCAGAAATATAGACAGTTTTATTCTGGTTATTACTCCTGGTATTATGGCTTGTCTTAGTAGTGTTATAATTTCTTATATTATTATTACTGTCATTGTTATTACTTGTTCTAATATTAGTTTCTAGTGTTATTATTGTTAGTGAATATTTTATTAGGTCTACTGATATTATTATTGCTTTTTGTTTTATGATCAATGTTATTATTAATACTGCTTATTGAATTATGGTTAATGTTGGTATTGTTACTAAATCCTATATTTACCCTTATTATTTATTATTATGGTTAGTATTTTTGTTACAGATTCTTGTATTATTTTTTTTTTTTTTAGATTATTGTGATTAATGTTGTTCTATTCGTTACTGCAGATTCCTATAACATTTTGTATTCTTAATACTGGTATATTTATTATGGTTGTTTTTCATTACATTATAAGTAACAAATTTATGCTTTGTGTCATGAATGATGTTGTTTACAGTAATATGGTTATTGCTGTTCCTGTTTAGCGTGTTATACTTAGAACTAATGATAATTATATTGCTTTACTGATTGTTTATTGTCGTTAGTGTTTAGTTCTTATTGACTACTGTAAATTTGTTTTGCCATTGTCGTATTTCTATTAATTTTATTGTGGTAACTTATTGTTTTTATCTCTAACTGCAACGTCTTTCGTGTTATTATTGTTTCAGATTATTGCAGTATGTTTAATGTTATTCTTTTTCAAGACTATTATTATCATTGTTGTTGGTCCACATTATTATATTTTGCTATGATTTGTTTTGTTATTGTTCCAAAGTTAATGTTACTTTTTTCTGATAATTAGATTAACATTGGTTATTATTTAAGATTAATGGGTAAGGATTAGTGTTAATCAGTTTTGTTATAGTTATTATTATCATTGCTAATTATTATTTGCTATTATATTATACTGAGATGTCTTACGAACCATCAGATTTATGATTAGTATTATTAATGTTCCTGATTATACTATATGTATCATTATTAGTAGTCATCGTTATCATGGTCTTCTAATTTAGTATGGTTAATGTTATTATTGGTGCTATTTATTATGTTACCATCAGTGTTATTATTATTCCAGATTAATGCCCTATGTTTTGTCGCATCATTGTTCCATTTTAGTGCATTTAATTAGTGCTCCACGTTATTTTATTTGATTAGATATTCCAGTTTATTATATTATGGTTAATGTAACTATTAATCCTTTCACTTCAAGCAAAGAAATAAAGCCACTAAGAAGCAAGGGGTTACTAAGTGTGAAAGAATATGAAATAGGATATCATTAATTAACGAGCTAGAACAATAAAAGATGATTAAGAAGACAGAAGATAACGATTGACATCGTATTTAAATTTTTGAAGATGAAAGGCCAGAAGAAAGTTCCACATGTGCAATTGAAGAAACTGTTAGCATAGAACTTACGGTTTCATCTAGCAATTTCAACTGTAATATGATGAGACCTATCTGTTAATGAAGTATTGTTAGTGATTAAAGTATTATGGTTATGTTTCTCGTTGTTTTAGATAGTGATGTTTTTTCTTGTCATTATTCCAGATCATAATTATTTATATTATAATATTTATTTCTATTGTTCTTTTTATTATTTTATCATGGTTAATATTGCTTCCGATTAATGTATTATGTTTTCTGTTATTGCTCCAGGTTATTTCTATATGGTTAGTCATATTATTGTTCCAGATGATTGTATGATGATTAATTTTACTTATGATCAAGATTGATTTTTATGTTATTTTAGTAAATTGTTCTAGATGAATGTATTATGTTTAGTGCTACAATTGCCTCTGAATTTTATATTCTGCTAACTTATATTAACGTTCTAGACTTTTGTATTAAATTTTGTCATGTAATTGTTACAGATTATTTCATGATTAATTTCGATTTTATTTTCTATATTGTATTATTATTATTCAATATTTTTGCATTATAGTTAGTATTATGTTGGAGGTACGGTGGAGTAGTGGATAGCCGAGTTCGAATTCCAGATGAATCCAATACATTCACTTACGTTCTAATACACTTGGGAATGGTATGAATCCACTACTTCTTCCCCCCCCCCCAGCTATGGGTAAATAGCAAGACAGACCAGGTTCTATAGCCTTGGGTGGCGACTGGTCTAAGAGAAGGACAACTCTGAATTCAAAACCTGATCCTCCAGGCTGGGGGTTGTACAGTAGGCTAACAATCTACTCACTTAAAAACTCGGCTTGTTACAGAAACCTCAACGATATCTTGCAGCCCTATGTTCCTCAAGGAATTTAAACGCGTTATATATATATATATATATATATATATATATATATATATATATATATATAATATAATGAAAACACTCAACGAGTGCACAGGATCGCCTCATCAGTGACGTTGTGACTTGGTAGTCATGACAAGTGTCGGGTCTTGCAACATCATAATTGTTCGCCCAAGAGACCCTACCGAAACACACACACACACACATATATATATATATATATATATATATATATATATGGCTAGATCATTGTTCAACATTATGGTATTTGATTAGTGTTATGCGTGTTCTACAATATTGTATTCTGGTTATTGTTATGGTTACATATTATTGTATTATGGTTGCCATTATTATTATTATCCGTTGATTTTATCGTGGTTTGTGTTATTATTGTTCTATTTTATATTTTCTTTGTTATGTGTCGTGGAATATTTGACATTTTCATTTATTTATATATAATATATATCATAATATTATAATTCATAATATAATTTACATATAATTATATTTTATTATTATTATTATTATTATTATGAAACCGTTTCACTCGATGTCAATTTTCTTTTTACCTATAGAATTTCTATCCTGATTATTCGCAGATAACTAACTAAAGCAGATTAACTATTTTGCAATTAGTAAATCTGTAACTACATTTAAATTTTACAATTAGCTTCACTTTTACTCCTACTAATCCCCAATCAGCAGGAAACGAGAGTTAAATTAATTTTAACAAAAGCGTTTATGTTTTTTAAAAAATTGTTTTAATATTAAATTTTTTATAGAAAAGGGAAACGAAAATACTTTTTAATAAAAATTTTCTTAGTTTTGAAATAATGATAGATGAAAACAAAAAAATATTTGTCTGTAAAATATATAATATAATCTTTTTAACAAAATAAAGGCATCATGATTTCACGAATAATATTATTTTACGTAGCAGTTAATAATCTTATTTGTTTTCTTCTCGCAAATGTGATATCATTTCCTTTTCAGCTTTTGTAATAAACTAATAAACCTGCCAAAATCGGATCATTATTACCGGGGCGAGCGTGACGTACATTACACTCTTGCAAACTGGGCCGGAAATTGCTTTTCAAATTCGACTATCTCGCCACTATACGCTCTTTATGCAGTGTTACAGTGACAAACACGCGGACCCACCCACAAAAACAACAGAATCCGGATCATTAAAACTTGGACAGTGATTGATCAGGATTTTATCGTTGCATGACTGGAAATTTTTCAATTTCTAAATCATTTCGCTTGTCACGTATTTTCTTAAAATAGTTTTTTTACTTCATAACGACGCCTAAACTACACCAGATAAACGCTCAGTCTAACTCAGATTGTTATTCTATTGTTCAATACATTTATGAAGTCGCATCGATAAGTTCTCATCCTAACACGTAGTTACTAGCTGAATGTGTATCTGAAACTTTTACCGTAACATGCTCGATCTATAAAAGCTACTAAAAGAATTACGACGGAAGAAAGTACTATTCAAACACTACTAATAATGGTGGACAATATTTCAGTTAATAAAAAAATAAGTAGAAATAGTCAATATTGCTGTTTCTTACACTTTTACATCTGTTATGGGGCCAGCAAGAAAGACACGGAAAGAAGAAGGTAGGTTGAACAAGTGTTATGAGTCAGCAGATAGAAGTGTCCGTCCAAGCTGTCAGGTTACACTGCGTCCCGACTGCCTCCTTAGGAAGTCTCGCAAGTTAGTATTTATAAAAGAGGAAGAGTTCCTTCTAATGTAGACAGGTCACCATAATATATATATATATATATATATATATATATATATATATATATATATCATTTCACCCCAAGCAAGGCAATAAAGTGACTAGGATGCAAAAGGTTACTGAGTGTTAGAGAATATGAGAAAAAAATTTACCATTGAGGAGAAAGGACAATAAAAGAACAAGTACTGATAGCTTAGGTACCATTGTAATCGTTGTTATTATTGTTACATGTTAGTGCATGTAGTTAGTGCTCCATTTTATTGTATTTGGTTAGATTATTATATTATGGTTAATGTAATTTTTAATCCTTTCCCCCAAAGCAAGGAAATAAAGCCACTAAGAAGCAAAGGGGTTACTGAGTGAAAAAGAAAAACATTAACGAGCTAAAAGAATAAAAGAACATGAATTAAGAAGACAGAAGATAACGATTGACATTGCATTTAAATTTTTGAAGATCAAAATGACTGGAAGGCAAAAAGCCATAGGAGGGTTCCACAAGCAAGAAGTGCGATAGAAGAAATTGTTAACGTAGAAATTACAGTTACATCTAGGCACTTCAATTATAAAATGATGAGATCTTACTGCCAATCTAGTACTGCGCTTAAATTCATAAAGTTTAGGTACCATAGAGGAAATTTCATCAGAGTAATGACCATGAAAGTATTTATAGAAAAAGTACAGGAAAGCTATGTTACTGCAGTGGGAAAGGATCTGAAGCCGAGATGCCAGTTCAGGGCCAATAACATTGCAGAGTCTTCTTTGGATTTTATCAAGAATCTCTAAATATACAACAGGAGCAGATGCGGCAACAATATCCAAAGCAAGGACAAATGGTAGATTTATAAATATGTAAGATATATTCAGGGCGTAGGCAGTCATGACAATTTCCTGTCTTTGTCGTTGCTCAGCCATTCAATCACTCATGCTCATTAAGCAGATTAATCACAGTTTCTCCCTTCTTCACTATGTCCTGTGAGTGTTTGATTCTACAGGTCCTCTTTCCTCATTATTTGTCCTAATCGAACGCGTCATCTACTTTTAGAGCTACAAGAACACAACTGCTGGGTGGAACAAGTCTAACCTATAAACCTGCCCTTCATTCTTTTCATGTGTTTTTTAATATATATTATTAGCAGACTCAGCAGGAAAACTGAAAGAACACTTAGATAAGGTTGTAAAGGAAAGCAAGAAGAAAGGACTAACTATTAAGTGTAAGACGACAGAATGTATCAACAAAAGAGACAACACCACCACCACCACCACCAAATTATGAGGATGTCAATATCCCACAGGTAGAGAAATTCAATTTTTTAGGTAGTATACTAATAGACGGCGTAAAATTTAGCACGAAAGATGTCTTTCAGAAACTAAGCAAAGTATTAAGACATAAGAAAGATTCTTTAGAAACAAAGAAAAGAGTGCTGAACTGTTACGTAATATCTAATCTCCTATATGGTAGTGAGTGCTGGACAATTTCCCAACAAATTTGGTTCAATAGACGAATACTAAGAATAACATTGATAGAACATGTGATCAACGAGGAAGCCTCAAGAAAAATAAGAACAACATGAAATCTCATGTTTCGGCTTTCACGAAAACAAGAAGACGCTTATTCATGGAATACGATATAAGATTCTGTTTAATATAGTGAGCATCCTGCGTGCCTATGAGTAGTTCCAGAGAGTGACCAGTCTCTTCGCCTCTTTTTTTATTGGGACGCCTTAAGTATCAGCGACTGACTCTAATCTTATTGTTTTAGATGTAATGAATAGGTGCGGTCTCAGGAGATGGAAATTTGAAATTAGAATTAAAACGCTTTTTGTGCTTCGAACCAAAAAAAAATTGAAAGAAATAAAAGAAAAAAATGCTATCAAAATTAATTCTTAAAACTGACTTTATGTCAGAGACGTGCATTTAATTTTATTTTTGTCTGTATTATATTTCCATTGTTTATTCTCTTGGATTCGTTAAAGTTGAAAATATTCTCATAAATAACCATTCTTTTTCGTTTCTGGGCGGAAGTCTTAGTAAAGGGCAAAAAACTGCTAAGATCTAAACGGTGTGGCAAACAGAAGGGGATAGTCCAGGTGGAAATCATTTAACAAAAATGTCGCTTTAAGCCTCTGCAAAGTACTCCTTTTGGGATCACATAAACTTATCCAAGTTTTTTTTTTTCTCCATTTTTCAAAACATTTCTCTTTCGAGACTACCAGTTGTTGCTTTGTTCTCTTTAATCTCGTCCACGGCATTCTCAATGAAAAAAAAAACAGACGTCTCAGTGAGCCAAATCTGAACAGAAGATAGAATGATAGACTTTGGTTACAAAAAGTAAATAAATAAATAACACAAAACGTAAAGAATTCGTTCGGACACTGTGAACGCAATGGTCAAACGGTAAAAATCTCAATTAAAATCGTCTCAGTGCCGACTGAGTAACCCGACAAGAAAGTATCCTTGCATATGCAATAAGTTTCCTTTTGATTAGCTTCGGAGTTACATTGAAATCGCCAGACAGTCTATAAATTTTACCACGGGAAATCAAAAAATTCATTATGTCATTTGCTGGCAAATGAAAAATTACTAAAAATTAAATTGTCGTTAATATGACAAAACCTATGACAATCTCATGAACTGTAAATATCGATGTTCGTAACATCTCAATCCATCAAAAATATTTTTAAAATTTAGAAGTTTCACTTCTCTATATGCATTCAGACTAAAATATCTCAAGTTTCTTCAAAATTTGACAGGTTCATGCAGTACAAATAAGCACCATGTTTGAACCGATTAAAAACCCTGTTTACGCCATTTTTTATGCGAGGTAAAAATATTCACATTAGGCTTAAATTAGTTTAACTTTGAATTAGATTTTTGTCCATATTTCATATTTACATTATACATTATCAAAAAAGCCTAATGGTACTAGAAAACAACTCTTTCAGAAAGACTACAGCAATTGTATATAACGCTGTAAACATTTTTCTTTTTGTGGGACGGGAATAGGAATTAAATTATATTTAGACAAATTAACTTAAATATTGATAATGAAATGTAATTTATTTTTCTTTACTATGATGACAAAAACTTTTCATACAAGTCTTGGTTCTATCGCTTTGCTTTCTTTCGTAGTTTTATATTTTAAGGTAATTCTTATTTCTATGTGGAATTTTTTAAAAAGAAGCTCTCCCTGCAAAACTTGCATTGATATCCCTGATACTCAAGTGGTACGCATATAAAACTCTTGCATGTTGATCTTTCAAATCTTTCGTTAGATCCATAACGCATTATTTTCTTGTCTGTTATCAACGGTTTTTATATCCCCTGTATCTTACTGGGGTTTTATTTGGGGGGGGGAGTCTATACCTCAGTTTAATATTAACTGTCGTTACTTCGATGCTGACATTTAATATCTACTACTGTCTATAATTTTCTTTATATCATCTTATATATAATTATACTGTTTAAAAGTTGTTATATTTGTGGGAGAAGGCACTTCACTATCTCCGATAGTGAGGTACCTTCTCCCATAAATATATGATAGATTTTATAGTTTGTAGATAATAACAGCTGGCAACAACACATTTGCCTAGAGGACAACAGCGCAAAAATCACCTTTCTAGAACAATAAATTCCTAAGCACAAGATCAGCAGACAAATGCAGGCACGACAACAAATTCCTACTGTGCTACCTACAATCACATGGCAACGCTAAATAACATCGCATAGCATAAATATTATAAACTTTATATCAAATACCTACATTTAGAACAGAAGAATACATATTGAATTGATTAAATTAATAAACTTAAAATAATAAATATTTAAACTATCTAAATGTCAGAACTATAAATAAAAAATCTTTAACACATCATCTCCTATGGTTCTGCTACTTGCAGTTTCATGCAATATACCAATTACCAGGAATGAGGAACAATGTCAAATATATATATATATATATATATATATATATATATATATATATATATATGGAAGAGGTTATAGTTGTTCCAACGAGAGAAAAGTGTATATTTTAAAAAGAGGATAAACCGCAAACGTTTTTGATTGAAATGTCGATATTTTTTATTTTAAAATATATATTATACTCTGTTTTCCATAATTCTGCTACACGTCTTTCTGGTTTCGCAACCTTCTTCAAGCAAAGTGTAGATATTTCGACATATTATAAAAAAATAATTTTTTTGCGTGATAGTGATTCAAAAAGATATCTTTCTTGGACTGTTTATAAACTCTTATCACCAATATATATATATATATATATATATATATATATATATATATATATATATATATACCAGGTGTAACAGCAAAATTGTCCATCACACAAAATATCTAATATCTAAAAAACACTAAAATAATTGAGTTTCTTTTTTCCAGGTTTTTAGATAAGACGTTTAGCCATATTGACATTATTTGTTGTAAGAATCACTGAAAAAAACTTAAAGTTATTCACTCAGAAAGTGAACTGGTTTGTGTCAACCGCACTGTCTTCCTAAATGATCAATGGGGAGAGGAAAACAATCATTCATGCCTTCAGTAATGGTACCAACATTTATTCTCTGGATTACATCTTCAAAGTCCATTCAAGAACCATCAAGTTTAAAAAAGAGGGAACAATAGAGAGGAAAACTAGATCAGGGGGTCACAACAGGATCAACTTAGAGCTAAAGATATCAATTAGAAAAGATCCAACTAAATCCATAAGACGTTTGGCACGTGAGAGAGGAGTTTCAGCTATGACAGTCCAAAGAGTAGTGAAAAAAAACTTGAAAATGAAATCGTACGTGAAACCTGTGAGGCATTTTGTTACCACAGGACAGAAAGTTAGAAGGTTAGAGAGGGCTAAGATCCCCTTGAATAAATTGTAAAATGTCCTGGAATAATATATATAATAATCGACTCTCCCATCGAGATTCGACGTATGAGGGTCAAGCAGATCAGTTTCCAGGAAACCGACAGCCCGACACCGGCACATGAGATTTGATTATAGTGGTGAAGGCCTCGTGCAGGACCATCCACACTTTTTGAAGGGACGAATACAGAGACCTGGTGCACCGAATGCCACAAGGTTCCCAAACACCCTCCACAGGTTTTGAATTCAGAGTTGTCCTTCTCCTAGACCAGTTGCCATCCAAGGCTATAGAACCCAGTCTGTCCTGCTATTTTACCCATAGCTGTAGGGAGAGGAAGAGGATTCATACCTTTCCCAAGGGTATTAGCACGTAAGTGAATGTAATGGATTACGGTGGCACGGTGGAGTAATGGATAGCGGCTTGATTGAGGAATATATATATATATATATATATATATATATATATATATATATATATATATATATATATATTGAAATTTATTTCAATCCTTCGGTACTGAGGTATAGTTAATGATGAACATGTCATTTTCCTTTATGACTGATTTCATCACGATTCTTCTGTTAAACCTACAGATTAATTATACATTCTTATTGCTGAAAGTAGGGTCCAATAGTGTTATAAAACCTCGGAAAATTCCAGTAAGATAGCTTTAATCATTTCTAAGATACAACGATTCCAATCTTAATCTAACAAATGGAAAATTTTGCTTTTACACAAGGTAATATATATATATATATATATATATATATATATATATATGTGGTTCGGACTCTTGTCCTCATCTTTATTGCCATATTCACGATGTTTCGGTCACTGTAAGCTCGGCATTCATCAGCTGACAGGAATTTCAAACTGAACCCTTTATTTCGTCCACTGGTGTAGATTGTTCTAGTTTCACGTGGCATGCCTCTTCGTGATGTCTGAGTTAACTCCCTTTAGCTCAATTCTCCAAGTTTTTCACCACTGCAGTAGCCACGTATTGAACTCCCAACTCCTTGATTCAAGTCACTGGATCCAACCAATGTTATATATATATATAGCGCTGACTTCATCGATCACTAAGGTCTGTCGATTTATTTTTTTTTTTTTTTCCTGTATTTTTTAATGTTCGAATAAAATGTACCGGGTGTAACAGCAAAATTGTTTAAATCGTGTAACAACAAAATTGTCGAATTGTTAGATTAAGCTTTGAACCATTATATATTGGAAATGATTAAAAATATCTTACTGGAATTCTCCGAGGTTTTTATAACACTATTGAACTCCAGTTTTCCTTTCTACCGTTCCCTATTTTCCCTAAACTTATTCACGTGTCCTTATAAACATGAATATTGTCAATTCTTATATATATATATATTTATATGGTGCCCATAAAGTCTGTGTGCAATTTAAAATACTTAAGTATTTTAAATTGCACACAGACTCTATGGACAATTTTTTTTTTTTCTGTATATATATATATATATATATATATATATATATATATATATATATATATATATATATATATAGAATTATAAATGTGACATGTCGATACAGTGTATCCATTTACACCGCGTTTCCGTTCAAATTTGAATTCTCTGATTCAACAGAATTTCATTGGTTTAAGTCATTTCAGCATCTTTCTATTTCCTATCTTCTTATCTTTCCTCTTCTTATGAATCTGCGTAATTTTAAATATACTTTTCTATTTCTTTTTGTCAACTAGGGTTAATTTCCTATGCTTTCTCTTGACTTACTTTTCTTTTTCTTTCCTTTTTTTATTGATGTCTTATCTTTTTTCCTTTTTCTTTTATATAAATCCTTTTTCAATTTTTATGGAAAATTTTCCAAAAATGGAAGTAGTGATTCATTAATCGCAATTTTGAATAAAATTGTTTAGTACCATTATTGCTAGCCACCTGAAGAAACGTTTGATTTTAACGTTGAAACAAAATGTGCACTTTTATAGTGGATATTTACATGTTCTAATGTAACACTGTATAATAAATAAATATATATATATTGCTCTGGCTCTTGACATAGAACTCTCCCTGGATCTATATGCTCTTAGAAATTCCATACGGATTACTATTTTGTATTTTATATATATATATATATATATATATATATATATATATATATATATATATATATATATATATATAACAAAACAATCACACATAGAATCAATCAGCAATATTATTTCTTTGTATATAAATTATATGCTGCAATGTTTTATATATATATATATACATTGGCGTCTATATTCACAAAGTACGTAAAACTGCGCCTTTCTTTTTAATCGCACGCCGATGGTTTATATGTCTAGCCACATTGATGAGCTGTGGGACATCGAAACAGTCTGCCTGAGGATGACAACGTATATATATATATATATATATATATATATATATATATATATATATATATATATCTTAATGTTGATCATTTTATTCTAAATGGTCAACACTTATTTACTAACCTATTCGTTCTTTATTTGATATTGATTATTTAATGGATTTAATTCATTTTATATTCATTTATTTTGAATTTATTCAACTTTTATTTAGATGTTATTACTTTCAAATTTTTTATTTATAATTTATGATTTGTCCCATGTAATTATTATGTAACTTCTAAATCATATTTTTTATCTGCTTCCTTCATGGGTGGAGATACATTTTTATTCGAATATGTTAATTTATTTAATTTATTGTAGTGGTTATTTTTTCCTTTATTATAAAGATCATTATCGCTACTTACCTTACTCTTTCAATATTTAGTTTAGGTTTATTAGTTTTTACCTAATTTTGAATAAAAAATTATGATCCATTAATAATTATTTTCAAATTTCATAGAATTATTTCTACAATATTTTAATCTTTCTTGTTTTTATAACATTACAAATATGTAGCGTTCGTAGTCTCCATTTTTTATACTTTACTCTTGAGATGAAGATATGAAACAAAATTATCTTACTTTTGTATAATGATTATTTGTTGATCCATCATTGTTTACTTTTCCATTTTTCCTTTTTCTCCCACATATTTCTGTTTCATGGTCTACATGAAAAATACATCACTTTTTCATTTCACTTTTCATTTTCGAATGTCATCTCGTTGTTTATTATAAAGTCATTTATATGGATTTGTTTATCTTAATGTGTGTTTACTTTTAAACAATTTGTTATATTTATAACACATTTACTTTTTTGTTTACTTATTATATAATACTTAATATTTTTATATAATACTTAATATTATATAATACTTATTTAATATTATTATATAATACTTAATATTTTATAATATTTAATATTATATAATATTTAATATTATATGTATCATTTTTATCATTGTTTAACTTTTCCTTTCTTTAAAACGTTTTATCTTTTATATCATTTTTATATCATCTTTTCTTTTCTTATATCGTCTTTTCTGTGAAGATTGAAAATTTTCACATCTTTTTCTGCTTTCTTTCATACGATTTTTTTTTTTTGTTTTATGCAATTTTCTTTTTGTTTTACTTCTCTTCCTTTTGCCATTTATATGTTTGCTTCATTCGTTAATGTCCTCTTTTTAAACATTTCGCATAATTTGCAAGCATTAAATTTATTTACTTTCTCTTCTCCATTTTTGTTTAGTTTTTAAATATCTTGTTTTTTTTAGGTTCAAACAATTTTAATATTCGTTTCTTCCCTTTTAAAAAAAAGATTTTATTGCTTTTTAATTCAATAAATTTAATTTCTCTTGGATATTATCTTTTTAGTTACTAATATTTTATCATTATAAAACTTGATCATTTTTTTCATATTTTTTGTTATTTTTAATTCCATAAGTTATAGCGCTAATTTCTTACTTTTTACCAGGTTTATTGAAACTTTATTCATATTATTGAAACTTTATTCATATTAATTATTTTAGCTCGAATTGATTCTATTCCTTTCTTTTTCTTAAGTTGTTCTAAATTGTTTTTTTATGTTATTTGTTCATTATTTTATATTTTTGATTAATTATAAGATGTATTCTATTCTTATTTATTTGCTTGGTTAATTTTTTACTTCTCTGTCGGATGTTTACTTCAGCACACCATACGTCGTCCGTAGCCTAAAAATGAAAAAACTGGTTTAAGAAATATAATCTCCTTTCTAGTAAATAAATTGTATTCAAATTCGAATATTATCATAAAGATTGAACATTAAACAGTAAACATTTCTGACCAGATATTAGCAAACAATTTGTCAAGCTAGAGACTTGTTGATCGACCGTCATTTATTGATATGTATAAACAGCTTGCTGCTTATTAAGCATTTATGTATTTGCTTTCCTTTTTGCATTATTTTCTTTACATTTGTACTAATTGTCGCGTTTTCTAAATGATTATTAAACGTTACATTTAGAGTGATTTTACTCACTTTTTCTTTATTAAATTACTTAACGTGTTTGCAGTTTAAATTGTACTTTACAATTGCTTTGTCTGATTATACTTAACTAATTACTTTAGAAAATTTTTAAATAATTGTATTCGTTGACATGAAATCCTACATTTTACATTCGCGTAGTATTTGAATTAATTTAAAGTTTTTTTATAAGATTTTATTTTATTTTTATCATCGTCCTAATTCTGTATTATTATTATTATTATTATTATTTCCTTTGGTTTCTGGTGTATACTCATTTTTTTCCGGGTCTCGACCAGAGACCTAAGGTCAGAAATGACATCATGACATTTTTCACTGAGCAATTTTTGGAAAAAAAGTCACACATTTTACATAGAGAAAGCCTTTTGTGAGGTGTGGGCTGTACTTGTGAGTACATTTTTTTGTATTACTTTAAAGTATGGGCTACCAGATTCATTCAATAAGTCTATTGGAATCTTTTCCGATCAATCCGAAGACTCCAACTACAACTGGCATTATTATTATTATTATTATTATTATTATTATTATTATTATTATTATTGAAGCAAATTACATACTTTTTTATATTTATATACTTTTTCTATATTTCTATCGTTTTATGTCATGTCATAAAATCATCTTCACTTTTATGATGTTGGAAATGTGTTTATTTTTTCCCTTTCTACCTTCCATATTTTCTTTCGAGATTATCTTTATTATTATCTTTCATTTTATTTCATCTTTTATTCACTTTTATTGATTTATTATCTTTTAGTTTTTATTTTAGTTTTCTTTTTCATTTATCTGCTTCTCTAATTTTCGAAGATTTTTAACCAATTCCAGGTTTATTTGTTTTTTGTTTTTTTGTTGTTTTTTTTTGTTTTTTGTTTTTTCAATGTTACATTTGTTTTTGGGGGGGTTTTTTCACATATGTTTGGGTTTTTTTCACAGATTTTATATTTTCTTTTGTAGATTTCATAAATTCGTTTTCCATTATCGAAAATGAATGGTTCAATTTTTGTTTTTTGTTTTTACTTTAAATTTTATTCGATTTTCTTTTCTTTTTCTCTTTTCCAAATTGTCTTTTTTTCCTTTTGTCTTTCATTTCTGATCATTTTATTTGGTTTTGATTTTTATTGTTTTTATTCTTTGAATTTTTCATTGATTTCTTTGTAATTAAATCGATGATTTTCTCTAAAAAAAATTAAACAACTGCAATGTCACTTTTTATTTTTAACTTTTAATTTGATTCAATTTTCTTTTTTTTTTTCATTTTAGAAATGACTTAAGTCTAACATTATACAATTATTAAATAATTTGCTACATATTTTAATTCATAAATATTAAGCCTGAATATAATGCTAACATGGGCAAATTAATCTTTAAACGTTTTGATTGAAGCTACCTGTGATTGTGTTAATGTTCTTGCCTCTACCCTTTGTTCGTACCCGGAGTTCGAATTATATAGTTTTACGGTTACACTTTTTATCAGCTTCAATATCCTTATATTTACTTGTTAGTTTTTCATTCTTTAACAGGTATAATGTTATCTAATGGCGCTACCATATATATGAGAAAGTATCTTTTGTTTTATCAGTCCTCCTATATTGTAATAAATGCTGGGCAATCTCCTCACAAATGAAAAAGAAACTTGAAGCAAAATAAATGTGGTTCTACAGAAAGATGCTGAGAATACCATGCACTGAATATGTGCACAACGACGAAGTTTTGGAGAAAATGAAAACAAAAAAGGACACTTATACTTAACATCAGAATGAGCTGAAAATTTCTAGAGAACATAATGAGGAAAGAGGGCATGGAAATTCTGATACTCACATGACATTTTGAAGGCAAAGTGCCCGTATGAAAACAGCACATAACCTACCTAACGAGCTTGTGTAAATAGTTGTCCGAATAGGATCTATGAGAGTTTAACAAAAAGACAAAATTTACTAAGAGCTACAAAGGACTGGACATTGTGGAGAGTCACGATCGCCAACGTCCTGAAAGGAAGTAGCACATCGAAGAAGCAGATTTAATTATTATGTCTAGTCTATTAGCTTTTATATATCTGTCAGAATGAATGGTAAATCCTCTGAAATAATGATTTCATGGCTTTATTATTATTATTTGTGTATGTTATGTTTCCAACTTTGTATTCTGTAGAGACTAGTTCAAACTATGGCACTTAGGCCCTATAGAAGAATTTTCATTTAATTGATAGCATTTTTCTTAGTATATGAGATGTTCCTAGTGGGGGGATCTTCTGGGTAACTTGTATGCCGATGTTACCTGGGACACTGTTAGTAAAATTGTCCATTTCTTTTTCTCATGAGACCCAGAGCTTCGATTACAATTGGCACAATCTCGATCTTCATTCCCTACATCCTGTTAATCTCGATCTCCAGATCCTTGTATTTGGACAATTTCTCGATAATTTTCATCATTATTATTATTATTATTATTATTATTATTATTATTATTTGTGTATGTTATGTTTCCGACTTTGTATCCTGTCGAGCCGGGTCCAAATTATGTTCCTTAGGCCCCATAGGAGAATTGTCATTTAATTGATAGCACATTTCTTAGTATATGGGATGTTCTTAGTAGGGCAACCTTCTGGGCAACTTTGTATGTCGATGCTACCTGGGACACTGTTAGTAAAATTGTCCATTCCTTTTCTCATGAACTCTGATTACTATTGGTACAGTCTCAGTCTTTATTCCCCACATCTTGTTAATCTTGATCTCCAGGTCCTTGTATTTGGACAATTTCTCCATAATTTTCATTATTAGTAGTATATAGTTATTATTATTATTATTATAATTATTATTATTATTATTTCTGCATTAATTTTATACTAGTTTCAGTTGACTATTTATGTTAAATAGCAGAAAGATTACTTAATACTCGAACACACTCCTCATTATATGTCTTTGTCTGTATGATCTTGATTATTCCTCGGATTTCCACTCCATTTGTAGAGAATTATCGGGATCCTTCACAGTGTTATGTTAATGGTTGGTACAACTGTTATCCTGGTTACAAAGAACCACTATAAAATACATAGAATTAGTTGAATATGACAAAATAAGTCAGAATAAACTAAAAGAAAGAATCGGGAAGGAAGGGCCCAAGAAAAAATATATGCAAGGCCCTTCCTAGGCTGGATAAAAGACCTTGTCGATAAACAAACAAACAAAGCTCTTAAAATTCAGGACAACACGATAAAAACTCATTAGAATTGAAGACTGTATACAAATAAGCTTTTTAAAAAAGGTACGAAAGTGCGACGAAAATATCACGGGAACCGTTCAAGAAAAAGAAATAACTGCTTAACAAGAAAATGTGAAAATCAAAAAAAATTAAGAGATAGATAGGAGTGATAGCAGACGAACAATCTTGAACATGGTTACGCAGAGGATATCTAAAAAAAGAAACTGGATCCGTCAGTTTTAAAGTCTGGAATAAATATATCAAGTAACCAATCTAGAAGAAGAAAAATTCTGAATTTAAAGCCGTGGGAAAGACAACCAGGAAACTACTATCTTGATAAAAAAAAAACTGTTATAGCAATGCGCAGATTAGATATTAAAGAAAAAGAAATCTATGGCGATCTAAGTCTATATTCTGAAAGGTCTTGGCACGAAGAGGCCATTGCTGTTGATTCCGTTCTTCTTCGTCTATGTGCCGTGTCCCTTTAGGACGTTGGTGATCATGGCTCTTCACAATATTCTGTCCATTGTAGCTCTTAAAAATATTATCTTTTTGTTATCTCTCCTAAAACTTGTTTCGACACGCATTTCCATAAGCACGTTAGGCGGGTTATGCGTTGTTTTCATTTGTCCCTCTTGCCTTTTCTGTTTTCTGAGTCTGAAATGTTCCAATTATGCTCCCGACAAATTTCTAATTTCTCTTCCTGATGGTAAGTGTAAGTGTCCTTTTTGCTTCCATTTTTTGTTAAAACTATATCGTTCCGTCCATGGCATTCATCTTTCTGTAGAAAAATAATTTCTGTTGCGTCTTCATCTTTGAAGAGATTGTCCAGCATTCACTTCCATATAGGAGGATTGATATCACATAACAGTTCAGTACACTTTTCTTTCTTTCTCTTGCTTCAAGTCTCTTCTTCATCTGTGAGGAGATTGTCCAGCATTCACTGCCATATAGGAGGATTAATATTACATTTCAGCACACTTTTCTTTTGTTTTTTTTCTTTGCTTCAAGTCTCTTCTTCATCTGTGAGGAGATTGTCCAGTATTCAAAGCCATATAAAGAAATTGAAATCACATAACAGTTCAGTACACTTTTCTTTCTTTCTCTTGCTTCAAGTCTCTTCTTCATCTGTGAAGAGATTGTCCAGCATTCACTGCCACATAGGAGGATTGAAATCACATAACAGTTCAGTACACTTTTCTTTCTTTCTAATGCAATCTTCCTATTACATAATGTTATACAGGAATAACGTGTCGCTGCCGACACTTGAATTTGAACATAGATTGCCAGAGAATAAACACAGGCGATCCCATTATTGAATTAAGTGGATCACGTGACCATAGAAGAAACGCATATATGGGTAGTCGCGTGACGTCTAAATGATCGTTATTTCTATTCTATCCTCTATTACTATTCGGATCTGCATTTCTAGTCTTCTATTACTATATGGGGCGCTATTCTCTACTCTATTCTCTATACTATTTCTCTGTTCGGATCACTATACAGATTATTATTTAAGCGAGTATTATCGAGCAAGTATTATTAATGTGAATGATATTCGAAGGCGTCTGACACCAGTATTGTTCAACGGCGTTATTATGGTTGTATCTGCGATTACAAAGTCTCTACTACAACGAGCATTACGAAAGTGACTACGAGTGTTCGTTACCATCACAAAACTTCATACTTTGCTTAGCTTTTGAAAAGCATCTTTCGCTATCCCAATGCGCCTTTAGATTTCGATGTCGCACTTTCCGTTTTCTGTTACGACCCTTCCCAGATATTTAAATTGTGGTACTTGCTTGATTTTTGGTATTTCCAATTTTTAATTTGCATGCTGGGCTAACAGCCATGTATTTTGTTTTCTTCCAGTTAATGTTTAGTCCTTTCTTCTCGTTTTCATTCACTGCCTTCTGCAGGATTTCTTGTCGTTTTCTTTCCGTGTTTGCTATCAACACTGTGGCATCTGAATATTGTTAAGATTATGGCCGCCAGTAATGATTCCTGGTAGGACTTCTAATTCATCCAGAATCGTCTCGCTCTATGGGTTGAATAATTCCGGCGAGAAGATCCATCCTTGTCTTACACCCGTTTCTAGTTTTGTATATTTACTGAATAGGTTCTGGATTAATTCTAATATCCTTCCCAAATATGTCAAGGTTACCAAGTCAATCACGCGAGAATGTATAGTCCACGTTCGGAGATGGCTCCGTGTTCACACATACCTTAGATGCCGGTAATAGACAAAATCCGGAGTTGAATAAAGTATAATGTTACGTATGAGTAATTCAGTCTCATGTTCGCATTTGTAATATACAAGAATATTACATTATTTACCCTCGGACCCTATCTTTCTTGTTATTATTACCTTTCGATAGTTGTGACGTTGGGCCTTCATTTAGATGGTTGTGGATTCCGGTAACTTGTAGAGCAAAGATTCCCAACATGTGGCGCATATTTTCGTGGTTCATGCGTAGGATGTGCACCCTTCGGCTTACTATACCAATGTGAGTTCAAATTTCATTTTGGATTAATATTTCATGATTAAAATGATCAAAGTATATGACAGAATAAACTTTCATTCAAATATTTTATATTTCTGCCTTTCAGTTCTCTGTTATCTGTGGAGTTAACCTTCAAGATAGGACATCTAACGTAGACCTGTTTAACAAGTGTAATATGGGAGGAATCAAGACTTTTCTCATACAGTCTCAGTTACGGTGGACTGGTTATCTTTTGAGAATGTCTGATAACAGGATACCCAAGATACTAATGTACAATCAGTTAGATCAGGGCTACAGGAATGTAGGACGCTCATGGCTAAGGTACAAAGACAAGCTGAAAAGCAACTTGTCAGCTGTCAATATACCACATAACCCCTTGATCGCTTAGCCTTGGAGCGGGTACAATGGAGATCAACATGTTTTAGTGGACTCAGCAATTTTTAATCTGCTTGTTTGAATCATCTTCAAGAAGCGAGATCTAAAAGGTCAGTCAATCTAATAGTGATCTCATCTCACAATCCTCACTGTTGCTCCATATGTGGAACTCCTTTGTAAATCACTAGCGGGTCTTAAATGCCACTTAAGATAATCGCACAAAATTTCTTAACTGAATCAACTAAGCTATCAGATACTTATTATTATTATTATTATTATTATTATTATTATTATTATTATTATTATTATATTTAACTGCCCGTCCTGGGTATGACGCTAAACTACATCCAGCAGCAAGGCCTCTGGTGAGGAGGTTTGGAGAAGCGTGAAACCATCACTTAATTGTTGATATGCTGTAAAACAAACCAAACCAAATTTAACTGTCTTTTTGTTATTTTTTTTCTTTTTCTTTTTCATGGACGCCATGGTCTTTCAGTCTTGTTCCGAGACCAAGTTAATGGCCTCATGTTGGTTGTTATTATCACAGCACAATATTTGGCCTATTTTTACCCTTAAAAACTTCTTCAAAACACCTATTGAATTAAGTTGAAATCTTGAATTCTGAACTAAACCTTTTATTTAATTCACACTGTTCTCATTCTTCTGCCCATGCTGTCTTAGTAATGCCACTTCTCTTGAACCTGAGTATATTGATTTCATTGATTGAACTCTGGACCATCAGGTTCACTACAATGTTTAACTTACTGTATATACTCATGTATCGTGTGACTTGAAAACCTAATTTTGAAGCTAATTTTAAGTGGGTTGCATTATACACGAGATATAAAATTAGCGTATGTAATACTGGTCTGGTTATGCCATTGACCAAAATATATATCTATTTACGGTAGGCAAATTAGCTTCAAAATTAGGTCTTCAAGGGTCGCGTGATACGCAAGTATATATACGGTAGCTAAAAAAATCTTTATAGATAATCAAGGTAAGTAATGCTAAAAGTGGGGGATGTTCAAGCACTAGATGAAGAGATGATTCGGAAAAAGTATATGATGTCTATAGAGCAAGTGTGTCCCGGGTTATAGGGGTTTCAGACCAACGGACGGGTAGACAGAATTTGCTTTTTATTTATTTAGATGAATGTTAAATACGATAATTCGAAGAGGACGTAATGTCACTACTGTATTTTCCTTATTCAATAACATTAAAAATGGAAATAAAAGCTCTTGACAACAGTAAACGTTGAGCCTGTTTCACTAATCAGATTGTTATATCAGAGAAAGTGCCATCGTGAATACAGATTTTCAAGCCTTTATTGCTCTACTTTAACCTTGGGTCCTACTAAACTTCGTAAATATCGTAAAGTATTTTTATATCTCGTAATATTGTAACTGTTTCAGCAATTATTATGACAAGTAACATTTAGTCAGTATCTCACTGGTTCTACCAATTCTAATTGTTGGCAAGGGAATTCTCTCATTGGAAATTTCACTTCAATCGTACGAAAGAAATTATATTTCAGAAAAGAAAAATATGTTTTTTGATGGAACCTTTAATTTTTCTTTATAAAAACACTTCGTTTTAATGTTTCCTCTTTTATATACTCTTGTTTCCTCTTTTATATATTCTTGTTACTTCTTTTATATACTCATGTTTCCTCTTTTATATATTCTTGTTACTTCTTTTATATAGTCTTGTTACGTCTTTTATATACTCTTGTTCCTTCTTTTATAAAATATTGTCACTTCTTTTATATACTCTTGTTACGTCTCTTATATACTCTTGTTTCCTCTTTTATATAATCTTGTCACTTCTTTTATATACTCTTGTTACGTCTCATATACTCTCGTTTCTTCTTTTATATAATCGTTTCCTCTTTTATATAATCTTGTTACTTCTTTTATATACACTTCTTACTTCTTTTATATACTCGTTTCCTTTTTTATATAATCTTTTCCACTTTTATATACTCTTGTTACGTCTTTTATATATTCTTGCTTCCTCTTTTATATACTCTTGTTGCTCTTATATACTTTTGTTATTTCTTTTATATACTCTTGTTACGTATTTTTATACACTTGTTTCCTCTTTTATATACTGCTGTTACGTCTTTTATATACTCTTGTTTGCTCTTTTACATACTCTTGTTACTTCTTTTATATACCCTTGTTATGTCTTTTATATACTCTTGCTTCATGTCTTATATACTCTTGTTACGTCTTTATATACTGTTGTTACTTCTTTTATATACTCTTGATACGTCTCTTATATACTCTTGTTTCCTCTTTTATATACTTTTTTCCACTTTTATATAATCTTGCTACTTCTTTTATATACTCTTGTTTCTTCTTTTATATACTCTTGTTTCTTCTTTTATATACTCTTGTTTCTTCTTTATATACTCTTGTTACTTTTTTATATACTCTTGTTTCCTCTTTTATATACTCTTGTTTCCTCTTTTATATACTCTTATTACTTCTTTTATATTCTCTTGTTACGTCTTTTATATATTCTTGTTTCCTCTTTTATATACTTTTTTCCTCTTTTATATATTCTTGTTACTTCTTTTATATATTCTTGTTTCCTCTTTTATATACTCCTTTCCTCTTTTATATACTCTTGTTACTTCTTTTATATACTCGTTTCCTCTTTTCTTTACTCTTGTTACGTCTTTGATATACTCTTGTTACTTCATTTATGTACTCTTGTTACTTTTATATACTCTTGTTACGTCTTGTTTCATGTTTTATATACTCTTGTTTGCTCTTTTATATACTTTTGTTACTTCCTTTATATACTCTTGTTACGTCTTTTATATACTCTTGTTTCCTCTTTTATATACTCTAGTTGGCTCTTTTACATACTCTTGTTACCTCTTTTATATACTCTTGTTACCTCTTTTATATACTCTTGTTACCTCTTTTATATACTCTTGTTTCCTATTTTATATACTCTTGTTTCATATTTTATATACTCTTGTTACTTCTTTTATATACTCGTTTTCTCTTCTATATACTCTTGTTACGTCTTTGATATAGTCTTGTTACGTCTTTTATATACTCTTGCTTCCTGTTTTATATACTCTTGTTTCATCTTTTACATACTCTTGTTACTTCTTTTATATTCTCTTTTATGTACTCTTGTTTACCTTTGCAGTCTCATATAAAAACTAAAAATCACGTAAAAATTAAGTTTGGCCGTTGCAAATGGTCTTCAATTTTAAGGGAATGAAAATAGGTTCCATCAAATTAGGAATTAGCCAAATACATTTTCAAAAACAGATTAATGACGCAATTCTTGATAACGACTCTCGAAAATGTTCAAATTTAAAAAAAGATATCTTTGGAAAGTTTACCAATTTTAATTCTGAGTGAAAACATCTTAATCAGAAGTTGGAAAAACTTAATGAAAATTGGACACGCAGTCTTTGTCGGTATTGTTCAACAAAAATTGTTTAAAAGAATTCTTGCTGCCTAAATGAACTCAATACATGTGTCGTTTATCGGAAAATGTTTGGTGTTAATTTCAGCTTAAAGAATGCAATTTTAATTAAGAGAAATTAATTTATTAAGACAAAAATATATGGAAAGTGCGTTAATTTCGGAATCTTCCACAGTAAATTTACATGCGGAATCATGCAACATATCTCTTTTCCTACCAAAAGGTCATCCATTACAATGTAGTAGATTTTAATCAAAAACATAGAAAGCTCAACGAGATTCCTTCGTTTATGTGTCTAAAGATATTGGACGGCAAAAACAAATTTATTAAATATAAAGATAAGCTTTTATTTATCTGTATTAGATTTCTGTTGTGCTTCCCATATATATATATATATATATATATATATATATATATAAGAGAGAGAGAGCTGACTTTATCGATAAAGCCAAGTCATTATTAGTCTGAAGAATTCATTTCTAAGGACGAAACGTCGTTTTCTATTTTGACATTCAGTTAATCATATATATTTGTAATCCGAACAACTTTTGTTAAATTTAATCACTAAGGTCTATTGATTTATTTTTTTCATATATTTTTTCAATGTTCGAATAAAATGTACCGGGTGTAACAGCAAAATTGTCTAAATCGTGTAACTGCAAAATTGTCCAATTGTTAGATGAAACTTTGAACCGTTATATCTTGGAAATGATTAAAAAATATCTTACTGGAATTCTCTGAGGTTTTTATAACACTATTGAACTCCAGTTTTCCTTTCTACTGTTCCCTATTTATTATACTTATTCACTGTTCTATTGATGGTTCTTGAATGGACTTTGAAGATCGAAGCCAGAGTATGAACGTTGATACTATTAATGAAGGCCTGAATGATCTTTTTCCTCTCACCATTGCTCAGTTGAGAAGGCATAGTGGGGCTGACACAAAGCAATTTTAACCTGTTCTCTTTCAAAGGGTTTTTCAGTGATTCTTACGACAACTGGTGTCAAGATGGCTAAATGTTTTATCTGAAAATAAGCAACTCAGTTGTTTTTTAGATATTAAACATTTTGTGGGATGGACAATTATCGTATGCTGTTACTGTCTGGAGAATTTTCCTGTTACACCTGATATATATATATATATATATATATATATATATATATAATGCTTTTGCTGTTACACCTAGTGTATCAGAATGAAAATTGTCGATAAATTGTAAAATGTCCATGATTTGTTCAGTTTTTGTACGTTCGGCAGGCTCAGTCATTATCAAGAACCAGATGTTATCAGTATGGTAGACAAGATTTTGTTGGATACATCCTGGTAGTTAGGGAAATGTTAGAATTCAAATTAATTCAAATTTGCACATATCTTCATGAGTAAAAACAGTTTCATAGATGTATACTATCTTATACGTATATTGAATATATCAAACCCACTTGTATGCGTGTGTGTTATTTTGGCTACATTTTTGCTTATTGGCAGATTTTAAGAACGCCAACAGTACGTCCAGAGATTTAAATTTATAACGTTTTAAGCACTATGGTGAAATACAAACAATGCATAAATTTCTTTAGGAATTTCAGAAGCATATTCCTTTTTGAAAATGACTAATGATGGTCAAAAGTGTTCGGATATCTCCATATAGACAATATTTGCACATACTAAAACAAAATATTTGTCACAAATTTTGTCTCTTATATGTAATAAAACCTGTTTAAGATATACTCCATGATGATTGTCATTTTCCCGCGCTAAGAAATTAAACAATATGATACTCCTATTTGTTTAGGCTACGTACAGGTTGCGATGCATAAACTGTCGTCTAAACATTATTTACATTATTCGAACTATTGTCCTCATCTTTGTCACCATATTTATTACAACGTTTCGGCCGTTATACGCTCCGGCCTTCTTCAGGTAGTTGGAATGTCAAACTGAACCCTTTATTTCGCTCACTGGGGTAGACTGTTCTAGTTCCACGTGCCATGTTTAATGGATGTCATTTATCAGTTATCTCCTGTTAATTCTCCTCTCCAAGTTCTCCGCTGCCTTCACCAGGTATTGAACTCACACTCTTTGCTAAGCCCTCCTCCTGTCGATATATGTGATCCCATTCCGAAGTGTGTTGTTTGTGTACAGAAAGTCAACATCTCCATCAGATTATCTATTGGAATACTGGTCCGTTCTTCTAGGGATGAGTCAGAGGCCAATCTGTCTCTGACTACTGAGAGTGCCTCCTCCGTGGGTACCTTGGTGAACAAACTCACCACGTCCAAGCTCACCATCTGGTTAGATAGGATGGGAGCATCTCTGATTATTTCCACAAAGTGGGCGGAGGTCGGACATATGAAGGAGACTTTCGTCTAAATTAGGCAAAAATGAAAATAACACTGACCTCTAATTTTAACAGATATTTTTGTGTCATTTTGGTAAATATATTTTGAAATACCAAAGAGTAATTTTATTCAGTTAAATCGCCATTGGCTTCAACCACGGCCTCTAGACGACATCAGAATCTCCTGCATCCATTCTGGACTGTCTCCTTGTTTAAGTGGGTGAATACTGCCATAATCATTGCCTTCAGTTCATCTTTTGTGTTACAAGGAGTTTTGTTAGTCTCACGCTCAACTGCGCCCCACACAATAACCAAAGGGAGTGCAGTCTAGGGAGTTAGGAAAGTTAGAAATTATCTGACAGCCATGACTGGGTTCTCCTGCTTGTGTGACGTGGTGCAGAATCCTATTACCAGACATAGGATCTTCCAATAGCCACCCTCTTGTCCCGAGGCAGCACTACCTCAGCAGTAGGCCTCTGAATTGAGTCTGAGGTCCTGTTTGAAGATGAATGGAGGCATAACGTCACCTTCACTGGTGACCACTCCAAACACCCTGATGGTGACTGGATATGTCACCCTACTCTTTCCGAATCCTATGCACTGTTCTCATATTGACATCGCTTCCGGTGCAAATGCTAAGCAGTACAGCACACTGTTTCCAAATTTCTGGCAGAGTGAATTGCCACACGGTGCTCTTTTTCTCGAAAACGGTGCCAAACTGACCCTACTATATTGTGTAGTCGACAAAATCAAAAACGCGAAAATTTAAAAAATATATAATGGCGACAATTTACGCATCACACCCTCTGTGTGTGTGTGTGTGTGTGTGTGTGTGTGTGTGTTTTACGTATGTGTGTGTTTTATGTGTGCGTGTTTTATGTGTGTGTGTGTTTTATGTGTGTGTGTTTTATGTGTGTGTGTGTGTGTGTGTGTGTGTGCGTGTGTGTGTGCGCGCCAATGCGGACGCATAGGGGAGGGTGAAAACAGTTTCTTCCACTTTGTGTTTAGAGTTCGTGATTTTTAAATGGTTTATATTTATAATCTTAAGTTTGTTTATTTGATTATATTTTGGTTTAGTTCATTTGTTTTAGGTTACTGATTAGTTTTTACTCACTGATTGTAGATAGCATAATGGGAATTTGTATTCGTGTCGGCATTTGCAAAAGAGCTCTTCCAATGTAGACACAAAAACAAATTCCTATCCTGCTATCTACAACATCACGTCCGCAAAGACTAAACCACTAATAACCCATAACCAAGATTTCACCGGAAAAGAATTATCAAATATATATACATATTGTTATTTTATATGCATATTAAATATTTTATACGTTATTTTTGTGTGTGTGAGTGTATTATATGTTCACTGCAGTTTTTCATATAAGCAGGTTTTGGCTTTTGCACTGCTTTGTATATTAAACTTTGATCATCATATCTTTTCAGGATTACAGTTAGTGGTGAAAATAAAGGAACAAGCTCAGGTAAGTAAATATTTTTAATAAAACTCATTCTAGCGTTTCTGTACAAAATTACGTCTTGGATTTTTACAAAAGTACCCAAATTTCATTTTCTTTTCTTTTTTGTGGGGTGGGGACTGAATACACTGTTGGATTTCTTATTTTTCTAAGCTGGAAACTGAATACACAGTTGAAAATCGTTTTGTAGAAGCTGAAGACTGAATACACTGCTGAAAATCGTTTTTTCGCTGAAACTGTTGCATATACCTAACATATATTAACAGATAATCTACCTCATGTCTATTCCGGAATACCTGTTCATTGTACTGAATATAGTTGGTACATGTTAATTTTTGTGTTCTTAAATATTTTTGTTGTGATGATTCAATTCACGTTACAAAACCTGTTCCGGTGTTGGTGAGGGGAATACATTTTTGAAAATCGGTTTTCGAAAGCTTAAGGCCGAATACAGTGTTGAAAATTGTTTTGGAGAATTTGGAAACAAAATACACTGCTGAAAATCGTTTCATGGAATCTGGAAACAAAATACACTGCTGGAAATCGTTTTATGGAATCTGGAAACAGAATACACTGCTGAAAATCGTTTTATGGAATCTGGAAACAAAATACACTGCTGAAAATCGTTTTTTGGAATCTTTTCTCCAAAATACACTGCTGAAAATCGTTTTATGGAATCTGGAAACAAAATACACTGCTGAAAATCGTTTTATGGAATCTGGAAACAGAAATACACTGCTGAAAAATATCGTTTTTATGAATCTGGAAACAAAATACACTGCTGAAAATCGTTTCATGGAATCTGGAAAACAAAATACACCGCTGGAAATCGTTTTATGGAATCTGGAAACAGAATACACTGCTGAAAATCGTTTTATGGAATCTGGAAACAAAATACACTGCTGAAAATCGTTTTATGGAATCTGGAAACAAAATACACTGCTGAAAATCGTTTTATGGAATCTGGAAACAGAATACACTGCTGAAAAAAACGTTTTATGGAATCTGGAACAAATACACTGGCTGAAAATCGTTTTATGGAATCTGGAAACAGAATACACTGCTGTAAATCGTTTTTTGATATCTGGAGACTGAATACACTGCTGAAAATCGTTTTATGGAATCTGGAGACTAAAAACACTGTTGAAAATCGCTTTATCGCTGGAAACTTTTGCATATACCTAACATATATTTACAGATTATCTATCACGTTTATTCTGGAATACCTGTTGATTGCACTGAATATAAATGGTTCATATAAGTTTGTGTTCTTAAATATTTATGTTGTGATAAATCAGTTCACATTACTAAACCTGTCACGGTGTTGGTAAGATGTATACTGACTAAATGAACAAAATTATGACAATTTTATAAAATACTGAAACGTTTCCCCAACTGGTACCAGATATCACCCGTGACAAATGTTAATGTTAATATTAGCCGTTTCCTTATATGGAAATATTTGCATTCATTGACTCAAAAGCCAGTTCTATTATCAGTTGAAATTTATAAAATCTTTCTATGACCCCCGCCTGGATCATCTCACCGACCACTCGGGGGTGGCTTGGACTCACTTTAAAGACATATCATAGACGCTGTTTGGTTTCAGTGAAAGAAAGAAAGAAATGGAAAATAAAGGAGTTGATAACGCTGCCACATGTTTAAGGTCTGCTTCAGTGGAAAAGAAAAACTTGTCAATTTTAAATCTTTTTTTTTTTTTGTACGCTCTTACTTCTTTAAATAATGACCTGGATTCATACTTAGGATTGTTATTGCAATATTTTGTCAAAGTTTTTAACCTCAAATATTTAAGAATGCAATGAGGGAATTTCCACGGGTATTTATAGTTGTAGAACTCGCCATGAGCTTATTCAATCATTAGCTTAAGAATCATTTCACCCTTTGACTATATTCGCCCCCCCTCCCCCCGATTCATCTCAACAACCCCTAGGAGGTTGCTCGAACACAGTTTGAGGATAGATCATAGACACTGTTTGGTTTCAATGAAAGAAAAAAAAATGGAAGATAAAGGAGTTGATAGTGTTTAACGTCTGCTTCAGTGAAATGGAAAAACCTTTTAATTTGTACATTCTTACTTTAAATAATGACATTACTTAGGGTTGTTATTGCAAAAATAGTTATTTTGTCAGTTTTTAAGCTCAAATATTTAAGGATGCAATAGGGGAGTTTCCGCGGATATTTTATAGTTGTAGAACTCTCCATAAGCTTATTCAATGATGAGCTTAAGAATTATTCAAAGGCGAAAGCCTTGAAATTTTTACTAATACTATTAGTTCTCATTATTCTGAATATCGTTGTGATCAAAAATAAAAAAAAGAATAATTTGAAGATACTAAAAAAAAGAAGCGTGTTTAATAATGTTTTTTTTATGAATGAAATTGCATGTACCCTGATGTGTCGCTAGATATATCTCGTCACTGGTATTGTTTTATGACAGAATGGGCTTTTCACTCACTTTCACACTGCACCGCAAGAAAATGGATAAAAATCCTTTTAAAAGATTACTATATATATATATATATATATATATATATATATATATATATATATATATATATCAGGAACATCAAGACTCAAGCTACCAGGCTACCCAGGTTTGGACCGGTAGATCTCCTCAGGCATGTAGAATGAAAGATTTTAGTTGATTCCACTACGATGATATACGAACAACGGAAGTTAACGGGGGAAAAGACGAAGGAGGGATAAGTCGGAGGGAAAAAAAAACTATTTTCATCCAGGTTCGTACATACATTAATATTTACTAAGATGTCTACATTTGGATAACACCTCCGATCTTTTATTTAGCAGTTCGTCCTTATTTTGTGTATGTGGCGACCGTCAATTTTTTTATTGGCATAATTTACAGCAATCTCCTCGGGCTCTGCCCGACTTTACTTTTTTGATGATCTTCCACTTCATGTATGGAAATCTATTATTATTTTCCTTCAACCAACAAACACAATTTACCACTTTTGTGTCATTTCTATGCCTCTCGAGCCTAAAAGCAGTAGTATGGTTGTAATATCTCCTCTTAGATTGATATATATATATATATATATATATATATATATATATATATATATATATATATATATATATATATATATATAATATGTAATATATATATATAATATATATATATATATATATAATATATATATATATATATATATATATATATATATACATACACACACAAAAGCTGCCTGAGTGGAACATGCTTTTTATCAAAGGAACACGAATTGTAAGGAGACGGTTTGCCATGTGAACAAAGCATGATGGGACAGGATCCTAGATGTAAAGGTTGCAGTTGATGGCATCTAGGAATATAACTCGTTCGAATATCTGCCATAGTAATAGCGATATAGTGGTAAAAGGCCGGCAACGTTTCGTCTGTAGGATAAGGGTTTCAAAGTGGGGAATAATTCATCACCCACAAGGCCGCTTTAAGTACATTTTTGAAATCTGTCGAGCCTGGATTGTGACGCAACACTAGTCCAGATATGGCAGCAACACTCCATTCACTTTTAATCTGAATTTATAAAGATGCATCATTGCAGTGTGAGATATTTTCTAGAACGATGCAATATAGTAACGATTCTTATAGCATCTTGTGCGATGGCAAAAATATAGGCGTTCTTTTGAATTCGTGATTGGGATTTAGTCCCAAAAGGCGTCCGAGGCAAGAAGCGTCTTTGAGGGTATGAACACTCATCAGAATTGGTACAGGTTTAATGTCTTCTCGGGGGTGAGCTTTAGTCCCAATAGGCGTTCGAGGCAAGAAGCGTCTTTGAGGCTATGAACACTCATCAGAATTGGTAGAGGTTTAATGTTTTCTCGGGGGTGAGCTTTAGTCCCTATAGGCGTTCGAGTCAAGGAGCGTCTTTGAGGGCATGACCACTCATCAGAATTGGTAGAGGTTGAATGACTTCTCGGGGGGGGGGTTGTTAGTCCCAATAGGCGTTCGAGGCAAGAAGCGTCTTTCAGTGTATGACCACTCATCCGAATTGGTATAAGTTTAATCTCTTCTCGGGGTGCGCTTTAGTCCCAATAGGCGTCTTTGAGGGTATGACCTCTCATTAGAATTGGTACAATGTTTAATCTCTTCTCGGGGAGACCTTTAGTCCCTATCGTCGTTCGAGGCAAGAAGCGTCTTTGCGGATATGACCACTCATCACAATTGGTACAGGTTTAATGTCTTCCGGTGGGGGGAACTTTAGTACCAATAGGCGTTCGATGCATGAAGCGTCTTTGAGGGTATGACCACTCATCAGAATTGGTACAGATCTAATGTCTTCTCAGGTGGGGTGCTTTAGTAGCAATAGTCTTTCGAGGCAAGAAGCGTTTTTGAGAATATGACCACTCATCAGAATTGGTACAGGTTTAATGTCTTCTCGGGGTGAGCTATAGTCCCAATAGGCGTTCGAGGCAAGAAGTTTCTTTGAGGGTATGACCACTCATCAGAATTGGCATAAGTTTAATGTCTTCTCGGGGGTGAGCTTTAGTCCCAACAGGCGTTCGAGGCAAGAAGCGACTTTGAGGGTATGACCACTCATCAGAATTGGTATAAGTTTAATGCCTTCTCAGTGGGAGCTTTAGTCCCAATAGACGTTCGATGCAAGAAGCGTTTTTGAGGGTATGACCACTCATCACAACTTGTACGGGTTTAATATCTTCTCGGCGGGGCGGGGAGCTTTAATCCCCATAGGCATTCGATGCAAGAAGCGTTTTTGAGGGTATGGACACTCATCGGAATTGGTACAGGTTTAATGTCTTCTCGGGGGTTAGCTTTAGTCCCAATAGGCGTTCGAGGGAAGAAACGTCTTTGAGGGTATTACCACTCTTCAGAATTGGTACAGGTTTAATATCTTCTCGGTGGGGGGAGCTTTAGTCCCAATAGGCGTTCGATGCAAGAAGCGTCTTTGAAGGTATGACCACTCATCAGAGTTGGTACAGGTTCAATGTCTTCTCGGGGGTGAGCTTTAGTCCCAATAGGCGTTCGAGTCAAGAACGTCTTTGGGGGCATGACCACTCATCAGAATTGGTAGAGGTTTAATGACTTCTCGGGGAAGGTCGTTATTCCCAATAGGCGTTCGAGTCAAGAAGCGTCTTTCAGTGTGTGACCACTCATCCGAATTGGTATAAGTTTAATCTCTTCTCGGGGTGAGCTTTAGTCCCAATAGGCGTTCGATGCAAGAAGCGTCTTTGCGGATATGACCACTCATCAGAATTGGTACAGGTTTAATGTCTTCTGGTGGGGGGAGCTTTAGTACCAATAGGGGTTCGATGCAAGAAGCGTTTTTAAGGGTATGACCACTCATCAGAATTGTTACAGGTTTAATGTCTTCTCAAGGGGAGCTTTAGTCCCCATAGGCGTTCGATGCAAGAAGCGTCTTTGAGGGCATGACCATTCATCACAATTGGTACAGGTTTAATGTCTTCTCAGCGGTGAAGTTTAGTCCCAATAGGCGTTCGGGGCGAGAAGCGTCTTTCAGAGTGTGGCCACTCATCAGAATTGGTACAGGTTTAATGTCTTCTCGGGGTGAGCTTTAGTCCCATTAGGCGTTCGAGGCAAGAAGAGTCTTTGAGTTTATGACCACTCATCAGAATTGGTACAGGTTTAATGTCTTCTCAGGGGGGGGTCTTTAATCCCAGTAGGCGGTCGAGGCAAGAAGCGTCTTCCAGCTTATGACCACTCATCCGAATTGGTATAAGTTTAATGTTATCTCGGGGTGAGCTTTAGTCCCTATAGGCGTCTTTTAAGGTATGACCACTCATTAGAATTGGTACAGGTTTGATGTCTTCTCAGGGTGAGCTTTAATCCCAATAGGCGTTCGAAGCAAGAAGCGTCTTTGAAGTTATGACCACTCATCAGAATTGGTACAGTTTTAATGTCTTCTCGGGGGTGATGAAATGTTACTAGTGTAGTTTTGGGTATATTGAATGAGATCAGTCAGTCTTTTCCTCATTGGGATGTAAAATTAAGGACAAAGGTGGAATCAGGGGACAGGCACTGGTCGTCAAAATAATTAGAGAGGTATCCATACACTGTCGTATCATCTGCATATATATTTACTAAGGACCTGAGAGTGTTCTTGGGAATATCGTTAATATAATGTAGAAAAAGACGGTATCGACTTCAGGAACTGGCCATTAATACCGAAATTGTAATCAAACGAAATTTATTCTAGATAAATAACATAAGTAGTTTATTCTTTTAAGTTCCGTGTTGAACGCGACTTTTATTTAAGAAAGTTGGTTGGCTTGTTTGTTTAACAGCAGATCATCACCTTATGGATCACTTGGGAGCTTTGCTAATTTTATTTAAATGAATTGATGATATTTTTTTACTATGAAAATTTCTGGTAATTGTTTGGTAATTGCTGGTATCTTGACTATAGAAACATATCTTTATATTTTCACAATGCACCACTGACCCACATATATAAATAGACGAGGAAAAATCCAGTATTCTTGGCCTTTCGTTTGCATCCAGCATGAATCATCCTGTCGCCTCTGAGTGTTGACTTCAATGTTCACTTTTATATTTATATTTACATACGCTCTATCTCTGATATTAAGCACTTTATCCCATAAATATAGCACACCTTAAAACTATATTTCTTCATCTTTATATTTTCATAAAGTTTTGCACACACACACCCACCCAGTTTGGGGGTTTACTATTTTCCCATAACTGAGACTCTAATAGGTGCTACCACCCCGGGTCAGAGTGAACCTGGGAACAACAGAAATTAAGATGTGGTTCCACACTCGTTAAATCCTCCTGATCAGAGGTCTTACTGCCGGATGTAGTTTATCGTCATACCCAGGACGATATTTAAAAAATTGTGAAAAGTTCGTCCACAAAGGAATATAGGTAGCCAGTAAGTGTATGTGACAATTTCCATTTGTCTGATGTGTGCACATGTACGAGAAACTATGCAAAGAACAGAAATTTGCATGCTACGATGGTTTTGTTAAAATCTGCCGTTCAGCGGTAGAATTTGATTGAAAGCAGACGAAAGCGAATGATACGAAAAGTTGAATAAATCGTAAATTAGAAAATCCATGTCACACAACACTGAAAGGGAACTGACCGATGATGATTTATTATAATTGATTTCGCTTGTTCATAAGAATTTCCCATTTTCCTATTTGAATTCTCTGACGAGTCCTAATTCTTAATTTTGCAATAAAATGTGTTTCTCGCGAGTTGCACGATTATAAAACACTCACGCATCGTTAAATATTTGAGCTTAACAGCTTTAACATAATTACAATAATCGTCACAAGTCTGAATGCAGGTCGTTATTTAAGAAAGTAAGAGGGTACAGATGAAAACATTCAAAATGGTTCCGTTTCACTGAAGCAGACGGTAAACGCATATTGCCATTATCGCTTCTCTATCTTCCCTTTCTTTCTTTATTTATTTATTTATTTATTTATTTATTTATTATCGTGTATGCATTGTTTCTTTCATTAAAACGAAACAGCGTTTCTTCCATATTTTTTTCTTCCATCATTTCTCGCAAGCAAGACGGAATAGTCCATTATTTATCTGATGTAATGGCAAAATGTAATCCACGTGCTAATTAATTGACTCACCAACTACCGGGGCAACAAGCAGAATTAGAATGTGATTTGATAGGAGCAATTTTGCTGACAATAATTTGCTGATTGGATGAAAAATAATAATGCAATATGTTATGTTTTTATTGGATAAAATATTGGCCGTTTTTCGAGCTTGAAAACTGTTTGGATCCACATTTGACTCAGTGTCATTTATGTTCGAATAGGAAATTTGGCATTCTCTACAAGCGTTTCTATTGGTATGAAAATGTCAACCTGAACAATCAAGTTTATTGGCCTGTGGTATTTTTTGCATAAAATTGATTCGGTTGAAATTATTAAAACTGACACAGAATCAATTTAGAATGTCCATTGAGCACTAAGTTCTTTGGAAAGAGCACATCTGTAAGTTCTGTCTTATTGACAGAGAAGACAGTGACTGAGTAATCACTTGGTCGAACCACTCTCCAATAACTACTATGTCAGCGGTACTGAGAATAAACGACGACTCCATCCCCAGTAGACGGGTAAGACATTAAGTTACAAGTCATGGTGACCAAGGATTTAAGCTTACTGGCTTTGTTCAACTACTTGTCACGTCAGATTATGCGCTCTTTCCCAGAAATTGTAACCCGACGTCTTGAAATCGTGTTCCTTTCAAGTGGAATATGATTTTTGAATAGGAAAAGTCGCAAAGGCCGTGATCTGGGAAATATCGTGGTTGTCGAACCTTGGGAATGTTGTACTGCTGCATAAGCCATGTTCACTGATGGAATCTCTGCGGGGTGATGAGACGACCACACTCTACACACTTTCCTTCCAAACACTGCTACAAACAATGGAAACTAAACGAGAACGTTATAACTTATTGTGGCTGTGTGACAGAGTTCAAGATCAGACTATGAAAAGCGGCTTCACTCTGTGTACGTTAGCTCCGTTACCATAGCAATAAGTCCCGATACATTTTGATCCGACATCGTCGTTCAAAATCCAAGTGAGTAACTTTTCATAACCAGTGAGGTGATCCTAAATCTTCACAATAAATATTTGCACTCTCAATGAGGCTCATTGCTTTGAGCCTCTTATGAGAGCCATGTTCGCGCCAGACTTCAAATTCAAATCGTATAAATGAGCCATCGCTAAAGACGCTGGAAAAAGTGGCCGTCACCTTAAGTCGATCCAGAAAGAATCTGACTCTTCCTGCATGCTGTATCATTGCAAGAGTCAGATCAGACCAAAAATGGTGTATTGCGTTTAGCATGAAACAGGTTGTCGCCTTTGAGTGTTGACTTCAATGTTCATTTTTATATTTATATTTACATACGCTCTATTTCTGATATTGAGCACTTTATTCCATGAAAATAGCACACCTTAAAACTATATTTTTTCATAATTCATATATATATATATATATATATATATATAATTTACCATACATACAGTCATAGGTACACATATGAAAGAGTTTAATCTGACATTTGTACATGTTATTACTGATATGCACACTCATTATGCAACATATATAGCAATATAAATATTGCGATACATATAATCACGAACACATAGATATACTTCTTCAGGGCGTGGCCGATCATGGCTCTTCCCAATTTCTAGCCTCTTGTACCTCTTAATAAAGTTTATCTTTTTACTATCTCTCCTAATCTCTCTTCTGCCAAAACCCCTCACATTCGTATTTATATCAATAAATGATGATAAAAACAGATATTGAACACTTTATCTCACAAAAAGAACACACCTTAAACCTATAGTTATTCCAAAATTCGCTTGAAGATGAAACAAAACTAATGCTTTTAATTTAATTATATAATTAAATTTGAAGTTTTTAGCATCGGGTTTTGAAACATGGTAATTCCTGTGTAGCAAAGAAACCATATTTTATATCAGTTAATTTATAATATTTATGCTGCGTAAATTTACATTGAGCACTGCTTTGTAAAAATAAAAATAAAAATAAAAATATCAATAAGAACACCGGATTATATATCTTACTGTTCTTTCTTTTTTTTATTATGATATATATATATATATATATATATATATATATATATATATATATATATATATATATATTTAGTACACCCCATATACGAACATTTATTTCAACTATTGTCATTTATTTTTGTTCAATAAAAGTTAATAAATGAAAAGGGTGTTACTTTTGTCGCACCATATATATATATATATATATATATATATATAGTTGGACTGATGACCCTAGGTTTCACGCTTTTGCGATCGTCAGACAAACTCTTTCATTTGTCTGACGATCGTAAAAAACGTGAAACCCAGGGTCACAAACTCATCAATCCAACTAAATATGTTAGCTCTATCTCTGATATTGAGCGCTTTCAATAAATACCGCGCGTATATAATATAAATAATAATATATAAACTGCATATATATATATATATATATATATACACATTTCACACACACACACACATATATATATATATATATATATATATATATATATATATATATATATATATATATAATAGACAGAGTAGTAATGGCTAACGGCTCGGATTAGAATCGGAGAGCCGAGTTCGATTTCAGTCGAATCCATTACATTTACTTACGTGCTAATACCCTTGGGAACGGTATGAATCGTCTTCTTCTCCTCCCCTTCCCGCGGCTATGGGTAAATAGCAGGACAGGCTGGGTTCTATAGCCTTGGATGGCAACTGGTCTAGGAGAAGGAAACTCTGAATTCAAAACCTGCGGAGAGTCGTTTGGGGATCTTGTGGCACACCAGGTCTCTGTATTCGGCTCTTCAAAAAGTGTGGTTGGTTCTGCACAATGCCTTCACCACTATAATCAAGTCATATGTGCAGGTTGTCTGGCTGTCGGTTCCTAGGAACTGAGGTGCCTGACCCTCATACGTCGTAAAAGGGTCCTCGGTCGGCGTAGGTCGACAGCCCGCGTCGATCAACTACGGGAGAGTCCGCGATTTATTTATTTATGTATTTTAGCATATTACGCCGAAAACATGTCAAAATCGCTACACAATTGCAGTGAAAGGCAAAAACAAAACATCTGCTCATCGTCATGTGTATCCCCACAGAAAGAAAGACCCCCCCTAAAAACTACAGAAAACTGTTGAAAATATAAAGATCAAGAAATGGAAATTGAGAGAATGTAGTGCAGGAAAACTAGAAAATAACAGTTGCTTTCGGTCTGTCCTGGGATGTAAACTCAAAATTTCTATGACCCGGTAGGGTCGTCCGATTGCTGTAGCGTTTTGGGGTTTTTGTTTAAACTAAATACACGGGCAAAATCCCTGGCAAAATCAAGATGTAAGAAGTCCAGAAGATCCTCCGCCCCGTCAATGCTCACATATTAAAGACTCTGTTCGTCAACTACATCCATCATACCCTCATGGTAGCCCAAAGTCTAAGAGATGAACTCGTCTCTATGAATGAACAAAGAACATTAAGAAAAATTCTATTTGCCCTTGCATGGAGTATTGCTGCCATATATAGTCTGGAGCCCCTTCTGTTTGTCTCAAGTTTCTTGCTTTAGTCGCTCTCCCACAGACGTGCCGTCGCCTCCTTCTGTCTTTTTTTTACAAATACTGCCATGGTAACTACACCGATGAGCTGCTTTTACTGGTTCCCAGACTTCATGAATTTAGCTATATTATCCAACTATTCAAATGTAATGTCAATCGACGTCTCCAGATGTCTTGATCTATCCCCTATCCTTCTCCTCTTCCTTTCCTCTATCACTCCTATTTATCTCACTCCAACTCTCTGTAACTTCTTGCGTGCTAGTGGCTTCCCGCCTTGCTTAAAAAAATATAGTGAAGTCATAGTCTTTTGATGTGTACATGAAACAAGCTTTGGATAAAATCTACCTATGACATATTTTAATACTGCTGCCATATCTGGTCTGGTGTTCCTGCTATGCATCTCGAGATTCATGAGAAAATCTAAAGAAGTATCTGTAATCTCGTCGATCCTAACCAGGGATCTCGTCTTCAGTCACTTTCTCACCGGCGTGACTTCTCTCTGTCTTTTCGACAAATATTTTCATGGCAACTGCTCTGACGAGTTTTTCTTCTTTTTTTTTCCCTGGCGCCCCGACTATGTGAATTTAAGCGTGCTACTAGATTGGCATCTAGGTCCCACCCGTTTACTGTTGAAATAGCTAAACGTAAACGCGATTTCTACTCCAACAGTTTCTTTTCTCGCACTTCCCTCCTGTGGAACTCCCTTTCGTTTCCTTGCTTCCCTGATAACTACAATCTTCAAAAATTTAAACGTCAATCGCCATCTTCTGTCTTCTTGAATCTCAATCATCTTTTGTCCTCTCCCCAATCCTCACTAATCTCAGTTTTCTCTTTGGCTTTCACTCCCTTTGCTTACTGTTGGTATTCCCGCTTTGCTTGGGGTGAACTGATTTTTTGAAAAATAAGTCTTTGTGTTAGATTTTAATGCCGGACAAATAGACAAATACTTACACAGATAGCTAGAAATTATAATGGTTGATTAAAGAGAAGCTGAAGTAACGAAGGATTATTAAGCAAAAATGGAACGAGAAACGCATATGACGTGTGAAAATTGACGAGACTTGATGGGATTCGAGAGAGTGTGGCGTGGGTTGACGGAAGTAAATACGACCATTAAACACAGAAATTGAAGAAATTTTTGAATGAAAGGTTTAATGAAAGAAACAATAGATAAGAAAAAGAAGGAAAATATCGAACAGTACTAAAAACGAAAAAGATGTGGAAGAAGAAGAAAGACAGGGTAAGAAATGAATGAATCAACGAACAGGAAAGATGAGAAAAAGAATTGAAACTATAGGTTAAAGTGAGAAGGAAAAAGCAAATGTTAGGAACAAGAAATGAAAGAAGAAATTTAAAAAAAAAAAAAAAAAAATATGAAAATAAATAAAAGGAAGGAAAAATGACGCCGAAAAAAAGACATAATAAAAAAAATGGCGAAATATTAGGTTTCCTCACCATATAAGGTGTATTAGTTTCCTCTAAAATCACATCGAAAAAATACCCTACATCTTATATCCCGACGGAAGGCTCAACAGTACTAGGAAATAACACATTCGTCCTTTGGTTAGACACATATTAAATATATGGTGTTATAAATGATTAAATTATTATGAAAAGTTAAAAAAAATATTAAAATATTAAAAACGAAACTTCTGTTTGATACACTAGTCCTCTGATGAGCCCCCCACGAATGGTATGTTTATGATTATAAAGGATTAAATTATGATTACAAATAAGAAAAAAAACTATTCAAAATATAAAAAAGCTCTGTAACACACTAGTCCCTTGGTAAACCCCGAATGAAATATATGTTTATAAAGGATTACATTATGATTACAAATCAAAAATGTAACAATTTTTAAAAAAGCTTCTTTGTGACACAACTAATCCTTTAGTGACTCCTTAATGAAAAATTATGATTATAAATTATTAAATTGTGATTACAAATAATTTTTTTAAATAAAAAGCTTCTGTTTGACACACTAAACACTGATGACCCTCTTTATTGTAATAAAATGTTAAATTATGATTTCAAATCAAAATGTTTAAATATTTTATATATATATATATATATATATATATATATATATATATATATATATATATATATATATATATATTTATATATATATATATATATATATATATGATGGGTGAATCAGTAATTAAATGATATTAGTTTTTCCTTTATATTGTTTGCCGAATTATTGGTGTATGTTATATATAGGGAATGCGGTATTTGAAAGAAAGAAAGAAAGAAAGAAAGAAAGAAAGAAAGAAACAAGAAACAAAAAGTAGATAAAGAAGGGAAAAGAAAAATGACCTGGAAAAAAGAGAGTGCAATAAAAAATTTTAAAAAAACGAGTTGATTGAAAGAAAAGGAAAAATGATATAGAAAATGGCGAATGGGGAGGATTTGGAAAAAAATAGAAGAGGTAGGAAAAAATGATTAAATGAAAGAAGATGAGGAGGACTAGCACTACCAACAAAAAAGGAATTTGTAATTCCAGATCAAATGACGAGAGGAAATTCGAAGGGGAAAAGAGTTGTGCTATCGGAACATACCAGAAAGAAAGAAAAAGAAATGCATAGATATTGAAAGAAAAGAACGAGAATACGAGAGTTTTGAAAGACCGATACGAGAGTAATGTTGGAGGAGGATTAAACCAAAAAAGAAGAAGGAAGAAAATAAAGGAATAAGAAAGAAAAGAAAAAAGAGAACACTTCAAGAAAAGGAACGGAAAAGAAGGAAAGAAAATAAGACATTAAGAAAGAAACAGTTTTGAGTAATACATGAGAGCAACTGTTCTTTTCGTGGGTGTAAATACATGTACTTCTATTCCAGCGAAAAGACAGTAGTCAAATCATCCGACATTATAAACGCTCGTCATGAATGAAATCGAACATGAATGAACTGGAGTGATAATCGAAATTTAACGGTATAACGATGAGAAGAAAATAAAGATTACAAACTACATCGTCATTCATTTACAACAGTTGGTTACAGCGGATTTTACAAGTATGGGCCGCAGAGGTGAGGTTGATTTTACTTTCTGCTTTCTAGACGTGTGTGACAGTTTTATTTTTTATGAGTAGTCGTGTGATTTCGAACGCAATGCCAAGGTTGGGACCTCGGACCTTGCGAACAAGAAGTTATACCAAGAATAAGATTGACGAAATGGAAATTCACTGATAGCTTAAAAAAAAATAACTGAATAATGATTTATACCATTTTGACAGAGACATTTATTTAAAATAGATTTATATCCAGACAAGTATAGAAAATCTTCGTTATGAGTGGCAGTTTCGTCAGTTCCCCAATTAGGGTTAAAAAAGAAAAGAAAAAAAGAAAAAGAAAATCATTGATCTTGGAAGTAAGGAACCACTTTTTTGTGGTAAGTGAATATTATCGGATTTGTATTGTTGTTAATTAAACTTGTTGGATATCCTGATAGAATATTTAAAAAGAAAACTTATGTAAAGGATTTGAAGCAATATTGAGAATTTATACAAAAAAAAATGAAAAAAAAAATTAAAATTTTTCGATGTCTGTTATTGCCCCGAACTATGTAGCTATTTTCGAATTTCCTAAGGTCTATATGCTTGTTCATAGGTTAA
>CAHIKZ030005099.1:2032500-2095000 GCA_903632075.3 Acanthosepion pharaonis | reverse complement strand
GCTGCGTTGCTCATTAAAAATCCCACACCATACCAGAAATGATTATATAATCAAATTCAATATCTGTCTATATTTCTGAGATGAGGTATTATGTACACTACTTACATACTTCGGACTATTGTCCTCATCTATGTTGCAATATTTATCACCCTTCTGTATCTGTCTATATTTCTGAGATGAGGTATTATGTACATCATTTACATTGCTCGGACTATTGTCCTCATCTTTGTCGCCATATTTATTACAACGTTTCGGCCTTTCAGTATCTGTCTATATTTCTGAGATGAGGTATTATGTACATTATTTACATTATTCGGACTATTGTCCTCATCGGTGTCGCCATATTTATTACAACGTTTCGTCCGTTGTACGCTTTTTCAGGTAGTTGGAATGTCGAACTTAACCCTTTATTTCTCTCATTGGGGTAGACTTTTCTAGTTCCACGTGCCATGTTTAATAGATGTCATTTATCAGTTACCTCCTGTTAATTTCCCTCTGAAAGTTCTCCACTGCCTTAACCGGATATTGAACTCACACTCTTTGGGTCCTGTCACTGAATTTAACCAACGCTTTTATCAACTGTGCCATGTGTTCTTGGAACTAGAACAATCTACCCCAGCGAGCGAAATAAAGAGTTAAGTTCGACATTCCAACCACTTGAAGAAGTCCGGAGCGTACAACGGCCGAAACGTTGTACTAAATATGGCGACAAAGATGACGACAATAGTCCGAATAATGTAAATAATCAAATTCAGACTTGGTTACAAATTAAAACGTTACATTCTAGAAAAAAATTAAAGTTGATTATATGTAAAACAAAATTGTGAAATATATATAATTTCGATTAATACAAATAGTCGTATGTATGGACGTGTGGACCAAACATCGCCATCTATTTTTTTTTATTGTCTTGAGAGCTGGCCGTTCATAATTTGACGTCAACAATCAGTAGATCTTAATATGTATACTTGAACAGACGCTCTCCCGTTGTGTTACTCAGTAGGCAGCGAGATGCTATCGTATAATGTGACCGTAGCAATGGCAATGACAAAGCAAGTAGATTTTTCAAGTCTATCTTAGCGTTTATTTTTTTGTTTGCTATTTGGAGAGTGGAGGTTTACACAGCAAATCTATCTCCCTGCAACGTCTGATTTTTAACCAAAGATAAAATCGTCCTTGAATGAAAATTGCGGTGAGGGAGAGCTGGTGACAACCCCAAAAGATGACCCTGCAGACTGTGATATAAAACGACAACTTGCCCACTGAAACAATAGAGAAGACAATGTTTCTTCTTCACATAACGGATTCTTAACACAAATCTGTAAACCTTTCTTGTGATACGCTCCTTTGACGAACTAAAGAATCAGATCAAAGGAATGACCTTTCTTGACATTCACAGGGAATTGATAACCCCTGGCACGCATTTCAATGTGGCAGTAGAATTGCACAGAAACAGCTCTTAATCAACCTGGGGCCTACCGAAAAAAAGTAACCTTAAACAAAGAGATGAAGTTTCATAAAAGAATTACTTATAAACATAGAATGGATACAATGAAGTTAAAGATACAAATATATATCATTATATTTGCTAAGGAATTTTAAATTTATTTCAAAATTCCTAAGCAAATGTAATATACACATTCATCGGAGACTTCAGAAAGCCACGGTAATATTGTATTTCGCGAGACCAATAAAATTTGAGTTCGCTTCGTCAAACCTTGCGATTTCAAAACCTAGAATTATCCATACGGATTACCAATTTTATCATATATATATATATATATATATATATATATATATATATATATATATCGATATATATATAAAAAAAAAACTAAATAAAAAAAGAATGAGTTCCCCAGAAGAAACCACTACCAGTACCAGATAGTTGAGCGCAGGTTCAGACCCTGCTGAAGAGCACATTTTCTTTTATCATATTTGTCGAATACGCAGGTCAGTAAACGTAAAATACACAGTGAAAAAAAAAACTGGGCGACTATTTCCAACACGGATATCCACTAAAAAATAACCTCTAAAGTAATAAAAATGTCGAAATCCAAACTTAAAAAAGACATTACAAATATCGAAAATTCAAAAAAAACTATGTATCAGAGCTGATAAATCTAAAAATATTTACAAAATTAATCCCTCTGAATACAACCATCTGATTGAAAATAAAGTCCCTGGTTCTTATAAAAAAAGATAATAATTCTAAACACTTATCCTCCATACACAAAGAAACTGCGAAATTAGCATTTAAATATAATATTGCTGATAGAACGGGTACAACTCATTTAAAAGACGCCTACCTACTGTTTAAAGACCATAAACTTAACTTTCAGAATAATCTGATCGAGACTAATAAATCCTCCAAATCGAAGTTAGGAATAATTTCTAAAAATATCCTAAAAGAATAAACACATCTATATTAACAAAATACCCATTAAAACTTTGGAAAGATTCATCTGACACCATTAACTGGTTCAAAAAAATAAAATATAAAATAAAACTACTTTTATCCAATTGGATATTATCGATTTCTACCCCTCAATTTCTAAAAAATTATTAGAAAATAGCTTAAGTTTTGCCAAAATCTACACTGATTACTGACGAAGAAATAAAAATCATAATGGACTCTAGACAGTCTATACTAAAACTGAATAACACTACTTGGATTAAAAAAGACAGAGACAACTTCGATGTCCCAATGGGATCATTTGATTCAGCTCAAATAGCTGACCTAATAGGTATATACATTTTAGAGATCCTAAGTAGATTACTTGACCCTCAAAATATAGGACTATACAGAGATGATGGACTGGTTGCTGTACCTGATACCAATGGACCTTTAACATCCCAACTACAAAAGAAAATAATTAAGGCTTTCAAATTTCTAGGGTTTAAAATCGAGATTTCTTCCAACCTAAAAATAGTAAACTTCCTAGATGTTACATTTAATCTGAACAATAACACTTATAAACCTTCCAAAAGGAAAACCAATCACCATATATATAAAATATCTACTCTAATCACCCTAAATCAATAATTAAACAAATTCCAAATACAGTAAATGCAAGAATAAATAAACTGTCCTCTAGTAAAACCATTTTAACCAAAATAAATCGGAATATAATAAAAGCCCTATTAAAAAGTAAATTTAAACAAACACTAAATTATATTAGACAAGTCAGTTAATAAAAAAAATCCACTAAATCCAAAAATAGGAAAAGGAAAATTATAAGGTTCAACCCACCTTTTTTGTAACCTTTCTAATATTAATATAAATAAATATTTCATAAAACTGATAGAAAAACATAAAATGAACTTTTAAAAAAGATATTCAACAAGATGAATTTAATGATTAACTATTCTTGCATGAATAATATGGAAAATTATTAGCTCACACAATAGTAAAATCTTGAAGACCTTCATGATAATCTAATACAAAATCATTAATACAACCCAAAATAAAACATCAACATGCAATTTGCAGGACAGGATCAGAGTGCCCAGTTGAAGGAGTATGCATGGCGGAAAATGCAATATATGAGGCAAAAATTTTCCCTAATGAGAATGTTGAGGAGAAAAGGATATGCATAGGAATATCGGCGGGAAATTGAAAACACCAGCTTTATAACCATCGCCAGTCCTTCAAAAATAGATGTAAAAAGAACCAAACGGCACTGTCAAAACATTATTGGGACTTGTTGGAGGGTGTTTTAACCCCACAAATAAAGTGGAAAAATAATCTCGAGCCAGAACACCAAAAATTTCAGAGACAGATGCGACTTATGCATAAAAAAGAAAAAATCCTCATGATCAAACATAAAGATCAAGATTTATTACTAAATAGACACAATGAACTAATTTTTAAATGTAACACAAAAACAACCTAAACCTAACAAAATACATTGAAATAACGATAAAAAGAATAATATTGAATGACCTTTGTTCTTTTTTGCTTTTGGAAATGTTGCTATGCACATATGACATAAACACATGACTGTATGTATATAACTATGGTATTATGCTTAAACACTGATACGTCTTTAATATGTACATGTATATGTTTTATATGGAAAGAGAGGGTATGCAGGTTCTCTTTTTTTTTTTTATATATATGTATATGTAGTGTAAATGTGCATAATTAGATGGGTGTTGTATGTCTTGCCATAGATATGGGATGGCAGGTAATATATGTATATGTACGTATAATTATAGGATTTTGTGTATTCGTATATATAATATGGGAAAATATAGATATAATAATGTAATTACGTATGGATATTGATATGTTCTTTGAATGCATGCATATGTGTGTGTGTGTGTGTGTGTATATATATATATATATATGTGTGTGTGTGTGTATATGTGTATGTGTATATGTGTGTATATGTATATGTGTGTACGTGTAGATGTACATGTATATGTATTTGTATGTGTGTGTATATATGTGTGTATATATATATATACATATAATTATATATATGTGTGTATATATGCAAGTATATATGTGTATGTGTGGATATGTATGTATATATGTGTGTATGTGTTTTTCTACAGGTGTATATGTGTATGTATGGGTATATACATGAAGTTTTGTGTGTGTGTGTGTATGTGTATATATATGGATTTATATGTATATAGGGATATGTATGTATGTGGATATAGATGGGTGTTCGGATATGTGTAAAATGTGTTTGTGTGTGGCTATGGAATATTATAAAAAGGACCTAATTTTCTATTAGTGTTTTTTATCAAATTTTCTCCCCTAATATTCTCAATTGGAAAAAGATTAAATAATACAGAATGTAAATTTTAAATTGATAATTTAATTTAAATTGAAATATATTACCCTTTAATAATCATTATTGATGATAAAATTATTTAAATTGGAATATCTAAAAACAGACACAGGTTTAATTTATGAACAAAACTCAAACGGATGAATGTCAACAATAATCAACAGAAAAAGTTTAAGCAAATAAAAAAAAGATTACTAGATGTAAAAGCAATTTATCCTTTCAATGTACTTTCTATGAATTTTTTTTCAAATCGACTATTTCATAGAGAATACCCAAAACTCCAACAAACATCAAATTAAATTCTTCGTAGATTGTTTAGACATTTTGATTTATATCAAACTTTAACCCCCAAATATACCCTTTAAATCTATGCGAAATAACAGCGTCTAAGAAATTGGGTGAAACCTTCTCTCATGATTTATTTTATTGTATCTTTTTTCTTTTATGTCAATTAATTTTCTTCACCTTACCCATCTATATCTAGAGATAACATACGTTAAGCGATGTCTGGCCCACACCAAGTGAGCTTAAGGAAAGGATTGAAATTTGTACATCTAACTCACTCATGTCTTCTCTCCCCCTCTTCCCTCCTTCGTTAATTTACATATATGTATACGGCCCGTCAAAAATGTGTAAATTTCTTTTCATTTTGCATTTCAACCTTTATATCCGTCTGATTATCAGAGCCCTTTAAAAAGGGCTGTGGTAAAATAATTTATTACATGGAACCTTAAAGTGGTCTGTTTTATTCAAATACATATATATATATATATATATATATATATCAAAATTAGGAGATAAGCCAATACACTACCATGGTTTCAACTTTTGGTATCCACAGCGCTATAGACCCGACATATTTTTACCTATATCACCTAAAGATGCCTACAGGTTGAAGTTGAAACCATGGTAGCGTGATTGGTTGATCTTTTTATTTTAAGCACTTTTTAATACAACTGTTTCCTGGTCTAATTTAACTCTGACTAATAACTGTATATATATATATATATATATATATATATATATAGATAGATAGATAGATAAATGAATTAAAGAAAAAAGGCTTGCTCCTTGATTTATAAAATAAATAATAAATAAATATACATATATCAATAATAATAAAACCCAAAACATTAATTTACTTTCGTTTAAACAATATTTCCGTCAATTAACGTTCCTCATAATTTTCTTTTCCTTAATGCCGAGATTTTCGAATATTTTAGAGCGTTTTCTAATTCAAATTCGAATGGCTTGTTTTATTTTGACCCGTGTTACCTTTTCTATATCTATAAATATAGGTTCCTAAATATAATTTGATAATGTTCCTCAAGGAACGAAACCGTTGGCATAAAAGGTTTTAATTTCGTTATATCTTTATCAATAATTTCTTTGCAAATACGTACATCTATATATATATATATATATATATATACTGTGTATCTCGGCAGTAATCTCTCTTTTATACATGTTTCATTAAAGACGAATGCGTTTAAGCTTTTTATTTCATTTCCCTTGTATTCGTATAATTGTTTTCTTTTCTGGACTTAAAATGTAAAAATTGTCCAAATGCCTGCATATCCGAGCGCTTTCGACTATTCCTTTAACCATTATCAAGGACGATTTTTATTTTTTTTATCTGAATGTATGTCTTTTTTAGATATGTGTCTAGTGATATAGGAATATTTTATTTTCCAAACACGGCCAGCATATTGTGGCCGTATTCATAGTTGATGTTATTGAGTGTTGGAATTTTCTTTTTTATAATTAGGGCTTGCATTATTTATAGTCTATTTTTACATGAGATTATTATGCTTGTATTTTCTACATATTGCGGACAGAGTTTGGTAGATTTCCATGTGTGTATTTAAATGTCCTAATTGAGCTATGGTCAGAGAGGTGTAATGTTACCATCTCCTGCTCTAATACCACAACTTTGTTGCCTCACGTCTCCTCTTCATCTATGACGAAATTATCAAGCATTCACTATCATGTAGAATTGATATATACATAGAAGTTTAGCAATCTTTTCTCTTTTTCCAACGAAATTTTCCTGTCTCTTAATACTTTGTTTAGCTTTTGGAAGGCACCTTTCGCTATACAAATAGGCCTTCGGATTTTCCGCCCTCTTTCAAAACGCTTCCCAAATAGTTAAGGTTTTGCCCATTGAACTATCCCTCATATTAATGACAACACATTTGAAATTCTTACAATTGATGGCTCAGCTACTAGTTGCACTTGACCACACCGCTACAATCACTTGGGATTTTAGTTTAGGCTGTTGCTAAAACTACAGCCGGGGAAATTAGTGGAAAGTCTATAGAAAGCTTTTATAAATTATTTACAATTATTTACCGCACATTTCGGTTAATATTGCATTCAAAATCAATATAGAGGCTAAGTGACGTGGCTCATCGCTTGAGTTTGCCCATACATTGAATATTGTTGTCACATCTGGTCTAGAGTTCCTGCTATATTATCTACAGATTCTTAATAAAGTCCAAAGAATATTGTTGGTTCTGACCTGGCATCTCGACTTCAGTCACTTTCCCAAATTCATAACGTAGATTTCCTGTGCTTTTTTTCTATAAATATTTGCATAGGAATTGTTCTGATGAACTTTCTCTTTGCCTACAGACTTTCAGAATTTAAACGCAGTACTAGATTGCCAGCAAGGTCTCATCAGTGCAGTTAAAATGGCCAGATGTAATCGTCCGTTCTATGCTAAGTTTTTTCTCTTGCATTTCTCGAGTCAACTTTGATCTTCAAAAGTTTAAATGCAGTGTCAATCGTTATCTTCTGTCTTCTTAATTCATGTTATTTTATTGTTTTAGCTCGTTAATGTTTTTCTTTTTCACTCAGTAACTCCTTTGCTTCTTAGTGGCTTTATTTCCTTGCTTGGGGTGAAAGGATTAAAATTACATTAACCATAATATAATAATCTAACCAAATACAATAAAATGGAGCACTAACCACATGCACTAACATGTAACAATAATAACAACGACTACAATGGTACCTAAGCTATCAGTACTTGTTCTTTTATTGCCCTTTCTTCTCAATGGTAGATTTTTTCTCATATTCTTTAACACTCAGTAACCTTTTGCATCCTAGTTGCTTTATTGCCTCGCTTGAGGTGAAATGATTAACATATATATATATATATATATATATATATATATATATATATATATATGATCGGTGTATACATTTTGTCGGGAAGACCAGCTGATATGAGCGTCTATTCTAACGTAATTTCAATGAAGAAAGAAATTGAATAACATATATTTTTTTTTTTCTCCTCAGTAATTTCATAATTTTAAACTTAATAGAGATTAAATTTAGATTTTAAAATTGGTAATTTTTTACTTTTAATTTTAACATCAAATTTTATCATATAATTTAATACTTATTGGTTAGAATAAATTCTTTTTTAGTATAACCTCAACTTTAAAGTTCTTAATAGTTATTATAACCTTACTTCGTTGTCAAGTTTTGGGAATTCTCCTATACTTGTGTTTTGATTGATCATTCTAGCTTTTGTAAAAGCGTTTTCCCCTTACGAAGGATCGTTAATTAATTTGAAACTTTTAAAACCATTTATTTTACATTCAACATCATCACTTGATAAGACACCGGAGGTGTTGAAACAAAATGGCTATTTTTGTAGTGATTTTATAACATTTATGTTATAATTTTTAAATAAATAATTATATATATATATATATATATATATATACACGCACACACACACAAAAGAAAACGTATAAGAAAAGCAATATTGATTATTTCTAATTATTTTTTATTTTATTTGTTCTACGTTAACCATTTCTTCTATCGCACTTCTCGCTTGTGGAACTCTCCTATGGCTTCTTGCTTTCCAGTCAACTTTGATCTTCAAAAATTTAAATGCAATGCCAATCGTTATTTTCTGTCTACTTAATTCCTGTTCTTTTATTGTCCTCTTTGTTTAATAATGTTTTTTTCTCTCATATTCTCTCACACCCATTAACGCCATTGCATCTTATTGGCTTTATTGACTTCCTTGAGGAGAAATGATTAAAAAACTGTACGCCGGTTCATCAAACAGTTTAGTCGATGTGTTGGGACTTGGGACAAGCGTTTCCCAAGTGCTCTATGCCTAATGCGACAGTAAAGCATTGCTAGTCGTATTGTCAGCTTAGTGTTACAATACGATGACGACGACTACAATGGTACCTAGACTAACCGTTCTCTTCATCATCTTTTCACTAGTCACCGTTCATTGATGTCCATCACATTTTTCTCCTCTTCATTCTCTATTCATTGAGTCTCTCTTCTCCGACCTGGAACCTCCTCCTCCCTGTTCACTCTTTCATATCATCCTCTTCTCTTACACCTGTAAAGTGCGAATCGTCCATCTCCTCGCCAGCCCATAATACGCTCAACTCACCACCACCTCCATAACGACAACAACAACAGAATTGATTTAGTCATTAATTCCGGGTTTATACATCTGCTACTGTTAAGAATTAGCATAACTACTTCTACTGCTGCTGCTGCTGCTGTCGCTACTGTTGCTACGAGCACGAAGGCAAAGGCAAAGGCGCGTGCGAAGACACGTGAACTCTGGCGCACACCTGACACGTGACACGAATGACTGGGTTGAAACGAACCATAAGTGATAATAGTGGGCGTGACCAGGTAGCTATTTTTTTTTAAACGAATAGTCGGAATGTTGGTAGAAGTGAGAGGAATATTATGAACCAAGAATACCGGTATACTCCCCACTCCATCTTTCATCTTCATTCTCGTATTTATCCTGTGTATCACACACCCACCTTTCTTTGGATATACTGTCTCTTTTCAAGTCGGCCATTCTCATAGAATTCCCAGATGGGTGTTGACGTTTTGGGCTTTATACTTTGCTTTGATTGAAGACTTTCTGTGAAGCTGCCATTTTTATTTATCTTATTTTCTTCTTATTCAACGCGTTCTGTCTATTCATTTCAGTTTCCAAATATGGTAACTGACAGATTGGGTGGGATCTGCCAATCATAGAAAACTGTTCCGTACTTAACGAAAAAAATTTCGAAACTCGTAATCAACATCTGATATCGGTTTCATTCAAATTATTCCTCATTCATTCACTCAAATTATTTCCGTTCAATAAAAGTCGCATTTGTACTTCATAGATCTTGCACAAAGACGTTAAAGCGCTATTCCCCATTATCACTTGTGGGTTCGATTTAGTATAGAAGAGAGGTGTGAAGTTTTTATCGAACTGCCGGGACGTTATAACTTTGGCTACCATAAACCCGCCTCGAAGGAAAAACTTTATTTTTAACCACTTACATGGTAATTTTCATAGTTTTGTAATTTTATATATATTAAAGTGCTGAAAAGTCCTCGTCTTCCACTAAAAAAAAAATGTTTGGTCATTTGACCAATATTTTGAAAATGGATCAGACCGAGAATTTTTTACGATCCCGTCATATTTATAACTAACTAGACCACCCGTGACCCGTTGGGTCAACCTTGTTATATTTACTGTTTACATTTAGTTTCATGAAGAGTTTGTGAAAGTAGAGATATTTTTAAAATACATTTGCAGTTATTGAAGTTACTTTCAACATTAAAAAAAATTGTCTGTTCGAAGAAAGTTGAAATAAAAAATACTTACTATATAAACAAATCGTATTTTTAAATCATATATATATATATATATATATATGTTATCCTCTGAATGTTGAGATTATAAAACATTGAAGTTGCTTTCAACATTAAAAAAACTGTCTGAAGAAAGTTGAAATAAAATATTTAAAATATTGTTTGTTTAAAGAAAGCAGATATATAAATAAGCACACACGCAATCACGGGAAGGTGGAGAGAGAGGTGAGTGTAAAGAGAGTGCGGTTTTTTCTCTCCATTTCCTTCTCTCTCCCCCTTCTTACACGATAATAAATTCATATCTTTCTTTCACCCACCCTCTATATATGACTTCTGGCAAACACCCAAGCAACGTTCACAGACCTTTATAGTAATAAAGATATTTTTACGGAGTGGTAGTGTCAGATATTTGCTTTTATTTAGCGGGATATCAAACTCTATCGGTTATTTAATGCCGAAATTTAAATATTTTCTACACAATTTTTCCCTGCGGTGGCGAGATAATGATTATAGTGATACAAGTTTTACTAATTAACCCATAACTGGGGGGAGAAGAAAATGATTCATGACTTTCACAGAGGATTTTAGGGGTAAGTGAATATAACGAACCGAACTGGAACTCGGCACTCCGATTACCAATTCCGAGCTATAATCAATTACACCACCCGCACATCTAATCTTACAGCACCTGGTATTCCCAAGCGGTCACCCATCTAGGTACTGACCAGGCTCGACGTTGCTTAACTTCGGTGACCTTACGTAACATTTTAGCTAATTTTCCTTTTGTTAAATTTAACCTGGACTTCTTCAGGTGGTTGGAATTTCGAACTGAATCCTTTATTTTGCTCGCTGGGGTAGACTGTTCAGTTCGACATTCCAACCACCTGAAGAAGGCCGGTGCGTACAATGGCCGAAACGTGGTAATAAATATTGCGACAAAGATGAGGACGATAGTCCGAATAATGTAAATAGTGTACATAATACCTCATCTCAGAAATATAGACAGATACTGAAGGGCCGAAACGTTGTAATTTAATATGGCGACAAAGATGAGGACGATAGTCCGAATAATGTAAATAGTGTAAATAATACCTCATCTCAGAAATATGTTACAGATGTTGTGAGTCGTACACAAAAAATTCTACAGTACTAAATGAAACCCCGAAATACTGAACATTAAATCAAGGAAAAGAAAATTACTGATCTTAATCCCTAATGTCTACTGCTTCCTACAAGGTTGTTTCTTATCCGTTATTTACCCACGGTCTTCTATTTCCTCCGAAAGTGTAATGACAGACGTTCAATGGAAAGTCATATTTCAATCTATCACACTTGGCTCTCCCCATAGCAGGTACCTTTGAGTGCGTCTGTGTGTATGTGTCCTTCCTCAATGTTAATGTGATTAAAGACGGACCCTTGCTTCTCGTAGAAATGGAGTGGTATTTCCATTTCCCAAAACATAATAAACAGGAGTGTTCAAAGAAATGCAGAATCAAAGATATTTATTTTAAACGACATGCATTATTTGCAGTCATGGAATTCAAATAAAATTCTCTTTTCAAAATTTTAAGCTTACCCACCATTGCTTATTCGACTGATAACTTGTAAGCGATCTGGGATTGCAAAGGAAATATTTGTCGCAGATTACTTCCACAACAATAAATCACTAAGTTCAGATTCACAAATCACAATGCACGCAACCAGTCAGAAAAATAACTCACTCTCCGACAAACACGGTAGCCAAAATGCCCGAATTTTTCTTCCTGATTCGAGAAATCCAACTGCTTTTATCGTCGGAGCATTTTTCCTATTCGTCGACAACTGGGAGAAGACGCCCAATTTTTGCATATCAAAATACTTTTACAGCGACTTCTGCGACGGACTTGTTTTTTAATTTACATATTCCGTCTTCAGCATGTCATACGGAATACGTGCCCTTTTTTTTCTTTTTGGTAAGTAATTTTCTTTTTCGCCACATTTTCCGTATTAGGTTTCACGAGGTCCCTTTAACTTGTTCCCGTACAAGAGGATCCATGTCTGGATTCGGTGAGTCTAAATATTGTTTAAATGTGCTGGATCAAGAGCTTTCGTCCATATTTCTGGCCAAATTGTTTATTCCTGTTTCGATTCTGAAATATTTTAAAACTCGACATTTTTGCATTTGATCGTTGCTGTGAAGCAGCACACAAGCTGAATTTAATTTTTATTTATGTGTATTTTTTCTAGTGCCATGTCCCTACAGAGCGTAGGCAATCATAGCTCTCCAGATAATCCTTTTCTTTATTATCCGTGGATTATCATGATTAATTGGGAAATATAATCAAGTATTTGCCAATTGATTTCTCTACAGTTTTTTTTTATTTCAGTGTTTCCTTTCTGTTAGACTGAATGCCAATCAAGGCTACAAGGCCTAATCTACCCTACTGTTTAACCTGTAGCTAGAGAAGTGATGGATTCATGCCCTTCCCAAGGGTATTTGTGCGAAAGTGATCGCAACAGACTAAACCGATAACCTTTATACAAACTGCCCATCCCTTTATGAGTCTAAATACGTTTAAAGCCATAGTGGCGCATATGCAGCCATTTGAGCACGTGGTTAGAATGTTCTCATTCCGACCATGAGATACGGGTTCGAATCTCACCATGGTCGATTTGTCAGGAAGGAAACTTCCTGATGTTATCGGACTGAAGATGTCGATTCCAGCATGCGGCATATTTGGAAAGTGCCTGAAAACCATTGGGAGCCGTCGGTAGCTGTGCTAGCACGAAGTCACAAGTCATCATGTCCGAGGGCTTGAGCGTCCTGGCCTTGTTCAAACTGTTGAACGCGCTAGATAACACGCCCTTTCCTAGAAACTGTAACTAAGGTCTGCTAAGCATAGTTGTAGTATAAACCACAAGTGGGATCTGTGTTAAAAAGGAATGCACCTGAGCAAGCGTCTGCAATGGGGATTGGCTAGCGGCCCTAGTAGACGGGTATCCTCGTATAAGAGTGGTCAGCTATGCATACATACGAATGCAACCAGTTTGGTGATGACACAGCATCGCTAGACGGAAGGATTCCTAAACTGAAGCCAACCGCCCTGCCGAATTAACGGTCAAAGGACCTGAACATACATCGGAAATTGGAATCTCACGTACCATGAATACATTATAAAAATTCAGTATGTGCAACTAATATATACCAAACACATATCTCAGTATATGGATCAGTTATAACAAATTTAGTGGAGAAGATAAGTAAACTGAACATGGAATAGGCTGCAGTAGGGACAGTTTCGCCCACCGCCGAAAGTTGCAAAAAAAAAACATTAGCATAATACTTGAATCATGTTCTCAAATAGCCTCGTCAGCTCGAGACTTTCATACGGATGCGATGCATGAAACCCAACCCGTTAAGAAATTGTCAGCTGTATACAGCCATTTATCTTAGTTCGCTGGTTAAAGGTGGCTTGGAGCGGATGAAGCCTGTAGGTCTTAGTGAGGACCATCCTTCTTTAAACTTCATTAAAAGGTACTACAGAATTACCAATAGAGATAAACGAAAGAACAGAAACCATATTACTTGAGGACTTCCAGCCGCAGCAACAACGAAAATAGATAGCACGAAGAGAAAATAATGACATAAACAATAGTTTGACGTTCCACACGACTTCAAACAAAAAGTTAGGGAAAAGAAACAGCCCTAATCAGCAGTAGAAATAAAAAGGACAGTTGCTAGACTTGAGAAATTTATTTCTATGTAAAACTCTTTAAAGATTTAACTGATATTAACGCTGTTTGCTCGGTCAATGAATGCTGAATGTTTCCTTATAAGGAAATTCCTAATATCGCCATTACCCTTAGAGATGAGGACAACAGATGTTACACTTTGGCCACTGGCCTATGGCCAGGAATTGATGAAAAGCATAACTCGAATCGCATAAGCTGCTAGGTCAATGAATGCTGATTTTTTCTTTAGAAAGAAACAGTTTATATTACCATAACTCCCTTTTTGTCTTCTTCAGTGTACCGTTCCCCTTCAGGACATGGGCAGTCATGGCTCTCCGCAACTTTCTCTCTTTTGTAGATCTTAGTAAGGCTTGTATCTTTCCCAGCTCTCTTACTCCCTGTTCTTGTAAGATCCTGAGGTGCTACACTTGCGTAGATATTTCGTAAAGATGTCTATATATATTTATAGTTTTTAGGTGTATATATATATATATGGGAAGAAGATTTAGATATCAAAACATTTTTAGGATAAGCCATGAGAAAGTGAAAAAAAGAAATTCGTGTGATGCATTTCATCCTTTCAAATTTACATTATCAGAAACATCACTTTAGTCCGATGAAATCAGAAATGGCGAAAGGTGTCACACGTAAAAATTTGTTTCCATTTCGTCATAGATTTTCCTAAAGATGCTTCCCCGATCGCTACAATCTTTATATCTTCAAATCTAAAATCAAAAGTTATCTATCCTACATATCCTCATAACCTGCATTTCTTACCTCTTCTTATAACAACCTCATTCAGTTGAGTGTCTCTTGGGCCTTGTATTACAGGAACAATAGTATAAAGAACATGCTCACGGCAACTGAAGAATTAATCAGTGAATCTAGATTGACTTCTATTTTGCGGTTTATCAATCCATTGAAGGTTTGTTTTTTTAAGCGTTTCACCCCAAGCAAGGCAGGAAGCCACTAGCATGCAAGGGGTTACAGAGAGTTGGAGCAAGAGCAAATAGGAGTTTTAGAGGAAAGGATGAAGAGAAGGATAGGGGATAGATCAAGGTATCTGGAGACGTCGATTGATATTACATTTGAATAGTTGGAAATTATAGCTATCAGGGAAACAGGAAAAGGGAGGGAGTTCCACAGGCGAGAGGTGCGAGACATGAAGCTATTGGAGTAGCAGAGACGGCTACATTTAACAGTTTCGACAGTGAAAGGGTGAGAGCGAGATGCCAGCAGAGTTGAGCGCTTAAATTCATGAAGTCTGGGAACCAGTGAAAGCAGCTCATCGGAGCAGTTATCATGAAAGTATTTGTAAAAAAAAGACAGAGGGAGGCGACGACACGTCTGTGAGAAAGCGACTGCAGACGAGATGCCAGATCAGGGCCAATTACGCTGCATATCCGTCCTTGGATTTTATCAAGAACCTTGAAACAAACAGAAGGGGCACCAGAAAAGATTCCCATGTTGTAAGAATTTGGTGGGGGTGAATTTTAGTTTTTGAAATTCTTTTTTAGAAAAACCGGAATCCTGTGGACAAGTCACATGAATGAGTTTGCGGGGTCCTTTTTTTAAATATTTTATTATTATTATTATTATTTCCTTTGATTTCTGGTGTATACACATTTCTTTCCGGGTCCCGCCCAGACACCTAAGGTCAGACATGGTATCATGACATTTTCCACTGAGCAATTAAAAAAACACAACAACACCCATATTTTACATAGATAAAGTCCTTCTAAGGTATGGGCTGTACTCATGAGAACAATTCTTTGTATTTCTTTAAGGCATAGGCTTCCAGGAATCCCTTCATTGAGTATACTGGAACTTTTTCCAACCAGTCCGAGGCCTCCAACTACAAAGGAGATTGTTGATGTTCCAATGTACCAGTGTGCAATTAATAAGAAATGACTAGATCAGCTACATTGTCTTAACATCAATAATAGGACGAAGGCGATCAATTGTAATCAATTGTTAACCCATCGACAAGATCATGAAGTTCTCAATGACTATATAATCTTGTCTGAGCTCAACCTACGACTACGATGATGAATTGTTATTATTGTGTGTGGTATGATATTACTAGAAAGTAATTTTAAGAGCCTAATTACCAAGTCCTCGCCGGGACTTATGAGTAAAATGGGTAAAACTGTAGGAGAGGTTTTGTTTAGATGGGTAGGGGTTTTGGATGTTATGTGCAGATCCGCACAAAGCAATCTTTTGTAGATCTGAAATGCGTTCAGGAATTTTTTTCATATGATTTTGGGTAGCCTTCTTTATCACACCCAATTCCCATATCACAACATTGATAATCGTGGTTTTAAGTTACCACATTTTTCTCAATTCGATTGACAATTCCTTATAATTTGGCTGTTTTTAAAATGATTTTTTCTTTTTAGAAACATTGGAATCCTGTGGCAAGTCATATCATTTAGTTGGCAGTTTCCTTTTTTGAAATCTTTCATTATTATTATTATTATTACGGATTAACCAATTGATAAAGACTGAAGAATAGATTCGCCAAAACATTGACTTACCATCAAGAATAGGACGAAGGTGATCAACTGTCAATAAATAAATTTGGTAAACAATTGATTGAACAACGCATCCATGTCATTGCCCCTATCCCAATGCCCCTATATCATTGGCCCTATCACAATGCCCCTGTGTCATTGACCATATCACAATGTTCTTATTTCATTGCCCTTATCTCAATGCCCGTATCACAGCAGGGATAATTGCAGTTTAAGTTTCTACATTTTGTTACTTTGATTTGCTGGTACTTATTATTTGGCAGTTTTTAAATTGCTTTTTTTTTTAAATATTGAAATTCTGTGGGCAAGTCATATCAGTTAGTTGGCAGGTTCCTTTTTTGGACTCTTTCATTATTATTATTATTATTATTACAGATTATCCACTTGATAAAGACTGGAGAATAGATCGGCTGAAACATTGTCTTACCATCAAGAATGAGACAAAGGCGATCAATTATCAGAAAGAAACTTGGTAAACAATTGATCGAACTTTTTTCTACTGATTTTCATCAACCTTTACCAGATTATTTAAAGGCAGAAAATACTTTTTGTTAGTTTTGAAGAATGTTTTAAGATAATAATGATTTAGTGATACAAGTCTTGCTAATTAACCCATAACTGGGGGGAAAGAGGTGGATTCATAACTTTCCCAATAATATTAGCGCGTAACTGAATATAACGAACCCTACTAGAATTTCTAATTCCGAGCCGTTATCTATTACACCACCCGCATAGCCAAGCTTACAGCACTTGACATTCCCAAGCGGTTACCCATTTAGGTACTGACCAGGTTCGAGGTGTTACTTAACTTCGGTGTTTGTACGAGACTCTGTGTTTCAACGTCATATGGCCGCAAGCCTTCCAGTAATGTCAAAACTATGGTAAAACAGATTATTGTAACGAACACAAAACGGAATTAGTTTAATGAATTTCAAAAGGACATAGAAATGCTTTTCCTATGCATCGATTCATTTTAACACGGATTTACAGCCATCTCATAACGCTTGTAGGATTCGAGCAACAAACGTTGTAGCCCGTGCGGCCAGGTCACTGCAAACGACCAGCTAACGAACACTCGGTCAGTGGAACAAACCAACCGTTACTGCGACCTCATGGCTACCTCCGAGGTCCCTGCCATCGACTGGCAAACGGACAGTCGGACATTGTTTCTGCTACATCGCTTGTTCTACTTGCAAACAACAACAGCATCAGTCACTACCTCTACGAAGATGACGACGACGACGACAACGAAAGTAATAATAATAATAATAACAATACTAATAGAAAGCGGTCACTGCCGTATGGCGCATTGGTCATACGACCGATACGCTTTATTGCCTCGGCAATGGCTTATGCAGACGATGTGGGTAGGTTTGTTTTTTTTTCTAGGTTGCATCGAGCCGAGAGCAGAAATTATTTTTCTTCTCTTCTTTGTGTCATGCTCCTCCAGAACTTTGGCAATTATGGCTCTTCTCAATTTCCTGTACTTAGTAAATTTTGTCTTTCTTCTATATCTTCTAAACCCTGTTCTGCCAACCATTTACAAAAACTCGTTAAGTAGGTCATTCTCTCTCTCTATATATATGAATGTATACACTCACACACACATATATATATATATATATATATATATATATATATATATATATATATATGTATATGCATGTGTAAGTGTGCGTATATATATATATGTGTGTATATATATATATATATATATATGCATATGTAACTATGTATATATATGCATGTGTATGTATCTACGTGTTGTTTATATATATATATATATATATATATATATATATATATATATGTATGTATATATGTATGCTGATTCATGTGCAAGCTAACGGAGACACATATGCACACAAGGTACACAAAAATGGAACTAGATTTGACAGTGTTAAGGGTAATGTAGAGATAGGAAAACATCTCTCATCAACACATCTATCATCACCACCTCCCAGGCCAAGCCTAATGATTTTATTACCATTTGGGCAGAAATTCACTTTTGCCAACTGTCCACAAATGAGATCAAGGCTCACTAGAAATACAGAAAATGAAGAATGAAACATTAAAAGAACATAAGGAAAGTTTATTCCTTTAAAAATTGATTCCTTTAATTTGCCTGAAGAAGGTCACGAAACCGGAAACCCGTGTAGCAAAAATATGAAGACTGAAACAAAAATTATAAACTAAAATAAATCTTTTTTTAAAATATACATTTTCTCTCGTTGGAACAATTATAATCTTTTCCATATATATATATATATATATATATATATATATATATATATATATATATGACAACAGTTTGGAGGTCAATCTCTGAATTTTTGAAGAATAGCTGAAAAATTTTCAATGGTATATATATACATACATACATATATATATATATATATATATATATATATATATATATATATATATATATATATTCTTTTCGAACTGCCATTTGGACCTTCATGACGGAAAAAAAAACGATGTGTCAAAAAGAACGGGTTTCCATTGATACCGCTATTAATTTCATCTCCTTGACTCCTCAGCAATGTTTGTTTTTCAATGGGATTATTAGCATTGCAATAAAACCTGAATACATTATGGCTTTCCACAATTTCCTGTACTCTGTTGATCTTAGTAAATTTTGTCTTTCTGCTGTATCTTCTAAACCCTATTCTTCCAACCATTTACACAAACTCGTTAAGTAGTTCATTCGCTGCTTTCGTCTGTTCATCTAGACTTCATTATGTTCTGTGAGTGTTAAATTTTGCAAGCCCTCTTTACTCATTATATGCCCTAGAAATTTCAATCGACACTTTCTGATGTTATACGTCCTTTTTGTTTTAATTTTCTCAAAAAATTCTAACTACTCGGCCACGGACCCAATGTGTGTGTGTGTGTGTGTGTGTGTGTGTGTGTGTGTGTGTGTGTGTGTGTGTGTGTGAAAACGGCGTATCAAAAGAACGGGTTTCACATTGACACCCCTATTAATTTAACTACCTTGACTCATCGGCAATGCTTATTGTTTTTAAAGCAATTATTAGAATTGCAATAAAAACTGAACATATGATAGCGAATTTATAGATTTCATGTTCTTGGGAACTGACAAAAATAATAATAAACGCTATTTATTTATTAGATTCTTTATTGGAATGGTTGGCAAAACATCAGCTAATAGCCAATTTATTCAAATTTTATAAAAATGATAAATGATAAAGATTTTCTTGAATCATGAATAGAAATTGTTTTCATATTTATTTCTTTATAAATTAGTAAATAATAAATATTACATTGTATTAGTTTTAATACAATTGTATTAGTTTTTAGAATGTTGTAATTATAAAATTATCCTTGTAAATAAACGACTCAGGCGTGGCTGCTCAACAATGTTCCTCACCACTGGTCGCCGGACTTGTGGCCGCCCTCCTAACCTGACTGCAACCCCCTTGACTGTTTCTTCTAGGGCGTGATCGAGGCCAAAACCAACAAGCACGCCCACAACACGGTCGACTCTCTGAAGGCTGCCATCGTGGAGACATTCACCGCTATGGACAAAGACGTGGTCGTCAAAGCGTGTGACTCATTTCGCGCCCGCCTTGAGATGGTCGTCGCCGCCGCCGGTGGTTACATTGAAAAATAATGTACTATGTACCTCTAACTGTTGCTAAATATACTGTCGGGTATCTGCATAAACAAATTTTGTTTTTATTGCCTATTTCGTTTTCTTTTTGTCAAGTGTCGGATTTTGCTGCAACACCCTGTAGATTAAATACGAAAATGTTCGATACAAAAGGCGATGGGTTGACAGCACCAGACCACGAGTTTCGAACAACGATGGTCCCTGTTAATACCTACAGGTTTCGTCCAGTGGAAGCCATTTTTAAGCATTGACCTGAGAAAGCGTTTGCATAGTCTCGATCTGATAAGTTTATTTAAGAAAATGACTCAATGTTTTTCGTTTTGTAGCAATTTGCGGTGTTGGGCGAAATTATCCTTAGCACATTCTATTCTGTAATTCCCGTATGTTCTACTGGACCACATTTTAATACACTGTGTGATCAGAATAATGCACTTTGACTAAAATCTATATATAATATTATATGTTCTTGTATGTCCGTTTCTATGCATACCTGTTCATTTTTTCCAATATTTATCTATCTTTGGTTGTGTGAATGTTTTATGAGAGTAAGATTATCAATATATTTTTAAAGCAATTGATACAAGGTATTATGAATTGATATTATTGTATACATTTCATGCGATTTTTCTTCAGTGTAAAGGTGATTATGGTTCTCCACATCTTTCTTTTTCTTTAATGCCTATGAATTACCATTACCGTAGAGATGGACGTCTTTCCTTATAGACTTCTCTACAATTCTGAACTCAGCGTAGTATTTCTAGAGTGGCTGCCCCCACAATATTAGGGATCCTAGTCTGCCCTACTATTTTAACCTATTGCTGGGCTCAAAATAGATGAACATGTCTTTCCCAAGAGTATTTGTGCCAAAGGTTGCCAATATCTTATTAAGGTAATCGGTACAGTGATAATAATCTCATTTTTTTTATATGTAACACCATTTCTCTTTACCGTATAAGTGATCATGGCTCTCCCCAGCTTCCGTTTCTTTAATATCTATGAATTACTGAAATCCCTTAGGATAGATAAGGGAGTGGTTTCCCGTTGCCTTCTTCACGATTATGAATCCAGAGCAGTCTTTCTAGCATGGCCACCACCCAAGACTAGAGAGACTAAATTACCTTACTATTTAATCCATACATGGAGATGGGTTCATAGTTTTCGAAAAAAGTTTGTTCGAAAGTAAATGCAACAGACTAGGCGGGAATTTGAACACATCTCTCCAAATTCAATTTCTTGCCGATAACCGTTGCGCAACCGGCAAACCAAATTTATTTTACTTCAACTAGTAATAGAGAATTAGTTTTATACAGAAAACAGGAAACGATTTTCGCATTGCACCATTAGAGAATTCATTTAAATTCGCTTTTTCTGCTTTTTTTTTTTTTCTTGCATTGTTCTCTAAATTAGATTTTAGAATGTTGGTGTACCTCCCTACGACTACTGACACGATTGACGTCACCTTCCTACTATCAAATTAGAGTTAAATTAAAATAAAAAGGCGCATTAGGATGTCGAAAGATACCTTCCAAAAGCTAAGCAAAATATTATGAAAATTCTCGTTATAAAAAAAAAGAGCACTGAACTTTTATCTAATATCAGTTTTCTTATGGCAATGAATGCTGGGCAATCACTTCACAGGTGAAGAGACCTGATGAAACAAAATTGTGGTTCTACAGAACGATGCTAAGGATACCATAGACTGAAAATTTGAGCAATGAAGATTTTTTTGCAAAAATGAAAACAAAAATCTTCAGAGACAGTTGAAATTTCTAGGGTACATAATGAGGAAAGAGAGCTTGGAAAATTTAACACACACAGGACATACTAAAAGCAAGAAGAGCAGAAGAAAGCATAGCATAACCTACATAAAGGGCTTGTGTAAATGGTTAGACTAACAGGGAATAGAAGATATAGCAAGAAAACAAAATTTACTTAGCTACAAAAGACAGATTATTGTGTAGTGTCATGGTCGACCACGCCCTGAAGAGAGACAACATATAGAAAAAGTCCCTACGTGAAATACGATATAGCGAAATCATCTGCGAGATTTACAAGTTCGAACTAAAAAATTCGAGTAACGAATTCAACCTTAATTTAGTATGTGATTCACGTCAGGACTTGCCAGGAGTCCAAGTCCAAATTTGATGTCTATCAGAAACTTTAAGGAGATTGGTAACTCGAATATATACTGGATTCACCATAAGAGATATCAAAGTATACTTTGTATTTGGTATCATCTCAGAAAGTCAAAAAAACGTAGGAGCACCCAGATGGTAACCTCTTATCTACCAACAACAAAATCGAACCTCGAAAGATGTCCCATACTGCACCAATCAACATAAAAAGGAAGTAAACCCTACCGAACTTAGAATATGCACACAATCAGGTAACAGGAAGTTATATAAGTGCCGACCTACGAGGAGAAAGGAAGAATCAATCACCCCCCCCTACGCAAGAAGAAGATCGAATGTTCAAAGAAAGACCCGGGAGCACATGTCCTTGATTCGGCCGACGTTAATTTGGCCGAGTTCAGAATTGAGTAAACAGTTATTTTCCGTGTGGAAAATTTAGTTACGTATTCTTTTCGTATCAAACGTGACGGACATAACATTACATTTATTTCAACATAGTCGGAAGTGATTGGAAAAGTACAAATCTAATTTAGGTGTAAGGAATTAACCGTTCACATGTAGAACAACACTCGCTATAAAGCCGCTGACAATGTGTCACTCCCCATGAATATAACAGACAGACAGAGAACGAAACCTTAGAAAAATTGGAAACTAGAAAAACTTTACGACTGAACACTGACTTTAGCTAACCTTATTTTACTGGGTGAATTTTGTAACATTGATAAGGAGTGTAATTGCGTGTCGGCCATTGGTATAATGGTTAGTAAGCCATCGTCAACAGACAATCACACCTATGCCCATAGTCTTGTACCAGACTAAGCTTAGTAAATAGCAATATGAATCGTATTTTACAAGAACATAATAAATAGCCAACAGGCGTTCACCAAAGACCTGTCTTGGGCCATACCTTTTTTGGGGGAACCTCGAGGTGGTGTTAATTGTTAGCAAGCTTGTCTCGCTAGAACAATTACGAATGAGTAGTGAGTTCGATCCTCACTGGGTGCCCCATGCTTTCGGCCTTTGTGCCACATCTGAACTACGCTTGGGAAATCGCTATATTAACGATCAACCCAGCAAGACTCTCGAATCATTAGTAAATATATACGTGCAGATTATACTACGGTTTATGGGTGCACCTCCAAATATTTAGATGACCAGAGCCTGGCATCTTATCTATCCTATGACAACTATGGGGCAACTGGTCTGGAACATACAATACCACCAAAATCAAGCCAGTAACGTTTCGACATCACAGAGCAGAGCTTGAGTTTTCTTCAGTCATGATGAACAGTTATATTCTCAATGAGGCGCCTTGACTGGAATATCTGTTCGAACTCAAACTCACTCCAAATCTCAAATGGAACTCGTATATACGATCCATCGCGAAAGGTGCTAGAAAAATGCTCAGTTCTTTGTACCGCTCCAGAAAGTATCTGGCTCCTCCTACCATGCTCTATATTTACAAGAGTCAGATCAGACCAAACATTAAGTATCAATGACATATCTGTGAAAAAAAAACTGACTAGTGTGGATGGCCACCTGAGTCCCGAGCCATCGTATTCATTGATGCGGCATATCTCATGCCTTATAGCTATTATGTCGACTTTCTAAAAAGAAATATGTATAATTGTATTAAAATACTAGTGTACCCGTGCAAAAGTGACAACTGTTAAAAACATTCAGATGCAAAGAAATTAATTTTTTGAAGCAATGTATTGAGATTCAGTAAAACTGAAATCCAGAATTCACTGCTAAAATAGTGATTTAGCAAGCGTAGCTCAGATGTGGCACGAGGCCGAAATTATGGGGCACCCAGTGAGGATCGAACTCACTACTCAGTCATAATTGTGCTAGCAAGACAAGCTTGCTAACCATTACACCACCTCAAGGCGCCCTCACTGCTAAAATAGAGGCCAACTAACCGTTTAATTATCCCGTTCCCTTAATACTACATTTCTTAAAATGTTTACTTGTTATATTACATGTATTACATAAAAATTTTTTTTTTTTTCGTTATATTACATAGTGGAGGTTCACAATTCACAACTTTAATCAGGAACTAATTTTGTCTAAATAAAGATAAATATTTTACTTGTATAGGTTATTAAAAATACTAAGGGAGGTAACCACTCATAAATTTACTACCTTAAGTTGATTTAATTTTTACTATAGAGTGTGACACGAAAGCTATAAATACACATCGGTAATCATTACATAGTGTTGATGAAAACTTTCTATCATCTGTACGTCAACACACAGTGCACCTTTTCAGTTGTCTTCTGTTTTAGTTAGTTGGTTGGTTGGTTGGTTGGTGGATTTTAACGGAATGTCAACCAGTCCGTAGTCATTTTATGCCTAGAGTTTAGGGGATAGTATTTTTTTAATTAATAGTTTTAACGGTATTCTAGCATTGTCGAGGGTCGTGTTGAGGGGTTATCTTTGTATGGTATTGATATGGGGTTTACATCTATATTTTTTGGTATAATTTCATTTCTCTCAGAAAAGATAGAATGTCATCTATGTTGACATTTTCGAATAGATCTTTCATATTATTTGCATTGTAAAAGCGTTTTCTGATGGAAGCAAAGGCTCCACATTCTATTTTTGAGTATAAAGGAGTGTGTGAGTCTTGTGTGCACAATACGTAATTATTATATTGCTCTATTCTTGCATTCAGCTCTCTTTTCATTTATATCCTCCTTGGAATTATTCCTACTAATCATCAAGATATATATTATAATAAAAAGAAAGAAGAGTAAGATATATAATCCGGTGTTCTTATTGATATTTTATTTTTACAAAACAGTGCTCAATGTAAATTTATAGAGCATAAATATTATAAATTAACTGCCGATTTAAAATATGGTTTCTTTACCATGTTTCAAAAACCGAATCTAAAAACTTCAAATTTAATTATATAATTAAATTAAAAGCATAATTCTGTTTCATCTTCAAGCGAATTTTGGAATAGCTCATTTTTAAATTTACTGAGTTTTAAACGCACAGACAATTCATAATTTTGTGTTTCCAAGGATACAGAGAAATCCAATCATTTAGACAGGGGTGGTAGCGTGTTCATTTTTATTAACTATTATTGCATCAATTATAAGTTACGTTCGAAAAAGAGGTTAAGTTTAGATAGGATAGGGGTGCATTTTTCAACGAATTTTAACATCCGTTCAACGCATGTCGTCTGTTTTTCTTTGTTTTGTTTTTTTATCAACGACAAACAAATATGGCTGCCACTGTACAGCGAACTTTTCGAAGGCAATTCGACATTAATCTGCCCTCTCCTAAGAACATTCGACGGTGGTTTAAACAGTTTCAAGAGAGTGGATGTCTATGTAAAGGAAAAAGTTCAGGATGACCACGAGTTTCGGAGGAACAAGTGGCGAGAATCCGTACTTCGTTTGAGGGGAGTCCACAAATCGAGCTGTGAGCTTGCGGTCTCTCAACCGTCTAACAGGCGTGTGCTAAGAAGACGTCTACATTTGAAACCTTACAGACTACGCATCGTTCAGGCACTTACCAAGACCTTGCACTTTGTGCTTGTCCTGTAAGATCCCCAGACCTCACCGTGTGTGATTTTTTCTTGTGGGGATAAAGATCGTGTTTATGTTCCACTGCTTCCCGCTAACCTCGATGACCTTAAACATCGAATAGCAACAGGGATCAACTCAGTGGATCGTGATATGGTGATACGCATCTTGGAGGAATTCTCTTATCGCATTAATGTTGCCTGTGCTGAAGGTGTTTGCCGCATTAAACACTTGTAAGACAGGAATTAAAAGTTGATTGTGAGTAGAAGACTTGTGACTTGGCTGGAGTTTTTATTGCATTTTCCTTATAAAAATATTGCGTAATGAAATCGATTCATTCTTTTTTAATAACCCTGTGTTATAGATATATATAGATGTTGTTATATATATATATATATATATATATATAAAAAACAGGGTTTTAAAAAGATATAGATATATATAGATGTGTTATATATATATATATATATATATATATATATATATATATATATATATATATATATAGGTTATTAAAAAAAGAATGAATCGATTTCATTACGCAATATTTTTATAAGGGAAATACAATAAAAATCAACCTATATATATATATATATATATATATATATATATATATATATATATATATATATATATATATATATATATATATATATATATATATATATAGAGAGAGAGAGAGAGAAGCACGGCGGATAGCGGCTCAGTTGAGGAATCGAAGATCGAGTTCGAATTCAAGTCAAGCCCATTACATTCACTTATGTGCTAATAACCTTGGTAAAGTTATTAATGTTATTAATCCTCTTCTTCTCCCTCCAACTATGGGCAAATAGCAGGACTGACTGGGTTCTATAGCCTTGGATGGCACCTGGTCTAGGAGAAGAACAACTCTTAATTCAAAACCAGCGGAGGGTCGTTTGGGGACCTTGTGACACGTAGTGCAACAAGCACAAACCTTCACCACTATAATCGAATCATATATACAGGTGTTTGGCTGTCGGTTCCTAGCAACTGAGCTGTTTGATCCTCACACGCCGAATACGACGGGAGACTCAATATATATATATATATATAGAGAGAGAGAGATTGAGAGGGGGGGGTATGGATAGGAATTTTTATCTTGATCTCTGGCAAAGCTTTAATAAAGGAAGTTGTTAAATTAAGATAAAAATAATATATATATATATATATATATATATAAAGTTAAACATGTTCGATTAAGATCTGTTTCGACTTATTCGTTTTCCTATTAAATATATATATATATATATATATATATATATATATATATATATATATATATGATAAGAAAACGAACAAGTCGGAAACAGATCTTTTTATAACATTATATTTCACTTTAATACTTTTATTCTTGCAAAAACAAGAATACCGTTCTGTGTTTAGCGCATTGATTGGCCATTGCTTTGACGTCATAAACAGATTAATATTCAACCGTTGTTAACTTTTCCCACTCTCATGACAGCTGTATTTCCAAACACAAGAAAGCGACCCCCCCCCCGTTCGTCTATCATAATTCGTTTCGTCTTACTACAAATTTCGTATTAACAATAAAAAAAAATAGCTGCTCCTTTGGAAATATAAAGGATTAAATAACATATGATGAAACTGATTTCAAGCTATTGTCATGAGACAATCCGTTTCTGTTAACCCACCAAGACCTTTTAGCCAGTGGGGGCTAAAATCCCCAATAAGATCCCCAATATAACTGTTATTTGAAAACTAACACTGATTTCAGATCCCCTTGAAAGTTTTTTTTTTTTTTTTTTTAATTATTTTACAAGTATATGAATGTTGTGGTAGTTTTCTCTGGTTGAATATTACAGTTGATCCTCGCTGTATCCAATGCAGGGGTTATGACCATCTTCACAAACCAAATAGCTAAATATTAATTTTTAAAAAATTGGTCGGGCTTATAAAAGGCCTACTGGGTTTCCATCAAAAAGGAAAAATCCCCAAATATGTCACTTTTCTGGTGGTTACTTACCAGCTCCAATATAGACATGACCTATGTCCACCTTCTACCACTGTTAGGTAAGACTTATATTGGGTTGGTGCATAATTATCAGGCGTTTTTAAAATAATAATTATCATGAAAAAAGAAACATAACAATTCAACAATAACATTTTTAAATGATTATTCCGAGGCGTATGATATTTATCGACACGCATTTTTATAACCTTAAAATAAAATAATATTTTTATTTAAAAAAATTATCAAAACAGCAATTTTTATCAACAAATAACTCGCCTACAAAACGCCTGATAATTACGCACCAACCCAATATTTGACATTAAACAACCGAGGATTGATCAGCAAATGAACCGATATAACCTAAAGTGGCAAGTTTCTTTCTTGGTTAGCTGTTTATAATTTTAACATCATAAAAACCTTTAAATTCATACATTTTACTGGGCCTTTCGGTTGGGGTTTCAGAATATTCCGACTGCACCTCTACAGAGGAGTAAGACCTCACCACAAGTGAGGCGTCCTGGGTAAAACGATAAACTACATCCAACAGTGTTATACCTGAACGTACTTATTCTATTATTAATAGACTCTCCCAGACATAATAAGTAGTAGTAGTAGTAGTAGTAGCGGTCGCCAGTTGAGCTCAGTGGAGTTGAGTGAGTCAGTCAATGTCGGACATTGAAGTATCAACCATCACAACTAGATTGCTGCGTCATTAACTCTTATTTCAAGTTCCTAACGTTTTGTACGTCGGACCCTTTTTAGGACCGACTTAGCGAAATACAAGCCTCCACTGTGAAAGCTACTCTACAACAAACACCAAGGCCTCTGATCAGGAGGTTTTAAGGAGCGTAGAACCACTTCTTAATTGCTGGTGTTCCCAGGTCTACCCTGACCCAGGTTAGTAGCACCTGCTAGGGTCCCAACTATGGGCAAATAGTTAACCCCCAAACTGGGGTCAAAACACGATGAAAGTGTAAAAATAGGTTTTAATACCAGTAATACATTCTTGTAAAAAAAAAAATTAATGCCAGCAATTAATTTTTGAGGAAAAATTATTATCATTAGTGCATTTTTGAAAAAAAAATATTACCAGCAATACATTTTTGAAGGAAAAAAATTTTTGGAGCAACGCATTTTTAAAAAAACAATATTACCAGCATTAAAAACCTTGGTGGCATTAAATAATCCATTGAGGTGTTGATATGCCGTAAAACAAACCAAAGCATATATTTTACGATATTTTACATGTATTTTTACATTTCAGCTTCTTTTTTTAGCATTTCTACTATTTTCCATTTTTTCGCTTTAAACTTTTCGAATGGTCACGAGAAGAAAGGATTAGTTATAAACTAGAAGAAGACAGAATGCATGGTTGTCAGCAAAAGGGGTGAGCCTAAAATGCAAATTACAAATCGGGGATACTAAAATCAAAAAGTACAGAAATTTAAATATCTGGGAACTGTTATAACAGATAACGGAAAGTACGACACAGAGATCCAAAGATGTACTGGGATGGTCAAAGATGCATTGCAAAAGCTAAGCAGAGTATTAAGAAACAGAAAAATTTCGTTAGAAACAAAGAAAAAAGAACAGTACTGTGATATGTGATATTTGTCCTCATGTATGACAACTGATGCTGGACAATCTCCTCAAAGATGAAGAAGAGACTTGAAGCAGCAGAAACAACGAAAAAGTACTTAACTGCTACGTGATATCTGTCCTTATGTATGACAATCTCCTCAAAGATGAAGAAGAGATTTGAAAAATGTTGTTCTACAGAAAGATGCTGAGGATACAATGGACCGAACATGTAAGCAACAACGAGGTTTTGCAAACAAAAAAGAAACTTATACTTAGCATCAGCAAGAGGCAGTTTAAATTTCTGGGCCACGTAATGAGGAAGGAGGGCTTGGAATACCTGATACTCACAGGACAGATTGTGGGAAAGAGCGACAGAGAAAAGCTGTTTTAAGATTACTGAGTAATTAAAAATTGTATAAAAAAAGGCGCTCAACCATCATTTTCTTAAATTATTTTTAACAGATAAAGTCTCCGTAGAACAACAATGAACCCCATTAAGTGATTGACGATGTGTCGATAAGCACTTAATCGCGCTACTGTTTGTTTAAAAAATCTATTTCTGTGTTATTTTAAACTTAAAGTAATTTTTCTCCAAATCAGTTAATTAAAATTTAAATCAGCTAATAATTCTCTAATAAAGTTTTACAAATATATATTTTATTTTTGAGATATTTTTAAATCTCATTCATTTTAGGTATCGACATTTATACCGAAATAGTGGAAGTACCTAGTATATATAAAAAGTCTGCTAAAAATCTTCAGGAAAGAAAAATTTTGTATAGATATTGTAATACTAAATTTATTTTGACATTAATTCAGGGATTCAGACATTCAGATACTAATACAAGTTAGCTTTGGAATCTACAATCACAAGAGATGCTCAAAATGGTGGCCTTTAGTTTCCAGACATTTATTAGTACAGTGAACTACTGCTTGGGCAACGTTGACCAAAATATCCAGTGGGGTTGCTTCACTTTTTAATTTCTTGTTTAAGGGCCGCCAATGTAATTGCATCTGTCGAGAAAATATCGTACTAATTAAAAATTGTTATCACAATTTGATAAAACTACGAAAGACAAATTTTTCCTTCCCGGAAGTGTATATACATTTTGGCGGACTCTCTCTCTCTCTCTCTCTATATATATATATATATATATATATATATATATATATATATATTGTCATCCAGACAGACTGTTTCGCAGTTCATCAGTGGAATTTTACCCCTAAGCCATTGGCGCACGGCAGGGACGAAGGTGAATTTAGACGTATTTTTTTTGGACAAACCCGCCAGTGGCCGGAGAACTGGATGCGTGTTAACGAAGAGTCTTGCATCAGCAACAGTAATAGTCACTGTTTATAAATTCTTTTTCTCCCCGAAGCGCTCAACTGAAATAATTTTTTCAGGAGCATGTATGTATATTATCATCCACAGATAGACTGTTTCGCTGTTTCACAGCTCATCAGTGTTGCTAGACATCCGATATTTTGCGATATCCTTACTACCAAATTGATTTTTATCAAATGCATTGTTTTCCGAATTGGTGTGCAGGTGGTGTAATGGTAAAACGAAACGAAACGAAAGATCAGCGAGCCGAGTTCGAAATCCGGTCGTTAACTTTTGCACAAATACCCTGGGGAAAGGTATGATTCCATCTATTCCACTTTCGGCTATGAGCTAAATAGTAGGGCAGATTCTCTCGCTGTGGTTGCCAACCAGTATAGGAGAAGGAAAACTATGAACACAGAAGCGTATGTGTCCATTGTGTGAACATACTTCAACGGTAAGTAAGATCCGTTCATTATAAACCAAACATTGTTTGTGTGGGTTGAAGAAACACAAATGAACCTGAGCAGATGGACATGCTCGAAAACGAGTAGCTATGCTGAAGATGAGAAACAACATAGTCGAAACAGATTTGATGATGTTTGTTTTCGGACTTACCTCAATTCTCTCTTCTTACTGATACACTTTGAAGGGGGAAAATTGCGAAAATGGAAACCGTACCATATGGACTGTTTATTAAAACAATTAAAACCTCTTCATTTGACGGGTAATAAACAGATTAGACCAATGATTTCCAACGTGGGTCGCAAGACGAAACATCGCAAGCCTTTCGCTACTCTATCGCTGGTTTCATGGTAAAGGTTTTGACGATCTACATTCAATTAGTTCCACGAGTTCAGACCTTCACAGCTAAGACCTGTCATGTCACATACACAAAGATGAATCATCCCCATTCCCTTCATATTCCATTAGTAAGGAGGAAGTTTTATTCGTAAAGCTTCTTCCCAAGAACCTATATTTTATAGCTCCCGAGTAGATACTTCCGCAATCTCTAGAATCTTAATTCATCTAGGGGAAAATGGTTAGCGAATCAGATTGAGAAATCCAATAGCCAATTTCGAATTCCAGTCGAGTTTCTTGCATTCATATGCGCTAATATCCTTGAGAAAGGTATGAATATCTCTCTTCTCCACTTACCCCAGCTATGAGAAAAAGGTAGGACAGATTGGGTCCTATAGCCTTGGGTGGTAGTCAGTCTAGAAGAAGAAAAACTCTGAATTCAAACCATCCTGGAAAGGGTTAGGCTCCGTCAGGCTATCTTGCCCAAGGGACACCATTTCTACAAGCGATGCGGTACGTGTGGTGCCCCTACGATCCTAATGGGTTACAGGACTCGTGATCGTGATCCGATTCAACGCGGGAGTCGTGAACGCTAAAATACATTTGCCCACTTGTAAAACCAGAAATAACAACTTCTTTCCTAGAGACAAAACTTTGCTAGCCTCTCGTTACTCCATCGCTATTTCAATGGTAAATGTTCTCACGATCTACATGCATTAGTTCAACCAGTTCCGAACCTCACACCTAAGACCGCCCCTGCCACCGGGATGAATCAGCCACATTGTGAGTATCAAGTTCCATTCGGAAAGCTTCTCCACATGAACCGCTACTTTGTAGCACCCTACGGGATGATTCATCGATGTCTACAATCATAACCACTAAAACCTTCTCTTTCTAAAATTGCCATATATGGTCTGGTGCCTCCGCTGTTCATCTCGAGATCATCGACAAAATCCAGAGACGGATATGCAATGTGATGTCCTGATCTGGCATCTCGTCTAGAGTGATTTTCTCACAGATGTGCTGTGGCTTCCCCTGTCTTTTTCTACAAATATTTTCATGGCAACTGCACTAACGAGCTACTTTCACTGGTACGCAAACTTAAGCTTGCTACTTGGTTGGCTTATTGGTCCCACCCTTTCACTGTCGAAACTATTAAATGTAGCTTCTCTTCTACTCCAACTTCTACAGTCCAAGAAAGACATTTGTGTCACTACTACCCAAGAAAGAGAATGTTTAACATCGAAAACCATTAGGAAAATTCATTTTAATAATATATGGAAGTATCTACTCTTTGCCTGAAGAAGGTTGCGAAACCGGACACACGTGTAGCAAAATTATGGAAAATAAAATATAATATATATGTTTTTAAAAATCCACATTACAACCAAAACGTTTGCAGTTTCGCTCTTCTTATATATATATATATATATATATATATATATATATATATATATATATATAAAGCTGTGTAGACATAGGTATTAACACTAGATCGCGATAGTCTGTTTGATCCTACCTGAACGTGGGGGACCACAGATCTCAATAAATCTCTTTTCTTATAAATTGCAATAACATCTTAGGTAAGGTTTCCAGTTGTGTTCACTACGGCTTTGAATTGAGGATTGTCCATCTCTTTCTTGCGTTTTTCAAGAACATTAGTGCGAAGTGTACACAACTAAATCGTTTGAACTTTGAACCTGCAAATTTTAATTTCAGCTCCGATGACCGCTGCGATACCCATGCATATTCAACAGAAGATCATAAATGAATAGATTACTATGCCATTAATAAGATGAGGTCTTGTTTAGTGCCGGCCAAACCAAGAAAGTCTGATGCATGCAATGACACTTGCACTTGTCATCGAACCTTTTCCGTCGGTTCCATCGCTATAAACTGGTATTGGTCTAAGTCATTTAATCATCTCTTTTCTCTCGCAAAATCACGTTTTTCTCCTCTTTCGAATAAAAACCTCATGCCTACTTCAATTTCCCAATATAATAGCCATGTAAATGTAGTCATCATTTTCGTGTAAAATTCAGCTGTTCAGAATTGAGCTCAAAATCTTCAGGTCATTATCTATCCCCTCTGGCGGTGACATTGGTTATCGAAAAAAACATCAAACTATAATTTCAAACCATAGCAAAGGTTGTTCCTCCCAGCTGCTTGTCTTTTATATGTAAAATCCATTATATCTTATATAGGTATATACCCACACACGTACATAATCTGTACTCTTTCATACAAGATGGATATGTCTCGATTTCTAGTAACGTCATCACGTGATTTCTTTTTTACTCATTTCACCCCAAGCAAGGCGATAATGCCTCTAAGATGCAAGGGGGAGTGAGAGAAAATGAGATGACTTTAGTGGGGACAATAAAAGAATAGGATTAATAATGTAGGTGGTAGAGAAGCAAGAAAGACGCAAGAGAGTTCTACAGACGAGAAATGCGAGCAAAGAAATCACTAAAATAGAACTTTCGTTTTCATCTAGCTAACCGAACAGTAAAATGGTGAGACCTAGTTACCAATCAAGTAGCACACTTAAATTCATGGAGTCGAGGAACCAAAGAGGAAACAATTAACATGGAAATATTTGTAGAAAAGTCAAAGTGAAGCCACCATGCCAAGTAGGTGAGAAAAGGGACTGAAGTCGTGATGCCAGGTCAGGACCGATAACATTGCAGACCTTCTTTGAATTTTACAGAAGCACCAGGCAGCAATATTCAGTGCACGGACTAATGATAGATTTATAAATGTGCAAGATGGATTCTGTCGAGAAAACACAATATAATGAGACAATATTACTTTTTTTTTAAACATTTCACCGACAAGCAAGGCGATAATGCCGCTAAGATGTAAGGGCATGAAAGAGAATGAGAAAACTTTAGTGAGAAGAAAGAATAATGAAAGAACACAATTCAAGAAGGCAAAAGATGACAATTGACATTGCCTTGAAATCTTTGAAGATTGTGGGTGACAAAGAAACAAGAAACCAGAAGAGAGTCCCACAGGTGAGAAGTGTGAGAACAGAGACTATTAGAATATAACTTACGGTTACATCTAGCTAATTCAGTAATAAAATGGTGAGATCTTGTTGCCAATCTGTTAGTACACTTAAATTCATGTGGTCGAGGCACCAAGGAGGAGAATCCATTAGACAATTGCTATGAAAATATTTATAGAAAAGACAGAGAGAAGCCACATCACACCAATGGGAAAGTGACTGAAGTTGAGATGCCAAGTCAGGTCTGATAACATTACCAACCCTTCTTTGGATTTTGTTGAGAATCTTGAGATATATAACAGGAGCAACGGACCAGATATGGCAGCAATGCGCGGACTAATGAAAGATTTGTAAATGTCCAAGATGGATTCTGACGAGAAAATTTTTCTGGCACGACACAGTGAGTTAACTTTCCTAGAGTACACCAAGCAACTAATTAAATATGGGTAGCGCAGTTTTTTTAGTCCTGCTATCGCCTTACATTCTTTTGCTCAGAGGTGGCAACGTTGGGTGTCTCTTACATTAATATTTTGATGTGTAGCGGTTTTGATGATTTTAAGATCTGCCCTACATAGATGCGACCTCAGTCACTACACGTCATAGCAAATTATATGTCAATATTCCCTGGGAAATATACATCAAAACTCTTACAAACATTTCTTGAGTTTTTCATACTCAACACGATTCTGCGCAACGTCTCTCTTACCATTTTGCACTGCACGCGCACGGATACACACACACACACACACACATATATATTGGGTATAACAGCAAAATTGTCCTATCCTTAGATTAAGCTCTGAACCGTATCTTACAAATGATTAAAGGTATCTTACTGGAATTCTCCGAGGTTTTTATAATACTACTGGAATCTACTTTGTGCAATAAGAATATATGACTCTATAAGCTTATCAGAAGAATTGTGTTGAAATCGATCATAAATGAAAATGACATGTTCATCATTAATTAATCATTGCTAAGGATTGGAAGCTCATGAAGTATTGAAATAAAGTAAATACAATATATATATATATATATATATATATATATATATATATATATATATATATATATATATATTATTCCAGTAATACTTGCCAACTTATTTAAGATGATCTTCGCTCTCTCTAACCTTCTAACTTTCTATCCTGGAGTAACAAGGTGCTTCGCAGGTTTAACTTACGATTTAATTTTCAATTTTTTTTAACTGCGCTTTGGACTTTTACAGCTGAAACTCCCCTCTCACGTGCCAAACGTCTTATGAATTGAGTTGGATCTTTTCTAATTGATCTCTTTAGCTCTAACTTGAAATGATGACCCCTCTCCCTGTTGTGACCACCTGATGCAGTATTCCTCTCTAATGTTCATTCATTTTAAATTTATTCACCGTTCTCTTGATGGTTCTTGAATGGACTTTGGAGATGGAAGCCAGACTATGAATGTTGGCGCCATTACTGAAGGCCTGAATGATCTTTTTCCTCTCACCATTGCTCAGTTGGGAAGACAGTGGGTCTGACGCAAAACGATTTTAACCTGTTCTCTTTCTAGCTGAATAACAAAGGTTTTTTCAGTGATTCCTACGACAAATGTTGTCAAGATGGGTAAATGTCTTATCAGAAAATCTGACAAATAGAACTCAATTACTTTAGTGTTTTTTTTTTAGATATTAAACATTTTGTGGGATGGACAATTATGCTGTTACACGATTTGGACAATTTGACTGTTACACCCGGTATATATATATATATATATATATATATGAGAGAGAGAGTGTGTGTGTGTAAGTATGAGAGTGTGGGACGAATGTTAGAACTAAAGAGAGGGGTAATAGACGAGAGAAGGTGGGAGATTAAACCTTAACAGAGAGAAGTTTAGAGAGGTGAGTGGAAGAGGTTTAAGTGAGAGAAACATGAATGTTGTCGAATGTCTAATACATTAAAGATACATTTCGTGCTGACATACACACACCATAGACGATCTAATGTTAAAGATCACACTCTCATACTTACACTCTCTCTAAATTCTATTTTTATTTCCGGAGATGTTTTTTCTGTTTTCTTTTTGAATTTGTAGCTTTGATGAATTGGATCGTATTTACGATTCCAATGGAATAAATTATGACCATGGAATATTAGTGTTTAAGCCTTTTTATTATATCCTTACTCTGTCCTGGACATTGAGTTCTACCTGGATTCTATCCTCTTGGAATTTTTTATTCAAAAAATATACATGTATGTGTATGCACCTATGTATATATATTTATATATTTTGCATATGTATGTCTCAATTTCAGAGATTAAGCGTTTATAGATAGAGTTTATGGACATAGGAATCAATATTGCATGGTGACTGTCAGTTTCACGCAATTCCTGGATAGGACAATAAAATACATCCAGCAACAAAGCGTTTCGAATTCCAACCTGACCTGGGGTGGTAGCACCTGTTAGGGTCCCAGCTATGTGAAAATAGCGAACCCCCGCATAAAAAATCTATATGAAAGTATAAAAATATATTTTAATAGTAAAAATACCAGTAATATATTTTATCTGTAGTTGAAGGCATACAACTGCATTCAAAACATTTTTAGTTGTAGGCATAAGATTGTTCAAAATATTTAGATAGTGGCATTAAATAACTCATAGAGGTGTCGATATGCCGCTAAACAAAATCAAACGACCAACATGAATAAACACTTTCATGATATTAATCCATATAATATTCTTAAATCAAACTGTATTCCAAAATATAACTTTAAAATTTACAACATAAAAAACATATATCACCGCCTCTTGTAATCATATCCACACAAAAAGCTGAGTATTATCTTCTATGTATACTACTGTGAAAGCAGAATAACATATTTTTATTACTTCAAAACTCCTAAGAACATTAAATTTCGGCATTAAACGATCCATAAAGAGATGATATGCCGTTAAACAAATCAACCAACCAATCAACGGCAGTTTCATGCCTCAATCAGTCAGTTATGTGCCATGCGTGATACACGATTAGGAGATCATGTATCTTTCGATACATGACTGACGAGACAGATTTTTTTCCTGTAGTCGGTTGCTATTTCTTTCTGTGGCTAGAGAACTCGATCTGTTCTGCAATTTACCCATAGCTGGGGGGGGAGAAGAAACGGGTTCATAACTTTCTCAACGGTATTTGCACGTAAGTGAATGTAATGTATTTGACTGGAATTCGAACTCGACACTCCAATTTCTCAGTCCGAGACGCTATCCACCGTTCACTACCATCGAGATCGCATTGAGACGTGAAACTGGCAAACACCAAGCAGCGTTGATTCTTATGTCTACACTCTCTATATCTATAAACTCTGTCTATAAATCTCTTCAAATCAAGATCACATTGAACCTGACAATCACTAGACAATGTTGATTCCTCATATATATATATATATATATATACACATATGTATATACATATATATATATACATATATATATATATATACATATATATATATATATATATACATATATATATATATACATATATATATATACATATATATATATATACATATATTATACATATATATATATATATATATATATATATACATATATATATATACATATATATACATATATATATATACATATATATATACATATATATATACATATATATATATATATATATACATATACATATATATATATATATATATACTATATATATATATATATATATATATATATATATATATATATATATATATATATATACATATATATATATATATATATATATATATATATGTGCATATATATATATATATATATATATATATATATATATATATATATATATATATATATATATATACATATATATATATACATATATATACATATATATATATACATACATATATATACATATATATATATACATATATATACATATATATATATACATATATACATATATATATACATATATATATATATATATATATATATATATATATATATATATATATATATATACATATATATATATATATATATATACATATATATATATATATATATATATATATATACATATATATATATATATATATATGTATATATATATATATATATATATATATATATATATATATATATATATATATATATATATATATATATATATATATATATATATATATATATATATATATATATATATATATATATATATATTATATATATAAGACATTTGAAAAATAAATTTGAATATATATACATTTGAAAAGAAATTTGTTGATCAATGGTAGTAATTTTTTTTTTTTTTTTTGAGAGGGTGGATATCATTTTCCTGCGTAAATTATAACAATATAAAATATTAATACAAATTAATACGAGTAGGCGTAATGGATAGCGGCTCGTATTGAGGAACCGGAGAGCCGAGTTCGAATTCCAGTCGAATCCATTACATCCACTTACTTACACTTGGGTAAGGTATGAATCCTCTTCTCCTCCCCCACAGTTATGGGTAAATAGCAGGACAGACCTGGATGGCAACTGGTCTACCGTAGAAAGAAATGGTAACCTACTGCGGGAAAAAATATGTATCGAAAGATATATCACGCATGGCACATGACTGAATACGAGTAGATAGGTCCGGTTTTCACTCCACCCCAATCTTTTGAATAGGAGTAGAGGTTTGTCCCTTGTTTCCTGTGTAAGATTAAGGCTTCCGGTTCTTTTAATGTCTTCTCTTTCACTTCCAGTAGACCCCCCCACCCACCTTGCGTCTTAGCGACATCATCGCCTTGCTTAGGTGGGTGACTTGATTAAAAAAATATATTGGTGATTTAGGAGACTAGACAATCTGTAAGAAAAGATTATAATTAATGCTATATTACATTTTCGTAACAAGTGTCACTGCCCCCAATCCGATTTTAATTTCAAAATTTTTAAATTCTATTCGGGCGAACCCGAAATTGTCTATTTGAAAAAATTTATTAGCAAGCATTATGCAGTTGAATGAAAACCGGAGGGTTTTTTACTGTTGCTAAGAAGAAGGAGTATATTTGATAAGAGTGGGAGGGTCTTTTTCTGGTAATGCTGTTGTTTGGTGCTAATGGCGATACTGATGATGATGATGATGATAAACACACTAGTACAATGAATTGTTCAGAACATAAGTAATGAAACAAAGCAGGGAAGAAAAAAAGAGCTAAAATGATAGATGAAAGAGAAAAGAAGAAACGCTATAAAACAGATAGAAAAGCAGAAAAAGAATTAGAAAAAGTCCAGTGATCGGGACACCTATGTAATGAATCATAAGAGATGAATGGAGTATAGACATCTTTAAGAGAGAGGAGATATTGCAAGTAAAAAGGAAGGTGAGAGCTAAGGTTGATAGAAAAGAATTGATATGAATGGCTTTGAGAAGGAACAAGGGGAGACAACCAATAAAAAGTGTATTGAACAAATGAATCGAGAAGGGAAAGCAAAAGGCGTTGAATAAAGATATAGAAACAATGGAAATGTGGGGAATTTGTTAGGAAAAAATGTATAGATACACTGAGAATGAACGCATGCATTGATCAATCGAAAACAGATTAGAGAAAGAGAGAAGGCGAATAAAGTGCAATAGGTTAAAAAAAAAAGAAGAGGGACGTTTGAGAGAAGAAAAGAAAAATGGCTGCTGAGAGAAACATTAAAAAACTTAAAAGAAACAAAAAGAAAAATGGAGGATCTAGAAAAGACGATAAGGCGAAAGAAAAATAAAGGAAATGGCGGAAAAGAAAAAAGCAGACAATAGTTTGAGTGTATAAACGTATTAAAAAGAGAGTAACAGTTACAGAGAGAACGAGAAGAATGGAAAAGAAAGAAACAACAAGCTAATAAAAATAAGATATTATTTACTATTAAAGATAAATAGAGAAGGGAAACAGCTAATATGGAGTGCATTTATAAAGTGACAAAAAGAGGGAATGATAAAAAGAGAGTGCGGAAGAGTAGAAGCAATAACGAAGAATAACAAAAGGGGGAGTGATTGACAGAGAAAGATATTAAAAAAAGAAAGAATGTGGAAAGCAGCCAAAAAAAAGAAGAGTTTACAACTTGTGAATCGTGCAAAAGGCGGAGTGGGGGGGTAAGGAAACAGATGTACAGAAAGAGAATGGGAAAGAGAAGAAGAAGAAAAAAGACGGAGAGAAAAAGAAAGGAGAAAAAAGAAAGGAGGAAAAGAACGGGGAAATGTGAGTGCGCATCAAGTCAATTGAATTAATACCCTCTCTTTCCCGGCCTTCCCTCATTGCTTTCTTTCCTTTCCGTGAAGCTATGACGACAATGATGACGTCAATGGACTCTGACCACATCCCACCCTCTTCCTATTTATTGCACCAACGCTCTCTTTATTAGCTTTGCATTCCTTTATTCCACTGTTTAATGACTACAACCACTACTACCCCAACTAACTCTAACAATCATTACCACTATCATCATCATCATCATCATCATCATCGCCACGAAATCACCACTACCATTGTCAACTCTAAATAACTATCAGGACCGTCATGGTGTTCGTCTCCGTATCATCCACACCCTAATCTTGACCGGCTCATCATGAAACCATCATCAGCATCAGTATCAAGAGTTATCAAAAGCAGCATCAGCACCATTCACTATAATCATCGTTTATGTCGCCATACCATTTTAGTGCTTGCAAAAGCCATCGATAGCACGACCACCATCATACAATACCATTATGACTATCACCATCTTTCGCGTCACGTAAACAGTTCCAACACCTGTTAGGGTCGTAGAGTCACCACACAAGTGGTGCAGCCTTAGCAGCAGTGGTGTGTCTACAGCAAGATGGCCTGACAGACCCCACTCCTCTTAAAGCTGGTTTTTTATATTCAGAGATTTTCTTCTCCTAGACAGGTTGCCACCCAAGACTAGGTAGCTCAATCTGCATTGCTATTCAACCCGTAGCTGAAGAAAGAACGATCCATGCCTTTTCCAAGGGCATTAGTACGAAAGTGAACGAAAAAGAATCGACCGGAATTTGAACTCGACTTGCCGATAACTGATATACTATCTGTACACCTGTCACCATCTTTACTGCAGCACTTAGGCTGTGTCATTGTAATGTCCTTTAATTATCATATCAATGGTGCCAATGTTCTCATCATTCTCATGTCTTTAAGAATTACATAAGCAAAAAGACCAAGACGGTTAAGACGCGGTTCACGGTGGCATTTTTCAACTATTCAAGCCATATTACGTAGCAACGTCGAGTCACCTAGATGGCTGACCGCTTCGGAGTACGAGGTGCTGCAAGGTTGGATGTGCGGGTGGTGTAATGGATAATAGCTCCGAATTTTTAATCGGAAATTCGAGTTTCAATTCCAGTTAGAATCGTTATATCCACTTATGCGCAAATACCCTTGGGAAAGGTATGAATTCACTCTTTCTCCCTCCGGCTATTATTTTTTGGAGATAAAAATTATTCAGTCTTACTAATTAGTAAGACTGAATAATTTTTATCTCCAAAAAATAATTCTTACATTTTCTAGTTGTAAATAAGCTGCAAAGGGTTGCTAAATCATAAAAAACAAATCAATAAAATAAACGAATAAATTACCCCCTAAAAATATTTACTTCGAATTACAAAAGACTTGAGCTTGAAATTCCCGTATATACCAAGATGAAGAAAATAAACTAATTTTGGAACTTCTGTGAAAGTATCCCTGATAATATGACCACTCCCAATGCAGGAGCGGAGTTTGTGTACAGCTGACTATCTAATGCTGAAAAAAAAAATATGGAACATATATTCTTTTTTTAAATGTCTCTTAGGTATCACGTGAGAATAAAACTCTGGAAAGCTACAGTCAGTTTAGTCTGCTACAAGGTCATGGTAATGGATCCAGCAAGGATCTGATGTACTCTTGTAGCGAATTAGTGTGTGAGTCGGACATGTTAACCGCTGGATTGCACTTGGGTGCTCCTTAATCTCCCCTCTTCTTCCAACCACAATTATAAGAGTCAGAATAAAATAGTCTGAAGGAACCGAGAGAACTGTTTTGATTCCTGGTTTTGGTGAAATCCGCGAAACAATATCCTCATCGATCAACCCGCATTGTTAGTTTGTTTTTGGGTTTTTTTTTTTTTTTTTTTTCTTTTCATAGTCAACTCAGTGATACGATACAAAGACATATAAAGATCTGCTTTGGTCATAATTAGTGTCTCTTACATTCTACACACGAGTTCCAATTTTTCACACGGAAAAAAGATGAACTTCATAATTTAAAACAATTGAGGGCTTTTTTCATTCATCAAAACTTTCAGTACCACCGCCATTGGCCATAAGAATTACACACAGAGAATCAAAAACTAAAATTGGCATTAACAGAGTTCAAATTCTCACTTCTAATAACTCCTTCATCAGAAAATGTTGATTCATTCGGTATCTGTCTATATTTCTGAGATGATGGCATCTTTGACGCCATATTTATTACAACGTTTCGACCGTTGTACGTTTCGGCCTTCTTCAGGTGGTACGAATGTCGAACTGAACACTTTATTTCGCTCGCGGGACTGTTCTAGTTCCAGGTGCCATGTTTAATGGATGCCATTTATCAGTTATCTCCCGTTAATTCTCCTCTCCAAGTTCTCCACTGCCTTAACTGGGTATTAAACTCATACTCTTTGGGTCCTGTCACTGGATCTAACCAACGCCTTTATCCACTGTACCATGTGTCTTTTCTGGGTATTATAAACCTAATGTCTTCAGCAACCCTTTAACCAGTGCACATACTGCAATTTTTTTTTTTTTTTTTTTTTTTGCTGTTAACATTGCATGTTTTTTTTTTTTTTTTTACCAGAGCTCATATTATTGCTACTTTTGCTTTTCTCTGGCACTCCTTATTACTGGTTTCCGTATTGTATTCATTTCTATGCTTGGTCGGCTCAGGAGTTTTTTGTGGCTTAGCATATGTGCTGATTCCTTAAGTTTACGAATTTTCCAATGATGTTCTTTGTCTATGGTTTCAACCTGATCCCACAGAGGGCGGTGATCTCCCTTCCTTCTCCATATGTGAGCCACGCCTGATTTTTCCACTTCCCCTCGTGTTACAGCTTTTTGTCGTTCTTGAAGCCCTACCTTAAGGGGGCGGCCTGTCTCCCCCTTTATATTTCTTTCCACAGCTCATTCATTCGATGTCCTAATCTTGGTTGTTATAATCACAACGCTTTGGCTGTTGTAATCTCTCGCCTTTTTTGTGCTTGTCATAACGTAAAACCGAATATTTTATTTAATCCACAGGAGTAAACTTCTCATTCCTGTATCCATGCTCGGGATTAGCACCGTACTTGCGGATCCTTTTATTATTTAACCAACAAGGGGCGGACATTGTTTGGAATGTACCAGTCTATAATAATAAATGATCTCATCCGTGATAAAGCCGTTGAAAAGGACATGAACTCAACACCATCAGCGCCTTTTGACTTGACAATTATCTCGATTGCTATAATTCTTTTCGATTGGAATAGTGCCCTTGTAGTATCAGGGTATCTGTGTCACGAAACGTTATTTACTTATATACAAGAAACAGTTAAAATTCAACCTAATGAAAACCCACGTCGCTTATAGAAACCCGGGAATAGACTATTTTATTCTACAAGATGTTGGCACCGTTTGAAAGGGCTTCGTCTTCAACAATAACAACTGCAATTATTATTATTACTTTTATTTCCTTTGATTTCTGTCGTTTATACATTTCTTTCCGGGCCCCGCCCAGGGACCTAAGGTTAGAAATGGCATCATGACACTTTCCACTGACAAAAAAAAAATAAATGACATAGATAAAGCCCTTCGTAAAGAGTGGGCTGTACTTGTGAGAACAATTTTTTGTATCTCTTTGAGGCATGGACTTATTATTATTATTATTATTATTATTATTATTCGTACTAATAATTATTCGTTTTAAAGCCCTTGGAGAGGTGTGAGCCCAATCCTGTCGGAAACTTGCTTGCTGCATATCGGGTTGATTATATGTCATATCAAAATGAAACAGATTAAATAAGAACTGTGAATAATAATGCGCAAGTGATTATAATTTCAGATAAGTAAATTCTTCTAGTGTAAAAAAAAAATAGTGATGAATGAAGACCAAGCCAGGAAGGAATGGCGGGTCACTAAAATTCGGCTTTTATTATTGTCGCAAATATTAACAACTCAACATCATTCTCACTGCCAACCCTCCACTACAATTATTGTTTAGTTCCCTGTTAATTCACTAGTCATTATCTCCGTAATACAATTTCTATAACGTCGCAATAATTGCTTTTTATCTGTGAATCGCAAAACATCAGTAGAATCCATTTTTTTCAGTTGCTTGTAAATCGAAAACACTTGAATATTTCTGCTGCTGTTGTTGATTTTTATCTTTTCAAGACATAAGTGATCATGATTCTTCTCGGTTTCCTGTATTTTGCTGCTCTTAGTAATTATTTTTCAACTGTTTACCACCACTCTCTCGGTCTGTTCTGCCATACATTTAGACAAATTCGTTAAGTAGGTTTCCCTTTCTTCTCTTGCCTTCATGAGCGTGTTAAATTCTCTAGGCCCTCTTTTCTTATAGTTCCACAGAAATATCAACTTCTTCTTTCTGATTGTAAGTAAAAGATTCCTTGTTGTTTCAATTTCGCTTAAGACGTCTTTATTGATGACATTGTTCTTAGCATTTGTCAGTAGAAAAACATATCTGTTGCTTCAAGATTCTTAATCGCTGAGGAAATTCTCCAGTGTTTACGTCTATATAAGAATATGTCATAGTTCTGCAATCTAATAAAATTTTCCTATTTATAAATATTTTCCTTACTTTCTAGAAAGAAGATGAAAAAAAATTCTCTTAACTTTATTCGACAAAGTATTGCGATACACGACATTTTGAAGAATTTTTACTAAAAAGTTTAAAACATTTCTCATTTATTTTCATCTACGTCAAAATCATTCCCGTCAAAAAAAAAATGTGGAAACCAATTTATTACTACAAATCATTCTACAAAATTCTAGCAAAAAGCAACATCAATTATTTGAAGTTAAGCAAAATGGGTTTCATTCAGCGATTTAAGCATGGTTAGTATCCGTCAGCAAAACAAAGCAAAAGGCAACAAAAATGATTTAGAGATAAACACGCCGATTTTTATGCGATATTTTAAGCATGGTTAAAATCTGTCATCGGAACAAAGTAAGCGGCCATAACAACTATTTGGAGTTAAGCAAACGTACTTTCATTCGACCCTTTAATCATGGTTAAAATTCTCCAAGTTTCATTCGTTGTTTTAAGCATGTATAAAATCCGTCATCAAAACGCCACAGGCAACACAAATTATTTGGAGATAAGCAAAATGAGGTTCATTCGATGCATAAAGGACGGTAAAAATCCGTCGACAAAACAAACAAAAATGCAACACTAATCATTTGGAGTTAAGCAAAATGAGGTTCATTCGATGCTTTAAGAATTGTAAAAACGGGTTAACAAAACAGAGCAAAAGTCAACGGTAATTATTTGGAGTTAAGCAAACCGATTTTCATTCGATGCTTTAAGGGTTATTAAAATGCGCCAGCAAAACAAATCCAACATCAGTTATTTAGAAATAAACATACCGATTTTCATTTGATGTTTTAAGCATGGTTAAAAAAAAACGTCATAAAAACAATGCAACGGACAACACAAATTATTTGGAGATCAGCAAGCCAAATTTCAGTTGATGTTTTAAAATACGTCATAAAAACAAAGCAAAAGGCAACACAAATTGTTTGGAGTTAAGCAAAACGAGTTTCATTCGATGTTTTAAGTAAGGTAAAAATGCCTTACAAAACAAAGGAAAAAGACAACACGAATTCTCTGTAGCTAAGCAATCCAAATTGCATTTGGTGTTTAAAGCATGGTTAAAATCTGCCAGCAAAACAAAGCAAAAGCTGACAGCAATTATCTGAAGTTAATTACACCGATTTTCATGAGATGGTTTAATCATGGTTAAAAAGGACAGCATGAAAACAAAGCAACGGGCAACACCAATTATTTGGAAATAAGCAAATATTTTATTCGGTGTTTTAAGTACTGCTAAAATCCCTCGTGAAAACAAAGCAAAAAACAACACCAATTACTAGAAGTTAAGCAAACCGAGTTTCATTTAATCATTTAAGCATATTTATAATCCGACATTAAAACAAGGCAAAAGGCGAATTCTTTGGAGATAAGCAAGCCAAGATTCATTAAATGCTTTTAAGCATAGCTAAAATCCGTCATATAACAAAGCAAAAGGCAACAACAATTATTTGGAGTTAATCAAACCGAGTTTCATCCGATGATTTAAGAATGGTTAAAAGGTCGTCATAAAAACAAAGCAACGGGCAACGCGAATTATTAGGAGATAAGCAAACCAAGTTTCATTTGATACATGGTACAAATGCCTTACGAGGCATAATCAAACCTAGTTTCATTCGATGCTTTATGCATGGCTAAAATCCGTCACATAACAAAGCCAAAAAGGCAACACCAATTATTTGGAGTTAAGAAAACCTAGTTTCATTCCATGTTTTCCGCATGGTTATAATATGCCAAAAAAAACATAACAAAAGGCAATATTAATATTTGGTGTTAAGCAAACTTAGTTTCATTCGATGTTTTAAGAAATGTTAAAATGCGTTACAAAACTAAGCAAACGACATCACCAATTATTTGAAGATAAGCAAAGCGAGTTTCATTCGATGTTTTAAACATTTTTATAATCCGACATCAAAAGGAAACAAAGTCCAACACCGATTATTTGGAGATAAGCAAAGTTTCATTTAACGATGTATGTATAAAATCCGTTTGCAGATAAGAAAACCATGTTTCATTTGATGCTTTGAACATGTCTAAAATCTATAAAAAAAAAACTAATCAAAACCCAACACCAGTTGTTTGCAGTTAAGCAAACCAAATTCCATGTGATGTCTTAAACATCATAAAACAAATCAAAAGCCAACTCAATTATATGGAGTTAAGCAAACCGAGTTTCATTTGATGGTTTAAGCAAAGTTAAAATGCGTTAGAAAACAAAGCAAAAGGCAACACCAAGTATTTAGAGATAAGTTAAACCGAGTTTCATTCTATATTTTTAGAATACCCAAAAAAAAACCCATAAAGCAACATCAGTTTTATTTGGAGTTATTGTAACCGTTTCATTCGATGGTTAAGGCAAGGTTAAAGTGCGTTACAAAGAGGCAACACCAATTATTTGGTGTTGCCTTTTTGCAAACCGATTTTTATTCGATGCTTTAAGTATGGCTAAAATCTGTTAACAGGACAAAGTAAAAGGCAATACCAATTATTTGGATTTAAACAAACCGAGTTTCATTGGATGATTTAAGCATGTTTATAATCCGACATTAAAACAAAGGAATAAGTAACATCAAGAAATTTGGAGTAAGTAAAACAAGTTTCATTCGATGACTAAATCAGTCATAAAAAGACAAAGGCAACACCAATTATTTCAAGTAAATAAACCAAGTTTCATTAATTGGTGAAGGATTGTTAAAACCCGTCACTAAAACAATTTAAAGGCAACACCAATTATTTGGAGTTAAGCAAACCGATTTTCATACAATAATTTAAGCATGGTTAAAATCTGTCGACAAAACAAAGCAAAAGGCAACACCAATTATTTGGGGATAAGCAATCCTAGCTTCATTCGATGATTTAAGCATGTCTAAAATCCACCAGCAAAATAAAGCAAACGTCATCACCAATTATTTGGAGATAAGCAAACCGAGTTTCATTCAATGCGTTAAGCAAAGTTGAAATCCATCGACAAAAAAAGCAAAAGGCAACACTTACTTGGAGTTAAGCAAACTGTTTCCTTCAAAGTTTTCAGCATGGTTATAGTACGCACAAACCATAACAAAAGGCAATACCAGTTATTTGGTTTTATAGAAGCCTAGTTTCATTCGATGATTTAAGCAAGGTTAAAATGCGTTACAAAACAAAGCTAAAGGCCACGCCAATTAAGCATATTTATAATCCGTCATAAAAAAAAAACAATACAAATGTCAACACCAATTATTTCGAGTTAAGCAACCTGATTTTCATGCGATACATTTAGCATGGTTAAAAACCGTAAAAAAAGAAAAAGACAACACCGGTTATTTAGAGATAAACATACCGATTTACATGCGATGGTTTAAGAGTGGATAAAATCTGTCACTAAACAAAATAAAAGGCAGCACCAATTATTTGGAGATAATCCAACCCGAGTTTTATTTGATGTTTTAAGCATTTTTAAAATCCGTCATCAAAACAAAGTAAATGGTAACACCAATTTTTTCGACTTAAGCAAACTGACATTCATTCGACATTTTAACCATGGTTAACATCCTCCAAGAAAACAAAGCGAAAGGCAACACCAATTATTTGGAGTTAAGCAAACCGAGTTCCATTCGGTGCTTTAAAAATGGTTAAAGTCCGTCACCTAACAAAGCAAATACGAACCCCAGTTACATGGAGTTATTAAGTCGGATTGATTCATCGCTTTAAGCATGGTTAAATTATTGCTTCATCGAAACAAAGCAGAAGACCACACCAATTTTTAGAGGTAAGCAAACCGAGTTTCATTTGATGCTTTAAGCGTGCTTAAAACCCGTCATGATACCCCTTTTTCGACCCGAAAGAGATAACAATGGACGGTGATCCGTCTGTACTGTGAACTTTCTACCGTAAATGACTTGGTGATATTTTTCATAGCAAAAATTATTCCCAACGCCTCTTTCTCTCTCTGGCTAAAATTCTTCTCAGCCGATAGAATTGTTCTTGACGCATGCGCTATCGTTTTTACAGGACCATCTTTATGCTTATGCATAATTACGGCAACGATACCGTAGATACTAGCGTCGCTCGCCACGATTATTTCTAATTTGGGATCAAAATGTTAAAGAAACAAGACCGACGTTAGAATCTTTTTAATTTTTTCGGCTGCTTTTTGGCATTCGACCGTCCAATTCCACTTAGTCTTTTTTTTAATTAATTATTTAATGGTGCTCGCAAAAAACTTCATGTTCGGAGTAAATACATTATAATCATTTGAGGAGAGCATATTTTTAATCACACTTATTCTGGTTGAATCTGGTTTCTTACCGTTTTCGTCGATGATTTGTCCCAAATATTTAATTTTCATTATGAAAAATTCGCATTTCTCATCACTTGTATTCGTTTATTTTTCCGAATACCTCATTTGCATGTTGAATATGCTGGTCTCGATTTTCACTTTTTATCGTCCTACAGATAGAAGCTGAGAACATTGTAGACAAAGCACATGTGTAATAGAATGTTTTACAGAAAATGATGGAAAAAGGACACTTAGAAACAGAAAGAGAGTTGAAAATTCTGGAACACATAAGTAGGAAAAAGTGCTTGCAGAATTTAGCACTCACATGACATATTGAAGGAAAGAGGAGCTGAGGGAAGCATCGAGTAACCTATTCGATGAGCTTGTGTAAATGAAGGGGAATTGTGAAGGATAATAATACAAAGCGTAGGAAAGAGTGGAGAGTCATGATCATACGCTTTCTGAAAGAGCTAGGTTCATAAAAAATGTTAATATTTTTTGTTTCGTGTTTTTTTCGGGGGCGGGGGTACATGTATTAGGAAGTGCGTGTGCCGTAAAGGTTAGTAGCAAAGAAAATGGAAACCACGAACCGATATCAAACTCGTGCTGAGAAAGTTTATGTTGACTAGAAACTACTGACAGCGAGAAAAAATATTTCTTATCCCCAATCTCAACTATGTGCAAAATAGCTGGTTGGGCCCTTGGCTGGTAACCACTCTTGAATCCAAAACTGAATTTAAATTGGTTGGGCGTGGGGCTAGAAACGTCACCCCAGAAAAAAAAAAGTATTTGGTACTGAAATCATAGCAGCATTGGCGTGCGTGTTGTTATTGCAGAAATACGCTCTACGGCAGAGTCTTCAGGTTTAAACATGAAGACTTTGTTTCAATTCGGTAATTAAATTAAAACTGGTGTTCTCTCTATTTATTTTACACGAAACTTTACATGATTCCGTTACTAATTTTGACTGAAGTCGGAAGATCGTATAGCTCAACATCTATAATGATATTTAAAGCCCCGATATTAAATTCATCAATGCAATAGGTTATTACTCAACGCGTCGATTTTTCAACCAAAGTTAAATTTTCACAATTTCCTAATAAATGTTTCTCTTGAATGTATAAACTCATTAATAATGATGAATTCAACATTTCATTTAAAAATCGGTTAGTAATTTAATCAGATCACCATGCGGCTTTAGTTCACCGAATAACTCTTCCTCTCTTTCTTTCTCTCTCTCTTTATCTCTCTCCCTCTTTCTATATTACATACTCTCTCTTTCTCTGTCTCTATCTATATGACACGTTCTCTATCTCTTTCTCTCTATATATGAGACGTTCTTTCTCTTTATATCTATATGACACGCTCTCTTCCTCTTTCTCTATATCTATCTATATGATACGCTTTCTCTGTCTCTCTATTTATATGGCACGCTCTCTCTTTGTCTCTCTCTCTCTCTATATATATATATATATATGACGCGCTCTTTCTCTCTTTGTCTCTCTCTATCTATATGTCACACTATCTCTGTCTCTATCTATATGGCATGCTTCTCTTTCTCTATATATGACATGTTCTCTCTCTTTGTTTCTCTCTGTTTGACACGCTCTCTCTTTGTTTTTCTCCCTATCACGATCTATCTATCTATATGACACGCTCTCTCTATCTATCTATCTATATGACACGCTCGCTAACTCTCTCTCTCTCTCTCTCTCTCTCGCGCGCGCATACACTTACAAGTGCATATCCCAGGCTTTTTCCCTCTTTACAATTTTTTTGACGCCATGCCTCTTCAGAACATAAGCAACAATGGCTCTCCACAATTTCTTTTTTGTAATATTTGCATTACGATGACTTCTTAGAAAAGATATCGGACTGGATTCCTATTGCCTGTTTCAAGGTGCTGAATTCAGAGTAATATTTTGCTTACATTGGCTGCAGTCCAAGGCTAGATAGCACAGTCTACCCTGCTACTTAACCGCTATCTGGTGTGTTTTGATACTTTTCTCCAAATTTTCACATCTTATTCACCAATCTTTTCTTTTATGTATGAGTCGTGTACAGGAAAAAAAAATATTCCTGAATTGACTCGCTGTTTTTAGGTCATTAATGTATTTTTTATCGCAACTTTCTCCGACCGTTAAGTAGTGTAAAGTCATAACAAATAAAGAGCGAGTTCCAACCTAAATTTGGTTCTTCTTCTTTTATGTCCCGTGTCCCTTCAGGACGTAGACGATCATGGCTCTCCACTTCCCCCTATTACTTGTAGCTCTCAATAAGTTTTCTCCCTTTGCTACTTCCCCCAGATCATGTTCTGTCAGCCATTTGTTTAAGCCCGCTAGGTATGTCACGCATTGCTTTCCCTTAGCTCTCTTTCGGTCTATTCGCCCTATGGGTATCATATTCTTCAAGCCGTCCTTTCTCATTACGTGTCCCAGAAATTTCATCTGACTCTTCCTGACGTTAAGTATAAGCTTCCCTCCTTGTTTGCATCCTCTTCAAAACCTCATCGTTGCTCATGTGGTCTGTCCATGATATCCTTAGAATCCTTTTTGTAGAACGATACCTTCGCCGCCTCGAGTCTCTTCTTCATCTATGAGTAGGTTGCTTCTTTTTTTTTCAGGATGTTTTTCCACTTCTTCCTATGTTCCGTTTTGTCCCTTCAGGATGTCCTGCGTCATCCACTTGTTTAAGCCGTATGTCCTTTGCTTTCCCTTGTCTCTCTTCACCTATTCCCTTGTATCTCTCAATCCTTTCTGTTTAGTTTTGTCCCTTTTCTTGATGTTAAGTATAAGCTTCTCCTTGTTTGTCCTCTTCAAAACCTTCTGTCATCCCATGATATCCTTGAATTTTTGTAGAACGATACCTTCGCCGCCCCTCGAGTCATGCTTTGCTTTCCCTTGTTTTTTTTTTCTTTTTATGTTCCGTGTCCTTCGGATGTATGAGTATCATATTCTTCCTATCCCTTGTCTCTTTTTTTCCCTTTGCTATCCTTCTCCATGTCCAAGAAATCCACTTGTTTAAGCCGTGCCTGCTTTGCTTTCTTGATGTTAAGTCCATACCTATGAGTATCATATTCTTCCTCCTTGTTTGTCCATCCTCTTCAAAACCTCATCATCGTTGCTCATGTGGTCTGTCCATGATATCCTTAGAATCCTTTTGTAGAACGATACCTTCGCCGCCTCGAGTCTCTTCTTCATCTATGAGTAGGTTTGCTTCTTTTTTTTCTTTTTATGTTCCGTGTCCCTTCAGGATGTAGGCGATCATGGCCCTCCACTTCTTCCCTATCCCTTGTATCTCTCAATAAGTTTTGTCCTTTGCTACTTCTCCATGTCCTGTTCTGTCATCCACTTGTTTAAGCCGTATGTCATGCTTTGCTTTCCCTTGTCTCTCTTTCCCTCCATTCGACCTATGAGTATCATATTCTTCAAGCCGTCCTTTCTCATTACATGTCCAAGAAATTTCAGCTGCCTCTTCTTGATGTTAAGTATAAGCCTCCTCCTTGTTTGCATCCTCTTCAAAACCTCATCGTTGCTCACGTGGTCTGTCCATGATATCCTTAGAATCCTTTTGTAGAACGATACCTTCGCCGCCTCGAGTCTCTTCTTCATCTATGAGTAGGTTGCTTCTATTTTTTTCTTTTTATGTTCCGTGTCCCTTCAGGATGTAGGCGATCATGGCCATCCATTTCTTCCTATCCCTTGTATCTCTCAATAAGTTTTGTCCCTTTGCTACTTCTCCCATGTCCTGTTCTGTCATCCACTTGTTTAAGCCGTATGTCATGCTTTGCTTTCCCTTGTCTCTCTTTCCCTCTATTCGACCTATGAGTATCATATTCTTCAAGCCCTCCTTTCTCATTACATGTCCAAGAAATTTCAGCTGCCTCTTCTTGATGTTAAGTATAAGCCTCCTCCTTGTTTGCATCCTCTTCAAAACCTCATCGTTGCTCACGTGGTCTGTCCATGATATCCTTAGAATCCTTTTGTAGAACGATACCTTCGCCGCCTCGAGTCTCTTCTTCATCTATGAGTAGGTTGCTTCTTTTTTTTTCTTTTTATGTTCCGTGTCCCTTCAGGATGTAGGCGATCATGGCCCTCCACTTCTTCCTATCCCTTGTATCTCTCAATAAGTTTTGTCCCTTTGCTACTTCTCCCATGTCCTGTTCTGTCATCCACTTGTTTAAGCCGTATGTCATGCTTTGCTTTCCCTTGTCTCTCTTTCCCTCTATTCGACCTATGAGTATCATATTCTTCAAGCCGTCCTTTCTCATTACATGTCCAAGAAATTTCAGCTGCCTCTTCTTGATGTTAAGTATAAGCCTCCTCCTTGTTTGCATCCTCTTCAAAACCTCATCGTTGCTCACGTGGTCTGTCCATGATATCCTTAGAATCCTTTTGTAGAACGATACCTTCGCCGCCTCAGAGTCTCTTTCTTCATCTATGAGTAGGTTGTTTTTTTTTTTTTTTTTATGTTCCGTGTCCTTCAGGATGTAGGCGATCATGGCCCTCCACTTCTTCCTATCCCTTGTATCTCTCAATAAGTTTTGTCCCTTTGCTACTTCTCCCATGTCCTGTTCTGTCATCCACTTGTTTAAGCCGTATGTCATGCTTTTGCTTTCCCTTTGTCTCTCTTTCCTCTATTCGACCTATGTGTATCATATTCTTCAAGCCCTCCTTTCTCATTACATGTCCAAGAAATTTCAGCTGCCTCTTCTTGATGTTAAGTATAAGCCTCCTCCTTGTTTGCATCCTCTTCAAAACCTCATCGTTGCTCACGTGGTCTGTCCATGATATCCTTAGAATCCTTTTTTGTAGAACGATACCTTCGCCGCCTCGAGTCTCTTCTTCATCTATGAGTAGGTTGCTTTTTTTTTTTCTTTTTATGTTCCGTATCCCTTCAGGATGTAGGCGATCATGGCCCTCCACTTCTTCCTATCCCTTGTATCTCTCAATAAGTTTTGTCCCTTTGCTACTTCTCCCATGTCCTGTTCTGTCATCCACTTGTTTAAGCCGTATGTCATGCTTTGCTTTCCCTTGTCTCTCTTTCCCTCTATTCGACCTATGAGTATCATATTCTTCAAGCCCTCCTTTCTCATTACATGTCCAAGAAATTTCAGCTGCCTCTTCTTGATGTTAAGTATAAGCCTCCTCCTTGTTTGCATCCTCTTCAAAACCTCATCGTTGCTCACGTGGTCTGTCCATGATATCCTTAGAATCCTTTTGTAGAACGATACCTTCGCCGCCTCGAGTCTCTTCTTCATCTATGAGTAGGTTGCTTTTTTTTTTTTTTTTTTTATGTTCCGTATCCCTTCAGGATGTAGGCGATCATGGCCTCCACTTCTTCCTATCCCTTGTATCTCTCAATAAGTTTTGTCCCTTTGCTACTTCTCCCATGTCCTGTTCTGTCATCCACTTGTTTAAGCCGTATGTCATGCTTTTGCTTTCCTTGTCTCTCTTTTTCCTCTATTCGACCTATGAGTATCATATTCTTCAAGCCCTCCTTTCTCATTACATGTCCAAGAAATTTCAGCTGCCTCTTCTTGATGTTAAGTATAAGCCTCCTCCTTGTTTGCATCCTCTTCAAAACCTCATCGTTGCTCACGTGGTCTGTCCATCTTACCGAGATTTGATTCCGTATCATATATTCCGAAAACTCGTCTAACATAACTGATGCCTTAACCTACTGAGCCACGCAAGACAATGGCTACACGGAACATAATTATACTGTGGTATTCCGACCTCTCAATTTTCATCCTGTATTTTTACTATTTAGCAACAGTGTTGAATTATTTGATTTTTAAGATTATTAATTTTGAAAAATCTTTTTGTCATTTAACAATTGTTGTTATTTATTTCAGAATTCAAACAAAAATCAAGTTGATGTTTTTATTAGGATTAATGGAGATAAAAAAATTTTTATAACAGCATTTCCTGATCTGAGTTGTGAAAAGAAAAATAAATTGAACTATTAATTTTATTTTGAAACAACCACATGGATAAGCGTGGGGAATATAAGTTGAAAAAGGAAAAGACAAAACTAAAAAAAATAAAACTAAATGAGAATACATTATTTTAAATTTGCCTTTTCCTTTAAATTCGTAGGAATATGAACGAAACAAAACCTTAATGAAGAATTCGTAGAATATCTGATTTTTTTTTCTTACAAACTTTTTCAATATTCTTCGATTTTGTTTTGCTGATGCTGGATTCTACCGTCGTTTATCGATGCATGAGGGTCAAGTAACTCAGTTCCTAGGAACCGGCAGCCAGACACCAGCACATATGATTTGATTATAGTGCTGAAGACTTTGTTCAGAACCCACCAGACTTTTTGGAAGAACCGTATATAGAGACCTGGTGCACCGTGTGCCACAAGGTCCCCAAACGACCCTCCGCAGGTTTTGAATTCAGAGTTGCCTTTCACCTAGACCAGTTGCCATCCAAAGCTATAGAACTCATTCTTTCCTGTTATTTACCCATAGCTGGGGGCGGGGAGAAGAATATGATTCATGCCTTTCCGAAAGGTATTAGCACGTAAGTGAATGTAATGGATTCGACTGGAATTTGAACTCGGCTCTCCGATTCCTCAATCCGAGCCACTATCCATTATTCCACCGTGCCTCCTGATTTTGTTATACTTGTTGCTTTGTATAAGAAATAAAAATCTATTATTTATTATTATAGATATTTAATCAGCACAAATTTCTTTGGTACTGAATCGCCCTAGTAGAAAAATCCAGTGATGTCTGAACTATACGAGAAGAAATCGCAAAATATGGGATAGGGAGTTGTGGATAGCCACAATCGGCCACGTCCTGAGGGGCAAAACGCATAGAAGTTGTTACAATAAGATCATGAATAAGGAATTCTCATGCTTTACGATTTTCCTTCCAACGAAGATTAACGACATTTTGTTATTAGCGGAATTTTTATCTGAAATTTTCACTGTATAATTTTATTAATTAGGCTACGTACTTAAGCTGGACAATTTTTCACAGATGAAAAAAAATTCGTCCTGGGTATGACGATAAACTACATCCAGCAGCAAGGCCTCTGATCGGGATGTTTTGAGGAGGGTGTAACCACCTCTTAATTGCTTTTGTTCCAAGGTCCACGCTGACTCCGGGTGGCAGCACCTGTTAGGGTCCCAGCTATGGGCAAATAGTGAACACCCAAACAAAAATCAACAGTACATTTTTTTTTATAAAATGAGCAACACTGATCTACAACATTTAAAAACATACCTTTACCCTGGAAGTATAAAATTACGTAAAAAATATTTAGATTTCAGCATTAAATAACCCATAGAGATGTCGATATACCGCTAAACAAAAACAACCAACCAACAATACATATTTATAGTAAAATGACCAATAATACATTTTATCTGGTGCTGAAGGCACACAATTGCGTTCAAAATATATTTACTTGACGCCATAAAATTGTGTTCAAAATATTGCCATTTCGGCATTAAATAACACAGAGTTTGATATACCTCCAAACAAAATCAACCAATTGATGAAAACTTACATTATTTAAATTACTCGGACTGTTATCCTCATCTTCATTTCCATATTCACAACGTTTCGGCCGTTGTACGCTCCGGCCTTCTTCAGGTGATTGGAATTTCAAATAGAACCCTTTATTTCATCCACCTTCTAGTTCCATGTGCCATGCCTCTTCCGGATGTTTCAGTTATTTCCCTTTAACTCAACTCTCGAAGTTTTGGTTCACCACTGCTGTGGCCTGGTATTGAACTCAAAACTCTTTGTGTCTAGTCACTGGATCTAACAAACGTCTTTATCCACTGGGCCATGACACGTTGTGAATATGACAATGATGGAGATAAGAGTCCGAATAATGTAAATAATGTAAGTAATCATAATACCTCATCTCAGAGATATAGACAGACAACTGATGAAAAATTGATTGATTCATTTTTTACGGCTTATGAACTCTTTGCAGGTTATTCAAAGTCAGAAAATATGTTTAACTTGTAAATATTTTTATTTTTTTTAGATAAAAAATGTCTTACTAATTAACCCATAGCAGGAAGGAAAGACGTGGATTTATGCCTTTCACATGATAACTGTGCGTAAGTGAATATAACGAACCCAACTGGAATTGGAACTCGGCTCTCCGATTAACAATTCCGAGCCGTTATCCATTACACCACCCGTACATCCAAGCTTACAGCACCTGGTATTCCTAAGCTGTCATCATCTAGGTACTGACTAGTCTCGACGTTGCTTAACTTCGATGATCGTACAGGAACGGGTGTTTCAATGTGATTTGGCCGTAAGCATAGAGCTATGCTTGTACTTGTATTCTACTGAAAATACCATGAACAGAACATGTGAGCAATTAGGAAGTTTTACGGTAAACAGGAACTGCAAAGATGTTTGCCATCAATGGAATTAATGGAAAAGCATGGCTTTAAATGTATTGACAAAGAAAGAAATTATATTGAAAGGTAGAGATTTTTGTGTAAAATCTTTTCATCGTTAGGCTATGGATTTAAAATAATAGATATAAAATATAAATATAGTTATAAAATATAGATATAAAATTTGAAATACTCTTTTGTTGTTGATGTATTGCCATATTCGAACCCACGATTGAGAATGCTGATTTTCAATGTAGGCTTCCAACTACCCGACCTGTAAAATTTATTGTAGATTTTTGGAAAGGTCTGGACTAGATTTTTCTTGACATTGTGGATTAAAACTTTTTCTACCAAGGGACTACAAAGACTGTTTTGTGTAGAAAGACGTCCAACCTTCTCTACACTAATTGTTGAACATGGATTCGTTTATCCAAAAAGAGTAGAACGTCTGGTCATAGGAACGGCTTTCGCAAAGTGGGTCCCAAGGCGTAACGTTGAATCGTACGCATTGCCGCACTGAACAACGGTATTCTCTATATACTTGACTCTCAGGTGATTAGCCCTATTCTTCATTCAACCTTGTTCCAGTATTTTCATTACAGTATGATTAACCAAAACTACGCGTGTTATACGAAGTTTATAACACACTCACTAGGTGGTGTTGTATAAAAAGAAGGAGCACAAGCCCCCCTCTCTCTCTCTCTCTCTCTCTCTCTCTCGTTCTTCAACTATAGGATGCTGTGGGGACAAGACGTATCTCATTTCCCTACAGGTAGACTTTTAGTCCCCAACGAACCACGTGTTGCATTGCATAAAACACGATACAATCACTATTCGAAAAATAAAATCATACGATCACAATAATAACTCCAGTACAACCCACTACATAAAAATACGGCTCCCTCAATCCCAAGAAAATCTACCTCTTCAACGTCGCTACAAACTAGTAACCTACTGCATTACATTATTACTATTAATTATTTATCAGAAATAGTAGAAAACACTATCAAAAAATTCTGATGAATTCTAATGAATTAAATTTACAGAATGTTTAGGTCTGATATTTAAATGTTTAATTATTTTACTGACAATAGGGTTTCATTTCACTTTATTCAAGTCTTAGTCTACTTAACTGAAACATCAAAATGAAGAAATACATCATTTGTGAAAAAAATCTTGAAAAACTTGACTTTCGAGGGATCAGTTTTATTTATATTTATTAAGCTGGGCAGTGGTTCTTAATATTTTCATCTCCAGGATCCACTTTTTCTGTACACGTTGGCGTCCACTATATTAAAATTGCACTGGTAAATGGAGCAGATTTGAAACAACAGTTAACTAATGCATAAGAAAATTTTAAAGCCAGGAATTAATGTAAGTGTTACTGGGAGACTAGGTCTATTCGATGTCTGAGTATAACTTAATTTGCAAAAGAACGCTGTAATGTGTGCAAAAGTCTCCAGATTCCCCTTTTTAAAAACAAGAGAGTTATTTCTTAAAAACAAAATGATGTAATGGAATAACATGTCACCCACATGAGTGACTACACTATAGGTAGTAACTATCTGTAAGTATCTGTAAGTCAACGGACTACAGAGTCCAGCTGAAATCTTTCGGCTGTGCGGTCGAACTCTCTGCCTCTGAGCAGAGAGGAACCCGGACGAGGCTCTGAGGTTTCGTTATACGCTCCGGCCTTCTTCAGGTGGTTGGAATGTCGAACTGACCCCTTTATTTCGCTCACTGGGGTAGACTGTTCTACTTCCACGTGCCATATTTAATGGATGTCAGTTGTCAGTTATCTCCTGTTAATTCCTCTCTCCAAGTTCTCCACTGCTTTAACCGGGTTTTGAACTCACACTCTTTGGGTCCTGTCACTGGATCTAACCAACGCCTTTATCCACTATGCCATGTGTCCTTGAGGACACATGGCACAGTGAATAATGTAAATAGTGTACATAATACCTCATTTCAGAAATATAGACAGGTCAGAAAAATAATTAGACTATTCGGAACAGACGTTTAGGCGTCAAACTCTTTCGACGTCACTGTCTTTGACCGGAGGAAACCCCCGTCAAAAAAGAATAAAAACATTGAAAACGCCCAACTTTCAATACGACTTTTTACTTATTTAGGGAATTAAGGATCTTATTAAAACACTAATAGAATAATGTAAATTAAAAACTTGATATGTAATCTCACTTTACATCAATCTTTCTGTTCACATCGCCAAAACTTTAATTCAGGATCCGTCTTGCTCGTTGCGTCAAAAAAAAAAAGTGGGTGGTATCCGTCGTTTATCACTTTGTTTCTTCTACGTTTTGAGAAAATATTTGCTTCCATTTTGGAATAAAACGGCTTTGACGACTGAAAAATATGAAGCTGTACTGAAGGAAATATAATATAAAAATACCTCCAATTACTCTTTTTCTAAAATTTAAAAATGCCACCAACTACGCCTTTTCTTAAATTCGAGCACATAACAACGAAGTACTGATTTGACTACTAAACGAGAGAAACAAAACAAATTTGACAATTATGACGAAGTAGTAATCTGATGCCTAATCGTCTCTCTGCCGAAAAATTTCTATGTCAAATCGACCATGTCGAATCAGCTACGCCAAATGAGCTAAGCCTGAACGTCCCATTCGCATATTTAAGAGACTGAAATCTGTAACTTCTTATTTTATATCTTAAATGAATTTTATACGTCTGTGTCACTCTAAAGACAATTTTTTTTCAAACAAAAATTTACACAATTCAAGCCCCAAGAGACGCACAAGGTGAATGGCGTATGTGATATGAATGTAAACGGAGGGGTTCGGAAGTGAAGATAAGGAGGACAGATAACGATTGACCCACAGTTTAAATAAGATTGCACTGTTCAGGGAAGCATCTACATGGGAGCCTATTCCACAAAATAGCAATTCTTGAGATAAAATGGTCTGGGTAGAACTTTCTCCTGACATTTGGAATAGTGATGAAATTTGGTAACATGGCGTTCCCCCGCTGCAACAGTCTGAACTGGTGGAAGTAAACAATGGAGATTATTTGCCATATAAACAGCGTTAGAGTATAGGTTGCGACGTTGAATCTGTTCAGTTAAAGAATACGCACTGGAAAATAATTCACCCCCGACAAGATCAAGTAAACGTAAAGCTATAATTATAATGACTAGCGATAGAACAGACCGATAGGAACATAGAATTCATGCTTCTTCAGGAATATAATTGTGACAGTGAAATTAGTGAGCACAACCAGAATTTGACTTTGGTCAGCTAATACCATTTCCCTGATTGCAACCAAATGTCCGTTTCAAAGCAACCATAATAACTAAAAATGTTATCAGTTGTTAACTGGGGCAAGAATTGACTCGTAAATCTGAACGCCTCTAAAACGAAACTTCTATCTTTTAATCATCATACATAACCTTTTCTGTCTTCTGTCAGCATGGCTGATGCTAACCTCCAGAAGAACATCTCATTACGTATTTTAGGTCTCACGTTTTCTACAGACATGAAGTAGGTTGTCCTAATCTTTACTGTCACATTCATGACTTTTCGACCGGTGTATGCTCTGACCTTCTTCAGATGATATTTATAGGAATTTGGATTCGAACCCTTTATTCATCCTACGGGGGGGGGTAGATTGTTCTAGTTCTACGTGTCATGTCTTTGGATATCTCAGTTTTAGAGAATTCACCTTGATAACTGTCCGAGTTTTTGTTTTCTCCGATAAGGCCAGGGATTGAACATTTGGATAAAGTCACTTTTTGAATTAAATATAGGGTTTGGTTTGAAATTCCAACAAATATGACCTGAAGAAGGCCAGAGCATACAGCAGCCGAAACGTCGTGAATGTGTCAGTAAAGATGAGGACAACAGTCCGAAGAATGTAAATAGAGTAAATGTCTATTATATACATTTATAAATCTACCATTCATCCATGCATTGAATACTGCTGTCATATCTGGTTTGGTGCTTCTGCTATTTATCTCCAGATTCTAGACAAAATCCATAGAAGGGTTTGTAATTTTATCGGTCCTGACCTGGCATCTCGACTTCAGTCTCTTTCCGACCACCATGACGTGACTTCACTCTGTCTTTTCTATAAATATTTTCATTACAATTGTTCTGGGTTTTCCTCGTTGGTAGCACGGCCGCGTGAATTTGGCCGTATTACTAGATTGCCAACGAGGTCTCATCTTTTTATTGTTGGATTAATTAGAAGTAACCGTAAGTTCTATTCTAATTGTTTCTTCTTTCGCCTAT
>CAHIKZ030005099.1:2017500-2027500 GCA_903632075.3 Acanthosepion pharaonis | reverse complement strand
GATACGGATTTTACTGGTTCAACAAGAAATTGGGACCACAGATTGGGAGAATGTAATTCAACAACGAACTTTTGTGTATCAGATAACCTTTAGAAGCAGGGAATCAATTTCTAAAATCTGACGATAACTTATTGTCATCATTATCCTCTATTCCATGACTGGCTGTCGGGATAAGGGACGCTTCGCAGGTGAACACCTGACTAACGCACTTCATATATCTCAGTTGCTTTCAAATATCTGCGTGTCTGCGAAGGACCTTCCAGTCTACCCACTGATGTTATTGGATCTTTTTTTCCTGTCTCCCTCTACTTTGGCTAATAATGATGTAGTACTAGGGGAAATGCGCTGTATTTATCACTGATTGGACTGGTAGTTCCTTCACAGACTCAAATATTGGCACTCAACCGAGACATAAGAAGGGAGCTGGTCAAGTGCTCAGCTCCACAGTGAGATCACGAGCACAGCCGGTTATTTGAATGATGATGATGATATATAATTTAGTTATTAATTTCCTTGTTATAAATTGTCTTGTGTGTTATTTCCCTTTTCTTAAAGTATAAATAAAAATAAAAATTAGTTTTTTTTTTAAAAAAAATCGAATTAAAAGACCAATATCTGTTAAAAATTAAAAATATGGTTTTAAATGATAAAAAATAAAGTTTTGAAGTATGCTATAGAGGTATGCTGTAGGTCCTCCAATATCAAGGATATAGTGTATGTAAATATAAATGTGAACACTATAGTCAACACTAAGCGGCAACGGTCTGTTTCAGGCTACAACGCACTCTTCAGGAAATGGCGTGATTATCCCAAAGAAGAATGAAACAGACTGCTGCTATTCGTAAACTTGTACCTCAGCGTAAACTTTCTATATATATATATATATATATATATATATATATATATATATATATAGATATATATATAGAGAGAGAGACTTGATCTATTTACATACGCTCTATCCTGATATTGAGCACTCTAGTCCATAAAGGTAACATACCTTACAATAAAATGCAATCAAATATATATATAAATAAATAATATGCAATCATATATATATATGTGTGTGTGTGTGTGAAAATATATAGAAATTAGGAATGAATTCATTACGTAAATAATCCAAAGTTCTTTAGTATTTTTGTTATTTAAAAAAAAAAGCAGTGCTCGATACAAAAGTAGAGCCTAAATATAATTATTTATTTATTTGCGTTGGAGATATTTTTAATAAATAATTATATATATATATATATATATATATATATATATATATATATATATATATATATATAAAAATATACAATCGTATATGTATATAATATACAATATTATATATATATATATATAATATACAATCATATATATATATATAATATACAATCATATATATATATATATATAATATACAATCATATATATATATAATATACAATCATATATATATATAATATACAATCATATATATATATATAATATACAATCATATATATATATATATATATATAATATACAATATATATATATATATATAATATACAATCATATATATATATATATAATATACAATCATATATATATATATATATATATATATAATATAATCATATATATATATATATATATATATATATATATATATATATATATATATATATATATATATATATAATGTATAATCATATATATATATATATATATATATATATATATATGTATAATCATATATATATATATCTATATATAATGTACAATCATATATATATATATATATATACAATCATATATATATATATATAATATACAATCATATATATATAATATACAATCATATATATATAATTATATATGTATATATATATATAATATACAATTATATATATATATATATATATATATATTGACCACTTTAACCCCACAAATGTAGCATAGCTGATAATTAAATTTTTATTATATATATATATATAGAGAGAGAGAGAGTGAGAGAGAGAGACATCATACTATGAGAGGGAAATTTTCTGATGTGAACCGGTTGCCTGAGTGCGTTGAGATTGTTTCCCCAAACTGTCTAAAATGGAAGATGTATAATTTCAAATTAAATTAAAAAGAAAAGAAACGATGATTCTATAAACATTCATTTCTCCAGGAAATACCAATAATTCATTTTCCTATTACTATTGATTAAGCTGAACATATATAGAAAATTTATAGTTTTTAATTTTGTAAATTTTTGAATGGAATTTACTTGAATGTAAATTCATTTTAAGTTGATCACTCTAAAAAAGACAAAAATGATAAAAATGGTAGTAATAATAATAATAATGATAATAATAATAATAATGATAATAATAATAATAATAATGGGAAGGAAGAAGACAAAGAAAGAATATATCTTAAATTCATGCATCGTGGGCGTTTTGAAATTGTTTATGTATTTCGAGATTCTATATAAAATACAAAAAAAAAAATCTGCAAAATTATTGGTCCTGACCTGGCTTCACGTCTTCAGTCACTTTACCACCGCCGTAATATAGCTTCTCTGTGTGTTTTCTATAAATACTTTCATTGTAATTGTTCTTATGAGCTTTCCCCTTTGATGGCTAGACTTTAATCAGGTTTTTGTCGTTCCGTCTAACCTTTAGGGAATTTTGAACTGAACCCTTTAAGAATGGTAAATTGTACTAGTTTCACAAACGAGTTCTCTCCCCTAGAGATCTAGGGGAGAGAACTCGTTTGCTTCTTATTTTAGTACAGCTAAGTTATTTTTTTTAGGTTTTACTAATTGTTCACCTAATACACCAAACCACTCACGGTAGAGAGTTACTAAATTATATATATATATATATATATATATATATATATATATATATATATATAAGAGGAAGACTCCGATGAAATTTAGGAATATAAGACCAGTACTAGATTAGCGGCAATGTCTCATCCTTTGAAATGGCTAAATGTAACCGTAAGTTCTATGCTAACAGTTTCTTCTCTCGCACTTCCCGCCTATCGAACTCTCTTCCGACTTCTTGCTTCCCAGTCAGTTTTGATTTTCATAATTTTAAATGCAATCTCAACCGTTATTTTAATTCTTAATTCCAGCTTCTTTTCTTTTTTTTTATTGTTCTCTCACCTTAATAGGATTTTCTTTTTTTCATATTCTCTAACCCTAATGTGACTTATTGCGCTTTATTACCTTAACTTGTCGTGAAAGAATTACTAAAAGGAATAAGCACTATTTTAACGCATGTATATTTGGTTTGGTTTAGTTTCTTTTGTTTTACAGCATTCAATGGACTATTTAGTTTTATTACTGTTAATATTTTTTTTCAAAAAAGTATTGTGACTAGTATATTATTTTTACAAAAATATATTGCCGATAATAATTTTTCCTTCAAAAATATATTGCTGTCAATAATGTATTTCTAGTAATAATGTTTTACACACCCTGATATTAAAACCTATTTATACGCTTTCATAGTGTTTTGACTCCAGTTTAGGGGTTAACTATTTGCCCATAGCTGGGACCCTAACAGCTGCTACCACCCCGGCTCAGTGTGGACCTGGTAACACCAACAATTAAGAAGTGGTTCTACGCTCCTCAAAATCTCCTGATCAGGGGCCTTGCTGTTGGATGTAGTTTATCGTCATACCCAGGACGGGTATATATTTGGGTGGACTTGCATATAGGGGATCTGTCTAAAATGAATTTACAGAGTAAACTGAACCCCACTGAATTTTTTTAAATGATATTAGAGATCTTAAATGCCTACTCTATAGTAATACAAAAAAAATATTTTGAAAAGATTATTTACTTAAGAGGTGCGTTTCTGTAGAAGGCCAAAAATATACTGCCCCATCCCATTGGTCAGTTTTTGTGTTTGCGACTTCAAAAATTTCCACATCCACATGTGGTATATATCTATCGGGTAATAGATAATCAGAAAACACTGAGTCATTGCCTTTTTTTTTCTTTTTTTTTTTTTTTTTTTTTTGCCCAATCCAGATGAAAGGTTCTTTTTCATTGATTGATTACTTTATCCTGGTCAGCTCGACTAGTCATGTCATGTCGGGTGTCCTGATGACGCAGTGTTGCTGTCATGAGTCATGGCAAGCGAGTCATGTGCAGGACTGGGGGTACAGAAAGATTAAAAGGGGTGTTGATGCTGATTCAGACCTTGCCGGGTGGATGGATGACTTGGGGTTGATTACGTCTATGATGTAATGAAACCCAGGTTACTAGCTCTTGTAAGTTATCACATTAATTGGCAGATAAATAAATAAGTGAATCTTCCGTGGATTTTATCTTTGCTTTTGTTGTTGTCCCCACAGTGTATAATAACCAAAAAGTGTTATCTCTATGTGGGTATGACTCCTTGCTGTGTCTGTGAGCCGAATGAGTTAGATATCCGCTAAACTTTGCTTAGCCTGACACATGAACACTAGAGTTCCTTACATTCGGTTTCGCGAAAATACGTTTGGAAAAGGTATGAATTTATCACTTCTCCCCACTATGGGTTAAATAGGAATTTAAATTAGGTTCTTTAGCTGTGGCTGGCAACCAGTCTAGGAAAAGAACATCGAATTCAAAACCGTATGTACTCATGGAATAGCACATATTATGCAACCATCGACAAGATCATGGAATTTCCAATGACTATATAATCTTGTCTGTGGTCGACCTGTTAGAAAGTAATTTTAAGAGTCTAATCACCAAGTCCCCTCCGAGATCTATGAGTAAAAAGGTGACTGTAGGAGAGATGTCTGTGCATATCTGGGACTTTTTCTATAGATTGACAGGGTTTTGCGGATGATATGTGCAATTCCGCACAAAGTAATATTTTGTAGCTCTGAGATGCTGATGGGTCCAGGAATTTTACTCGCATGATTTTCACTACAATTCTTTATCATACCTAATACCCTTATCACAACAGGGATAATCGTAGTTTTATGTTTCCACATATATATCTCTATGTCATTGACCCTAACACAATCCCTCTGTGTCATTGACCCTATCACAATGCGCCTATGCCATTGACGCTATCACAATGCGCCTGTGTCATTGACCCTATCACAATGCGCCTATGCGATTGACCCTATCACAATGCGCCTGTGTCATTGACCCTATCACAATGCGCCTATGCCATTGACCCTATCACAATGCGCCTATGCCATTGACCCTATCACAATGCCTCTATGTCATTGACTTAGAAAATAAATGCATATATTATATTTAATGAAAAATGACTCTGTAGTTTCTGAGCATTTTGGTTTGAACAATCAATTCAGAAACATTAAGGCATTAGTTATTCTGAAAATAATTGTATTACATACATAGGGATGTAAAATATATATTTTATCTGAGATGCCCAGAAATACCGAGATAACACGGCTTGTGCCTCTGATTTTAGCTTCTCTTAGGTGGGAGGGGCTGATTTCTAGAAGATGGAACTCCATTCCTCAAGATATCTAATAAACCAAATCACTAAACCAATTCTCTTAACAAGGATAACATTTACCCCACAAAAAATAACATCATTGAATGAAATCGAAATCAGAGATTTTATATATTCTCAGATTTGACTTAACAAAGAAGTTCATCTCTCCCAGTAAGATAAGCATGTCATCGACCCTTTTTTCCCCCACAGACATATCTATTTGACCCAGAGATGGGACCCTAATAGCTACTGCCACTCTGGGTCAGAGTAGACCTGAAATTAATGTCAAATAAGAGGTGATTCTGAACTCACGAAGCCTTTTAGTTGTTTCTTTACTTCTATTATTATTATTATTATTATTACCTTTGATGTCTATTGTATACACATTTCCTTCCGGGTCCTAACCAGAGACCTAAGGTCAGAAATGGCTTCATGACATTTTCCAATGATCATTTTAGCAAAAAGAAAAACAAAGATCACATATTTTACATAGATAAAGCACTTCGTAACGTGCGAGTTTTACTTGTAAGTACAATTTTTTTGCATTTCTTTAGAGCATGCACTATCAGGAATCTCTTCAATCGGTCTATTGGACTCTATTCCAATCAATCTGAGGGCTCCAACTACAACTGGAATAAGTGATGTCCTCACGTGCCACATTTTTTGAGATTTCCATTTCAAAATCCTTGTTTTTTTATAGTTTTTGAAGATCTTCAATCATACAATCTGCAAGAAATGCCATGTCAGTAAGAAAGCACATTCTGTTTCCGTGGGCTTTGATCACGATATTTGGGCGATTAGCTTTGATTGTTCTGCCTGTGTGTATTGTAAAAACCCATAAAATTGTTACAGGTCCCTTCTCTCTAACCGGTTCTGGGGGATGTACCAGTTTCTTGCAATTTCCTCCCCGTAAAAGTTGCATATTTTCAAGTGCAGATATTGAACCACTCTATCATGCCAAGTTTTATATTCAGTTGGTGATAACATTGTGTAAACTGATACAAGATGGCCTATTGTTTCCGGATATCTGCATTTGGGGTCAGCACAATTTTTCAGTATGTACGCTTGGTAATTTCTAGTTATTAGAATCTTATTTATTAATTTATTATTATTATTATTATTATTATTATCATCATCATCATCATCATTATTATCATCATCATTATTATTATTTATTTATTTATTTATTTTAAGACAGTTCTCGTCCCGTTATCCATGTCTACGGACATTTCGTTTGGTGATTATTTACCTTTGCTTACTTCTTGTTTGCCCTGTTTTCACTGAGTCTAAATCTACACTACTCGACTCAAGGATTGAACTCACCAAATTTACGAACTAAATATTTCTCTAAGTTATTGCGACAATTCTTATGCTAACACTTGGGGCCTTAAATTTGATGTTTTTTACTGGTTACACGTTTCGCTGTCGAGATGATTAGTCTGTTCCTCATAAAAGACATGGTGGAACAGTTGCTCAATAAGAATTCAAACAATAAACAAAGAAACCTTAAAGATCCTAAACCTTAAAAATCCAACTTTGGAACAAAGAAATGTTTTTAATCTTTTTAGATTCGAATAAATACTTTTTCTTATGCTGTTTCTCTTCAGGACGAACGCCATCATGGCTCTCCACAATTTCTTGTCCTTCGTAGCTCTTAATAAATTCTGTCTTTTTATTATTTCTTTTAAACCTTATTCCGCCATTCATTTACTCATGCTTACTCAGTAGATGATGCATTGTTTTCCTCTGTCCCTCTTGCTGACATCTATTAAACATAGTACATGGAACTAAAACAGTCTACCCCAGTGAGCGTAATAATGGGTTCAGTTCGAAATTCCAACTAGCTGAAGAAGGCCGGAGTGTACAACGGCCGAAACGTTGTAATAAATATGGCGACAAAGATGAGGACAATAGTCCGAATAATGTAAATAGTGTACCTTTTATATACTAAAGTTATATTTATCAACATTGCATTTTCTACACTCGTTCATTCAAAAAGAAGATAGTATAAATTATTTTATTTTATTGTATAATGATTTCTTAATCTCTGAATATTTTAGGCTTAAATTCTGATTTATATTTTCGTATCTTTTTAACAAATTCTGATATTTATGTTTATTTATATACGTCTATTTCGTAATTTGCTTTATTTCCTAGTGTTTGTTTTTTATCTAACATATTTATTTTCTAATTATTAATAAATAATATTTATATAAGTATATTATATCTGTTCTAAAGGTTGTAATAGTCGGGGGTGATAATAGGGGAAAACTCACACTGTCTAATAAACGCTTCCATGGAATGCGTCTCAAATAGCCTCTGACTGCTAATCCAGCTCCAAGCCGGAGAATAGGCAAAGGCGAACAACTGGCACTTCATAACCAGCTGCGTCGGGTAAATGGAGCTCGACAGCCCAGGAAGGAAGTCCATCTAGGGGAAAGAAAGCCGAGATTTAAAACAATAGTAGCCAGTTAACAGCCACTTTGAAGGATATTTAATATGCTACTATAATAAAAATAAAATAAAAATAGAAGAAATCCTCACAGGAAAAATTATTTTTTCCATTTTTTAAATTCGAACAGTAAAATTTAGAAACTAAAATGTTTATATTACAATCTTTGAGAAACACTCACTTATTCATATTAAGGCAATGATTCCTAACGTGAATCGCATACCCTACCGGTGGGTCATGGTAATATTTTGATGGGGCATGAGTAGGATGTGCACCCTTCGGCTTACTATAGCAACAGAATAAGAGGGCAATTCGAGAATGAGTTATTAACAGTGAATTGTTTTCTAGTGTATCTGAGTCTGAGTGTTAATGTTAATGCGTGTTAATAAATACAATGCATATACAATATTTTGTGTGTATGTACGTAGATGTGTAATTGGTATACATATAAGAATTAAATATCACAGGGGGTGGGGGGCACCATAATTTTAGAAATACCAAAGTGGGGCATGGCCCAAAATCAGTTGGGAACCACTTCATTAAGGGAAGTCACGTGTCTTTCAAGGTACGTAATGTGTCTGTCATTCCAATGGTTGTTTCTTAAATAAAAACTTAGATACCCAACCGAGATATCTTTCTTTTTAATTGTTTCACCCCCAAGCAAGGTAATAAAACCACTAAGGCACAAGGGTGGGGGGTGAATAATGAGTGTGAAAGAATATGAGAAAAAATATTAAGGAAACAACAATGAAAGAACAGGAATTAAGAAGACAAAAGATAACGATTGACACTGCATTTAAATTTTTAAAGAGCAAAGTACAACTGTGACCTGACTCATGAATGAAGTACTCGAATATCTTTCACTATCATCAGGGGTCAATGATTCAGCTTCATATCATGAATGCTGATTTCTTTCAAGGCAGATAGGCCCACTCCAAAAGTAGTATTGGCGCAAAACAATCTTCCCTATTCTATTCATCTTCCCTGTATGCTAAAATATGCCAAGAACACGCCATGCCAAAAAGTCAGATTGAAAATGTATTTTTAGACGACAAAAGTTCCTTTAAATTATTTTTCTTTTAATGTATTTTTAAGACTCTTAGTAAATATTTGTTGTAACCTAGAAAGGGTTATTGAATGAGGAATAACCAAATCGGAGGTTGGAAATGAAATGGTAATCTTTATAACATCAACAAAATAAAATACTCGCCAGCGGCGTGAAGTAGGTAAACCACTGCTAGTGGTGGACTTCTTAGAGAGCATATTACACCCACTTACAATAATGTCCAACGTATTTATGAGGATTGGGACATACCCATTAGTGTTCATACGTACGGTATATGACAATATTACACACACAGCAAATGAAGATCAATTACGACTGAATAGTGAATTCGATTCTCACTGGACGCTTGGGCACAGAAAGGAAGTCGGGCTTGGAGAATTTGACACTCAGAGGACATTACTAAAGCAAAATGGACAGGGAAAGGCAGCCCGTGTCCAAGATGACCAGCGTGTGAATGGACGGCGAAAAGTCAGTTGGAGGGTTGGCAAAACGTTAAACGTTACTAACAAGGGATAGTAAGCTGTGGGGAGCCCTGATTGCCCACTTGGTACATAGAAGAACAATTTTAAGGAAAAAATAAATTTAACATTTCTTGTTCGGTTTGAGAATTAAGTTAACAGTTTTTCTACATTTTTCGGATACACATTACATGAATGATTACAGAAAGCGAGTGAAAATTCTTAGCAAGCTGAGTAATGGTGAAATTTCGTCATCTGGAATGAATCATAGAATTTACCTTCGCTAAAATAATTTAGGGCAGACATTTTTTATCCTAAGAGATCTAAGTAATATATATATATATATATATATATATATATATATATATATATATATATATATATATAAAGAAAAAGAACAGTAAGATATATAATCCGGTGTTCTTATTGATATTTTTTTAGTTTTCTTTTTACCAAACAGTGCTGAATGTAAATTTACAAAGCATAAATATTATAAATTAACTGATTTAAAATATGTTTTTTTTCGCTACACAGTAATAACCATGTTTCAAAAATGAAGCTAAAAACTTCAAATTTAATTTTATAATTAAAT
>CAHIKZ030005099.1:1777500-2005000 GCA_903632075.3 Acanthosepion pharaonis | reverse complement strand
TCAGTTTTAACATATTTCATATTCTGTGCTGTGTTACTAGGACTCGCTTGGATTATACCAACAGATTACATAATTATATATATATATATATATATATATATATATTAATCTGACAGTGTGCGGTGGATAAATTTCGTGTTAATGACGACAAAAGGAAATTAACACTGACATCTCATTTTAACAGGTATATTTACCAAAATTACACAAAAATATCTTGAAAAATTAAAGAGTAAATTTATTCTATAAAATCGTCATTGACTTCAACCACGGTCTCAAGACGACTTTGGAATCTCCTGCAACTCTTGTGGACAATTTCCTTGTTTGTGAATCCTCTCAAAATCCTTACCTTCAGCTCATCTTTGATGTTACAAGGAGCTTTGTTGGTCTCTCGCTCAGCTGTGCCCCACTCATAATAATCAAGGGGGTTGCAGTCTGGGGTGTTAGATGGCCAGATGTAAGGGGTGATGTGGCCGCAGAAATAGGCTAACAGCCATGATTGGGTTCTCTTGCTTGTGTGGAATGGTTCAGAGTCCTGTTGCCCGACATAGGTCCCTCAGCAGTCACCCACTTGACCCAGGGCAGCACTACCTCCTCAAGGCACTTGATGTAGGCCTTCGTTTTGAGTTTGAGGCCCTCAGGGAAGATGAAAAGAAGGTATAATGTTACTATTATTAGTGATCACTCCAAACACCGTCGTAATCACCATTAGAATCATCTAACTCTATCCGAATCCTCTACATTGTCCTCAGATTGACAGCCAAACAGCTAAAATGTTCGTATTGGAGCTTCCAGTGAGAATGCCAAGCAGTACAGAATGCCGTTTCCAAATTTCTAGCGGACTGAATTACGTCATGGCTCTCTGTTTCTCACAAACTGTACTCAACTGAACGGAATATACTGTACAGTCGAAATAATTAAAAAAAAACAGCGCACATTCGGGAAATTAAAAAATAAAAATAACGACAATTTACGAATCGACTATATATATATATATATATATATATATATTTATATATTTATATATGGGGGGTAGACAATAGAAAACTGAAATAGTTTTCGAGGCGTTTGGTCCGATGGAAACGCGACGGCAACTATTACAGTTATACTATTGTCTTTTTACATTTATAAATATTGTTTTTCTACAGGTTAACTCAGAGAAATTTTTCATATATATATATATATATATATATATATATATTGATTTATGTATATATTTATCATATATATATATTGATATATATATATCTATTAATTATATATATATATATATTATATATTGATATATATATATATATATGCATTAATCATATATGTTGATATATATATTAATCATATATATATATCAATCCTATATATGTATCATATATATATTTATATATATATATATATATATATATATATATATACATACACACACAGATTAATTATATATAATTTCTATATTAATCACATGCATTTCTATATTAATCATATATTTATATATTTATATATATATATATGTGTGTGTGTGTGTGTGTGTCTGTATTCATCAGCAACATACAGGTGTAACAGCAAAATTATCCACATTGTGTAATAGCATGGGATAATGTTTAATATCTAAAAAACCCTAAACTAAGTTTCTTTTTTACAGGTTTTCAAATAAGTCGTTTACCTATCTTGACCCCATTTGTCGTAAGAATTATTTAAAAACCCTTTTACTTATTCAAATACACAGAGAACAGGTTAAAATCATTTTGTGTTAGCGCCAGTGTCTTCCCAACTGATCAATGGCGAGAGAAAAAGTTTATTCAGTAATGTTATCAACATTCATACTCTGGCTTCCATCTTCAAAGTCCATTCAAGAACCATCAAGAGAATGGCGAATAAGTTTAAAAAAAGAGGGAACAGTAGAGAGGAAAACTGGGTCAGGAGGTCACAACAGGAAGAGGGATCACCATTTCAACTTACCGCTAAAAAGATCAATTAGAAAAAATCCAACTCAATCCATGAGATGTTTGGCATGTGAGATAGGAGTTTTAGCTGTGAAAGTTCAAACAGTAGTGAAAAGGACTTGAAAATGGAATCGTACATGGAACCTGTGAGGCAATTTGTTACACCAGGACAGAAAGCTACAAGGTTAAAGAGGATGAAGATCATCTTGAATAAATTTCAAATGGTCCTGAAATAATATATATATATATATATATATATATATATATATATATATAAACCATATTTAAATTCTGCATGAGCTTCCGATCCTTAGCTATCACTAATGATGAACGTGTCATTTTCGTTTATGATCGATTTCATCACGATACTTCCGTTAAGTTTGGAGAGTAATTATGCATTCTTACCGCTCAAATTAAAGTGCAACAGTGTTATAAAAACCTCGACAAAATCCAGTACGGTATCTTAATCATTTCTAAGATACAACGTTTCAAAGCTTAATCTAACAATTGGAAAATTTTCTGTTACACCTGGTATGACTATGGTATGTTCACTATATATATATATATATATATATATATATATATATATATACAGAGGACAGGTTAAAACCATACACAGAACGCACACACTCTACTAAGCTGATATAATCGAATCATCCTTGATAATGGCTAAAAGTATAGCCGAAAGCGCTCGGAAATACAAACATTCGGACAGTTCTTGTCAATTTTTTTGTCCTGAAAAGAAAGCTGTTGTCAGAACACAAGAAAAATTAAATAAAAGCTCAACCTTGTCTGTCGTTTTAATGAAACTACAACTATATATATATATATATATATATATATATATATATATATATATATAGAGAGAGAGAGAGAGAGAGAGAGAGAGAGAGAGAGATATGGAGGCACGACGGAGTAATGGATATCGGGTTGGATTGAGGAATCGGACATCCGAGTTCGAATTCATTACATTCACTTACGTGCTAATACCCTTTGGAAAGGAATGAGTCCTCTTCTTCTCCCTCCATCTATGGGTAAATAGCAGGACAGACTGGGTTCTATAGCCTTGGATGGCAACTGGTCTAGGAGAAATGACAACATTGAATTCCAAACCTGCGGAGGGTCGTTTGGGGACCTTGTGGCACGTAGTGCACCAGGTCTCTGTATTCGGCCCTTCGAAAAGTGTGGATGGTCCTGCACGAAACCTTCACCACTATAATCAAATCTCATGTGCTGTTGTCGGGCTGTCGGTTTCCTGGGAACTGATCTGCGTATTCGACGGAAGAGTCGATATTATAGATAGTATAATAAATATAAATGAAAGACATTTCGACGTAAATGAACTCGTAAAATTGGTAGAATACTTTCATATAAAATATTTACTAGCAGTTTTTGTTTCATTTTGCGCTTTTCTTTTCGGTTATTTAAGCTACACTGACGTCAGAAGTTGACTTGTTTAAGATGTAAACAAATTTGATTCCAGTTCTTAGCTTAAAATATCGTCTCACAAGTCATTTCTCTAAGTTTAAAGACCAATAGGCGAACGTTTACTCTAGTAGTAAGCTTTATTCAAATCAATTTGACTACTATCTATAAGTCACCGTCGACTATTTCTTTTATAGTCAAGTACTTTCAGGGGGAGACAACTATGGTTACACTTCTACAACACTAAGCCTATCAAGCTTCGTTTATTTTTCGTTTCCAAGAACAAACTACGAAATAAAAACTAAAAATTTTTCGAGTAGATTCATTAATATGAAGAAAACTTTTAAAGAATGATAAAAGTTTCTTTTAATTTGGTCTTGAAATAAACATTAATTTAGATATAGGTTTATATTTATTTTGCGATACGTATGAAGCAAGCGTGCTTTTCACTTTTCAAAATGCGTTTGACATTATCTACCATCGATTATCTCGGTTGCCTTTAAAATTCAAAAACCAATCTGAACTGAATAGATTGAAAATGCCAAATGTGGGAAGCCTTTTTTTATTTTCTCAGTAACTTGAATCCTCTGACGTAGTGCTAATGACGGGTCTTAGTTTTTGTAAACAATTCCTAAAATATTTAACCTTCATGAGTGTAATTTCTATCTTGTCATAGTTTGCCAACTAAATTTAACTCAATTTCTCTGTTATCAATAAGACATTTCTTTGCTAAATTAAAAAAACATAACTTTGGTTTATTCAATTTATTTTTCTCATCTTATTATAAATATTATTGTAGACATCATTTCGGTTAAATATTATCTTCAAGTAGCCATTGTTTACTCAATGCTTACTGGTGTCTAGTGGTCATGAGATCGATTCTTGGATCGGGTTGTTATAAACGCTGATTCTAGCGAACGAATAAGAAACGGCATCGTAGGGAAAAAATATATATATATATATATATATATATATATATATATATATATATATATATATATATGTAGAAAATAGGAAAAAACTCGTTAGGTAAATAATCCGAAATTCTTTAATATTTTTGTTTTTTATTTTTAAATAAACAGTGCTCTATACAAAAGTAGAGCCTAAATTATAATTATTTTTAAAAAATATGATTCCTTCGCTACATAAGAGTTCTCATGTTTCAAAACAAGAGCTGAAGACTTAAATATAATTATTAAAATTAAATTGAATTTAAAGCATCAATCTCTGTTTCATCTTCAAGCGAAAATTTTTGGAATAACTAAATTAATTACTATGGAAACGGCTAGAGCAATTATTTAAATATGTTGATACAATTATTTAAATATGTTGATACAAAATGTTAACCCTTACGCACCTTATTTAAATTATTAGAACTGGCATTTCTATTTTAAAACCAAAGCCTGTATTCTATTAGTGAATCTATTCAAGAATATTGCCTAAATTTTTAATGAATCATTAACATGCCCACAATTTCTGTCTGTATTACCGAGATGAGGTATTGTAACTATTTATACTATTTACATTGTTCGGACTGTTGTCCTCATCTTTATTGTCATATTCCAACTTATATCACCTGAAGAAGGCTGCGACGTACAACGGCCGAAACGCCGTGAATATGACAATAAAGATGAGGACAACCATACTGCAAATAATATAAATATACCTACAATTATTATGGCAGCTTCCTGTTGTTGGCACATTTCGCCCGATCCATTTTCCAGCCTTCCAGCAAGAAAAAAATTTCCTTTTCTTTCCGGGATAAAAAGATTTACTTTTTTTTTTCTCACACTTAACGATGGCTGAATTATTTTGAAGTATTATGTAAGTAAGAGTAAATCTGCGAAGTGATTCAATTGTAGCATCTGTTGAGGATACGCAAGAATCTTATGAGGATATTCAAGAATCTTACGCAAGAATCTTATGAGGATATTCAAGAATCTTACGCAAGAATCTTATGAGAATATTCAAGAATCTTACGCAAGAATCTTATGAGGATATTCAAGAATCTTATGCAAGAATCTTATGTAGATGTTAATTTTTGTTTTACTTTACCAGCCTTCGAGTTTTATCAGATGTGCTATCCTCTCCTTTAGGAAATCCAACGTGTCTTCATTGAAAACATAAAGCAAATCTCTTGTAGGGTTTTTGCTTAGCGCTTTATTTCACGATCCAAAATTTTGAATTGTGCCCAATAGAATTCATGTCAATATAAAACAGAACTGGCAATGCGATTTGGTTAATGCCTTTTTGAACCCGCCATTTGCATTCACAAGTTTTTTGGGTTTTTTTATTGTTGCATGGCATACAAAAGAAAGTGCTACTGTTACTTCCCTTCCAAAAATCAATCAGTATCGATAGAAGAATTGATATGCATTTTATGGAATTTATCTTCCGGATTCACTACAGACGCTTTCAACAAAAAATTCTTCTACAGAGATTAGCGCAAAGATGCTTTCCAAAAGACAAAACAAAGTATTTAGATGTGTTGTCATCACAACGTTTCGAGACAATAGCCTTGTGGCTTAATGCGTCGGTACGTACATTTGAGTGACATAGTAATCGTGAGTTCCATCCTTGGGTCAAGTAGTGTGTACTCAGTAGTAACAGGGCGAGTAAAAACTGGTGGAACTCATGTATGTGATCCATAGCTACAAAGGCTTACAAAATAGTCGGTTGTTTGTACCGCTCCTGTACGTAACTGACTCCACCTACTGTTGTAACCTAGGGAAGGTTACTGAACAGAATAATCAAACGAAGTTTGCTAATGAACGATAATACTTAGGACAAGAACAACACATATAAGATTCGCCAGAGGCGCGTAGAAGTAGTCAACTGCTAGAAGTGAGTCAAGTGAATTCCACAATGAATCTCCAACTGCAGAATATCTACCAACCGCCCCACACAGTCAGATGTGGCACAAGGCCGAATTTAATGTGGGGTATTCGAGCTCGTAGGCTTAGCCAAAAATTTCCCTTAGACCCCGTATAAAAACGGAGTCGGGTAGTTGTTTCCCGAGATGATACTGCCCTTCGACTGGGGATCCTCTCTTCCCGGAGGCAGAGATACAGACGAATCTCCAACTGCAGAATACCTACCAACCGACCTACGATGTCAGATGTTGCACAAAACCGAACTTAATGTGGGGTATCGAAGCCTGTAGGCTCAGCCAAAAATTCCCCATAGACCCAATATGAAACGAGGTCAGGTAGCTGTTTCCCGAGACGAGACTGCAATTCGACATAGCCTCGTCTGTGGATCCTTTCTACCCAGAGGCAGAGAGTTTGACCAGCACAGCTGGAGACGAATCTCCGACTGCAGACCAACATACAGTATTTACTACTGTATTTATGTGAAGGGGGACATACCCATTATCGTCCGTAGGTAAGCTACAACGTCTACCATGCTCTATCATTACGAAAGCCGGGTCAGACCTAAATTAGAGTACTACTGCTACGTCTGTGGAGCTACCCAGTCATCACTTGATAGAGTTCAAATGACACTTCACGGCCTTGCGAGTGATGAATGATTTTCAACTATACAATCCCTATCTCAAAGACGAAACGGTGAAAGCTATTACATAGCAAATGTTCTGCCGAGCTACAATTCTTAGTTCTACTTGGCCTGAACTTCACAGCTAAGACTCGCAATGTCATTTACACGGAAACGAATTATCCCAATCTCCCTTCATATGTCTTTGGTAAGAAGGAAGTTCCATTCGGACAGCTCTTTCCTAAGAATCGCTGCTTGGCGTAACAAACTCCCGCGAAGATGCTTCCCGAATCACTACAATCTTCATCATCATCCTCGTCATCAGGTCGAGAATTCTTCATGGATTCTCCTGACTCGTTCCCTTCAACCATCACTATCAGACATCGCTGTCAGCGGGTCCTCCAGATGGCATCCAGTGTCATCTACAAGTTGGTCAATGTTGGTCTTTCAACCGATCTTTTGCCGTGTAATGCGTTCCATAGGAGGGTGTCACTCACAAGTTCTCAATTCTCCAATTTGAAAAATTCAAATGACTACAATCTTAAGCATTTTAAATCTAGGGTTAAACGTTGTCTTTGCTACCATAGCCTCTTAAACTACACTTCTTAACTTTCTTTTTTTTTAATCAATTTAACCCCAAGCAAGGAAATAAAGATAATACGATGCAAAGAGTTACTGAGTGTTAGAGAAAAAACACTATTAAAGAGAGAGAAAAATATAAAAGAACAAGAATTAAGAAGACAAAATAACGATTAACATTCCATTTAAATGTTTAAAGATCAAAGTTGTCTTGGAATCAAGAAGCCATTATTTACATTATTAGGACTATTGTCCTCATCTTTGTCGCCTTATTTATTACGTTTCGGCCGTTGTACGCTCCGGCCTTCTTCAGGTGGTTGGAATGTCAAACTGAACCCTTTATTTCGCTCACTGGGGTAGACTGTTCTAATTCCACGTGCCATGTCTAATTGATGTCAGTTATCAGTTATCTGCTGTTAATTTCCCCTCTGAAAGTTCTCCACCACCTTAACCAGGTATTGAACTCATACTCTTTGGGTTCTGTCACTGGATCCAGCTAACGCCTTTATCCACTGTGCCATGTGTCCTTGAGAACATCTGTGTAGTAATTTCTGATAATTGACATTCATTAGACATGGCACGTGGAAGTAGAAAGGTCTACCGGCCGGAGCGTACAACGGCCGAAACGTTGTGATAAATATGGCGACAAAGATGAGGACAATAGACCGAATAATGTAAATTGTGTACATAATACCTCATCTCAGAAATATAGACAGATACTCAAGAAGCAATGTTTTAAAATAGTGTTTACTCTTTTTTTGTAATCCTTTCTCAACAAGAACGGCAATAAAGCCACTAAGATGCAAAAGGGGTACTGAATGTGAGAGAATAAGCGAAAAAGAAAACACTATTAAGGAGAGAGAACCATAAAAGAACAGGAATTAAGAAGGCAGAAGATAACGATTGACATTTCATTTAAATATTTTGAAGATAAAAATTGATTGGAACAACTTAAAGCCAGAAGAGAGTTCCACAGGCGAGAAGTGCGAGAGAAGAAATTGTTAAAATAGAACTTATGGTTACATGTATCTTTCAATTCTAAAATGATGAAACCTTACCGTCAATTTAGTACTGCACTTAAATTCATAAAGTTTAGGTACCACAGGCGAACGTTTATCAAAGTCTTCCTTTTACGTTCAACAACCACATTTAGTAACACTCTACCTTGAGTAGCTCGTTGTATTGGGTTAACAATTAGTTAGAAATAAAATAATAAAATAACTGTACTTAAATAAGAACTAAACGAGTTATCTCCCCCTGGAGATGACCAGTGAAACGAGAACAATTTACTACAGTTAGGGGTTCAGTTCGAAATTCCCTAATGGTTACACGGATCGACAAACAACTGATGAAAGGTCAGAGGCATAATGGTCGAAACGTTGTGATAATAACAGCAAAGGACAATAGTTCGCGTGTAAATATTAATTTGTCTTCCCAGAAGTCCAGACAGAAAAGTATTAAAAGGCAGGAAAACCTCGTTAATATCGTATCGAACTCTGGTGTCATATCAATTTCCTCACAGATGAAGAGGCCCGAAGAATGGGAAATGTGATTCTACAGAATGATGCCTAGAATACCGTAGACAGAACGAGAAAGTTTTAAGGAAAATGTACGCTACAGTTCAAAAGTTTGAGGCAATTCTTGGTCATTTTTCAAATCGGGCCAAAAAGTAGTTGTTTTGTACTTTAAAAAAGAGAAAATTATCATACATGGGTCTTTAAAAAATGAAAACCATAGAAAGATTAAAAATCAAACAATGTGTTAAATTTATCGAAGCCCATTACGAAAATGGACGTTCAAACAGAAATGCATTTCGCTCAGTTCGCGATTTTTTTGGTCAACATAATTGATCAACCGAGAGTGCAATTAGAAACGATGTAACGTTGTTGTGAAGAGGTTCAATTCCTGCGCGTGATGACGAATAGAGGTGTCTGGATTTTTGGACACATTCCTATGCACTGCACCAATGTTTTCAGCTGAACGTCGCAAACGAGCAGGGAATAGTGTTTTCACATCTGCCACCGATCCAGTTTGTTTGAATTTTTTCCAATTGTACTCTTGAAAGTTTAACTTGGAGCTATTTTAAATGTGAATTAAGTTTAAGCGTCTAATGACTTTTTTTTACTTTTTCTTTCATATTTAACAACTTAAGACTTTGGCAGTTTCAACCATGGAAAGATTAACAATCAAACAATGTGTTAAAGTCATCGAAGCCTATTACGAAAATGGACATTCAAACAGAAATTCATTTCGCGCACTTTGCGATTTTTTGGTCAACATAATCGAGCAACAGAGAGTGCATATGGAATTGTTCATAAATTCAAACAAACTGGGTCGGTGGTAGATGTGAAAACAACATTGCATGCTCGTTTACGCCGTTCAGCTGAAAACATTGCTGCAGTGCACGAGATTGTGGCCGAAAATTCAGACCCCTCTATTCATCATCACGCGCAGGAATTGAACCTCTCCACAACAACGTTACATGAAATTTTGTCAAAAGATTTGTCTCTACACGCTTACAAAATTCAATTGACACAAGAACTGAAACCTGCTGACCATTTGGAGCGCCGTACATTCGTCATTCGGGTGCACGAGCAAAGACATGCCGATGAAGATTTTTCGCAAAACATCCTCCAGTGATGAAGCCCATTTTCATCTTGGTGGATTCGTTAATAAGCAGAACTGTCGCATTTTGGCTGATGAAAATTCAAAGATTGTTGAAAAGCCACTGCATCCACAAAAGGTCATTGTCTGGTGTACATTTTTGCTAGCGGAATCATCGGGCCGTATATTTATAAATTCGAATGTCCATTTTCGTAATAGGCTTCGATAACTTTAGCACGTTATTTGATTGTTAATCTTTCCATGGTTGGAATTGCCAAGTTGTTAAATCTGAAAGAAAAAGAAAAAACATCATTAGACGCTTAAACTTAATTCAATTTTAAAATCAGTCCAATTATTGGAACAACCTATATTGTATTAGTATGTAAATAATATAAGCATTTGTGTAAGTAAATAGATTTGTCACTTAGTATGGATATTCGTTGAAAAGTACACAGAAGAAATAACTGCGCAGTCTTTTCACATATTATTACATGTGAGCAGAAATTGCCAGATGGTGAAAAGGGCCGATTGATGTTCAATTCAAAGGTGGAATGAGTCAACGACAAACATTAAAGTTTCGAATTACACTTTCAACTGTAATTCAAGAGGCGGTATAATTTACTAATGAAAGAAACGAAGCCATTACATACAATGAAACCGGCTTCCCTCACCCGGGAAAAGAAGATTGCAAGTCAATAGATGTTATAGCGTGTATTGACATCTGTCCAACAGTAGCAGCATAATATCACCACACGACGTATTATGAAAGAGTAACCAGAAGACAGCTAAATATTTATCAGGTCAGTTTGGTTGGTTGATTTTGTTTAGCGGCATATCAACCTCTATGGGTTATTTAATGCCGAAATCTCAAATTCTCCAGTGTGTACCTATTACATATATATTTGAATCGTATTTTAAACACACCTACACCTTCCTATATATACATACATACATCTACATTACAAACATATACATACTCATTTACACATTTGCAATAAAAATTATATATATACACATATGTATATACACATATATATATATACACACACACACACACACACAAATATACATACATATACATATCTCCACTTGCACCGACACACATACACACACACACACAAATATATATATATATATATATATATATATATACATCCAAATAAATCTTGTTTATATTTGCTATTTCTTAGTGCTTGATTATATATAAGCTTGCCCCAGGGTACCTCGACGTTGTGTAATGGTTAGAAAGTTTGTCTTGCTAGATCAATTACGACTGAGTAGTGAGTTCGATCCTCACTGGGTGCCCCATACATTCGGCCTTGTACCACACCTAAACCGGGCTTAGAAAATCGCTGTATAAACTTACCATATATATTTTTAAGTTTTTATGTTTATACGTTCTTTCTATAGGTAAAAATATTTAAGTAAATGCTCTGTTTATAATAAACAGTATTAACAACATTTACCGGCCTGAATGTCCGAGAAATTTTCATAGAAAATATGCGTCCTCCGACAGGAATCGAACCTGTATCATATACGGAACCGTCATATAGCCTACATATAGGATACAGGTTCGATTTTTAATAGTTTATTATAAACAGAGCATTTATTTGAATATTTGTATCCATAAAAAGAACGTATAAACATAAAAAAATGTCTTAAAAAATAATTGTCGTACTTTGTCCATTTCATAATATATATATATATATATATATATATATATATATATATATATATATAGATATATTAATCGTCAGACACTCGGAAATTTTTTCGGTCAAAATTGTGATCACGAAGTTTTCTGTGAAATTGAGTGTGTTATTAATTAAATTAATTCCTTTTTATACTATATATAAACAAGGCAACCAAACGGATTTTATTTCAACTAAATCTACATTACCAACTCAGAACGCAACTTAAGATCATATGAATGCTTCATACTTTTTTCTTTTTTTCCTTAACTGTATCGTTTTTAAATTAGACTGTTAGTAATTTCAACTAGTGTTGTAATTGTTTTATTTACATCTACAAACTTTGCCTCGTTTCAGTGTCAACACAAGCAAGAAGAACAACATGACCAAGGTAGCTGAGAACCAGAGTTGAAACAAATACAGGACCTGTAAGAGTGGAACGTTATTTTTGAACAGAGACAAGACAACGACGCATAGATGATGGGTGTCATCACGAACCAACAACACTTGGCAAATATGACTGCTTGATTACGATTCTCAGGAGAAATTAGTAAAAGACTATCGCGGATTTTACACGTCTGACTACAAGAGCTTGGTAGGGCAGACACCAGCATGAGTAAAATGGTTGAAAAAAAATTAACATTTTATTAATAATACTAATTCACTGAATCGTGGAAGAGAATATTCCAGAAGTAACTTTGTATGTACTACTCATGATAATGTTTCGAATCTTGCAGAAGATGCTACACATTCCGTGGGAATCTGGTACTAAACGGTCTGAGTCCCCTCCCAAAACCCGTAGGCGTTGATAAATCTTCTATAAATCCGCTTCTTTGTAGCGTTAAATCTGAACAGTATTACCATCTTTGATGACATACAATAAACACTTTTATCCCAAATATTAACAATTCCTAAATTATAATTGAGATGGGTTTTAATTAGGTCTAGTCATAAATAATTTCCGTTTTGGGGGACTAATTGTGATGACGAATGTATCATCCTAACAAATTGTTCTTATAATTTAATAGGTAATGAAAAATGAATTTCATACGGCAATTTCAGTGCAAAAGGCATTGCCATCGATAAATATCCACAACAAATCCCCAAAACCTGAGCTCGATAGAAGGAACTTAGAATCATCGAAGTATTATTAATTTATAGTGTTCTTAAATCACAATGAAATATTAAATGCACTTTTATACGTCCATCAGCTGCAACGTGTCCATAATGGTTCGGTCAAAGTGTTTCCTACGCTCTTCAATAGAAAAAAATGTTCTTCTCCATGGAAACACAAGGCTGCATGCAGCACAAATAACACAAATAAAAAATGTGAATCTCGGGTGGCCTGTTCTACCCAACCCTCATATTCACCTATTAATATTTTGAAACTAGGGTGGCCTGTTACACACCCACACGCCATATTCACCTGACCTATTGATATTTTGAAACTCGGGTGGCTTGTTCCTACCCAACTCGCCATATTCACCTGACCAATTAATATTTTGAAATTCGGGTGGCCTGTTCTACCCAACCCGCCAGATTCACCTGACCAATTAATATTTTGAAATTCGGGTGGCCTGTTCTACCCAACCCGCCAGATTCACCTGACCAATTAATATTTTGAAATTCGGGTGGCCTGTTCTACCCAACCCGCCATATTCACCTGACCAATTAATATTTTGAAATTCGGGTGGCCTGTTCTACCCAACCCGCCAGATTCACCTGACCTTGCACCAACCGATTCTTATCTTTTTCAAGCGCTAGTTTTGATGGGGAAATTTCTTTAATGAAAAGCAGATTCAAAAATTCCCTGAAAAAAAATTTGACATCAAATTTGCGGAATTTTATACAAAAGATATCAAAGATCTGCCTTGTAAGTAGCAAACAACGCAAATTGTAACTATTTACACTATTTGCATCAGTCGGACTGTTGTCCTCATCTTTATTGCCATATTCACGACGTTTCGGCCTTTGTACACTCCGACCTTCTTCAGGAGATATGCTAGAATTTCGAACTGAACCCTTTATTTAGTCTACGCGAGTAGATCGTTCTAATGCCACATGCCATGCCTTTTCGTGGGGATATATATCAGTAACAGTTAATTCCATTTAGTAACTCAATTCTCCAAGTTTTTGTTCCCTCTGCTGTGGCCAGGTATTGAACTCATAACTCTTTGGGTTAAAGCACTTTGTCGATTACCCAATCAACGATTTTATCCACTGGGTCATGTATCACCCCGAAAAAGGTTGGCGCGTGCAACGGCCGAAACGTCGTGAATGCGGCAACAAAAATGAGGACAACAGTCCGAACAATGTAAATAGTGTAAATAGTTACAATACCTCATCTCAGAAATATAGACAGATATTGAATAATTGTAATTTTTTAGGAATAAAGTTGAGAAACAAACACGGAAATTATTTATGACTCAATATAATAGATTAATTTTCTGTAATCTAATAATTCCTAATAATTTTTTTCTTAATATTTCTTTCTAAAAATGCGGTGGGGGGTCTTGTATGTCAATGAATACAACATTTAACGTAACGGTACAATTACATGTATTTTCTGTTCGTATTTTAGGAATAACATCTACAGAAGTATTAAGGTTTCAACGGATTTTTTGAATGTCTTTTGCCTTCAGGGCATATACGATCATGACTCTCCACAGATTGTGAATTGCCGAGATTCCTGGGGGCGAAGAATAATGGAATGGTTTCCTGTTGCCTCGCTACGGTTTGGAAATCGAAGTCTCCCTTATCTTAGACTGATTACCACCCAAAGCTAGAGAGCTAATTGTATCCTGCTATTTAACCCATTACTGGGGAGAGAAGAAAGATTAATTCATATCTTGAACACTTTTACTAACTGGATCATTTTATTTTAAGAATATCTAAGGAATTCATCCTTGTCTTAATTGTATTGATTTGATAGTTTATCAACCCATTACAGGTTATTTAGATATATTTTTAGATTGTGTTTTTTGGCAGATAATATTATTTTACTAATACGTTCTACTAATTAACCTATAGCTGGACAGAAAAGAAGTGAACTCATACCATTCCTAAATGTATTTGCACGTAAATTAATATAACGAACTCGACTGAAATTGGAACTCGGCTCTCCGATTTCTAATTCTTAGCCGTTATCATTACACTATCCGCACATCCATTTTACTTACAGTACTTAGTGTTATATATATATATATTGATGCATGTTTCATTAAATAATATAGACAAGTTTTGTCTATTTATTTTAAGTAAGTTCCTTTCATATTTTCTGATAAGCTTAATAACATTATCATTGAAAGACGAAAGGAAATCACCATACTGATACATGTTTAAATCCAATCTAAGCTTTCGGCTTACATAAGCCATTATCATATGAAAGGAACTTACTTAAAATAAATAGACAAAACTTGTCTATATTATTTAATGAAACATGCATCAATGAAAAATTTCTGCCTAAATATACGCAATATATATATATATATATATATATATATATATATTGACAATTGGAAAAAACGTTCATGAAGTTATAATATTTTGATAAAGAATCCGACTATGCCTTTCGTCGATTAGCCTTCATCGTAGGCGAAAAAATGAGTTACCTGTGTATGTATTTATGTATTAAGATTTATGTAAGATTTCATTATTTTAAACATACACAAATACATACACAGGCAACTGATTTTTTCGCCTACGATCTGATGAAACCTAATCGGCGAAAGGCATAGTCGGATGTATTTTCGAAACATAATTTCATGAACGTTTTTCCAATTGCCAATAATTTATAACACTGTCAGGATCATATGCCGAAATTTATAATATATATATATATATATATATATATATATATATATATATATATATATATATATATATGTGTGTATATTATATACGTGTGTGTGTGTGTTATATTTATATAAGTGTTTGTGTTTATATATGTGTTATACATATATATATATATATATATATATATATATAAATCTGATATATATGTATATAAGTGTTATATATATATATAAATCTGATATATATGTATATAAGTATTATATATATATATAATATATATATAAAATCTGATATATATGTATACATCTATATATATAAATATATATATATATATAAATCTGATATATATGTATATATATATATATATAAATCTGATATATATGTATATATATATATATATAAATCTGATATATATGTATATATATATATATATAAATCTGATATATATGTATATATATATATATAAATCTGATATATATGTATATATATATATATAAATCTGATATATATGTATATATATATATATAAATCTGATATATATATATATATATAAATCTGATATATATATATATACATATAAATCTGATATATATATATATATATAAATATATATATATATACATATAAATCTGATATATATATATATATATATATAAATCTGATATATATATATATATATATAAATCTGATATATATATATATATACATATAAATCTGATATATATATATATACATATAAATCTGATATATATATATATACATATAAATCTGATATATATATATATATATATATATATATATATATATATATATAAATCTGATATATATATATATATATATATATATATATATATATATATATATATATATATATATATATATATATATATATATATATATATATATGCATGTACAGGATGCGATGGATAATTTATCATCTAAATAACACTGACATCTCATTTTTACAAATATATTTACCAAAATTACACAAAAATATCTCGAATTACTAAAGAGCAAACTTATTCAATAAAATCGTCATTGGCTTCAACAACGGCCTCCAGAAGACTTCGGAATGTCCTGCAAATCTTCTGGATGGTCTCCTCGTATAAGTTGGTGAATGCTGCCATAATCCTTGCCTTCTGTTCATCTTTGGTGTTACAAGGAATTTTGTTGCTCTTTCACTCAACTGCGCCCCGACACATAATAAACAAGAGGGTTGTAGTCTGTGGAGTTAGGTGGCCAGATGTAAAGGGAGATGTCTGACAACCATGACTGGGCTTTCCTGTTTGTGTGGCATGATGCAGTGTCCTGACATAGGGTCTTCCAGCAGCCACCCTCTTGTCCCAGGGCCGCACTACCTTCTCAAGGCACTTGATGTAGGAAATCGTGTTGAGTCTGTGAGCCTGTGGGGAGATGAATAACGTAACCATTACTAGTGATCACTCCAAACACCTTCGTAATCATCATTAGACTCATCCAACTCTTTCCGAAACTTCTGAAGTGTTTGTATTGGAGCTTCCGGTGCGAATGCCAAACAGTACAGCATGACGCTTCAAAATTTATGTCTTGTCTATATATGTATATAAGTGATATCTATATGTCTTATACAGGTGTTATATATATATATATATATATATATATATATATATATATATATATATATATATATATTAGCTGAATAGTTCATAGGCTGACTATGAAGGAGTGATGCTAGAGCTGTGAAATCTCTCATGTATTCATTTCAGCTCTTTTCATTACTAACTGCATTGTCTCTTTCCAGGTAAACTGACATCTGACTGTTCAAAGAAGATTTCAAAAGAACTAGTAGCGACCTCTATTGAAAATGGATAGCATTTGGCATCATGGTGTTATTAAGTACCTGTAGAAAAAGGGGGTGCAAGAACATTCATTCTGACATGATTGCTATATTATGGGATCACGTTCCAGCTTTATAAACAAAAAGTGGGAAGCTGAATTCAGCTAGGAAAGGGAGAGTCTTGAAGATGCTCCAAGATCTGGAAGTCCTGCAACTGCTACCACCGAGGAAAACATTGATCGTTTTCCCCACATTGTGATGAAGGACAAGGTCGTTGATTATTAATCAAATAGCCAATACTATTAGAATATCCTGAACAATGACATTGGTATGAAGAAGGTTTCCAAACGCTGCAACAGCGATAGTAGAAGTATGTGAACCGCAAGGGGGGGGCGGGGATTACGTTCAAAAATAATTTGGTTACATTCCATGAGAGTATCTTGGTCACCCGATGAACTTTTCAGCCAACTCACACACATATATATATAACTGGCCACTCGTATTCGAGGATAATCGTCTATTAGGGCGGTTAGCCAATCCCTATTGCAGACGCTTGTTCAGGCGCGTTTGTGTTTATTCAACACCCACAGAGCCCACCTGTGGTTTATACTGCAACTATGCTGAGCAGACCTTAGTTACAGTTTCTGGGAAAGAGCGTGTTATCTAGCGTGATCAACAATCTGAACAAGACCAGCACGCTCAAACCCTCGGCCACGACGACTTGTAATTTCGTGCTAGCACAGCTATCAACGGCCCCTAAGGCTTGGGTCAACGTGGCATGGCTTTCAGACACTTTCCAAAGGGCTTATATATATATATATATATATATATATATATATATATATATATATATATATGTGGGGGTATTCCTATTCCTACTTTGTTTTTTAATTTTCCTTAATGACCTTCCCGATGGCATCATGTCCCAACTTGGTATCTACGCTGACAACACAAACATTTACTCCTGTCTCGATAGTAAGTCTGATCAGTTCGATGAGACCAAAATGGCAGCTGATATTCAAAACGACGTTCAGTCTCTTATTAACTGGGGCAAAGGGTGGCTTTTTAACTTTAACGCCTCCAAAACTAAACTAATTTTATCTTAAATCATCAGAGAGAATCCTCTCTGCCTTCCATCAGTAGGCTGATGCTAACCTTCAGGAGAGTGAATCTTTGCACCTTCTCGGGCTAACGTTCTCGAATGACATGAAGGGGAAAGACAATATTGAATTCATTGCTAACTCAGCTGCTAAGAAAGTTGGTTCACTATGTCATGCGAGACACTTTTTCTCTCCAGAATCTATCCTACATATCTATAAGTCTCCCATTCGTCCATACTTAGAATATTGCTGCCACATGTTGTCCGGTGCAAGCTGCTATTTACCTTGAGCGCCTTGATAAAATCCAAAGAAAAATCAGCAGTATTATTGGTCCTGACCTGGCATCTCGGCTTCAATCTCTTTCCCAATGCCGTAACGTTGCCTCCCTGTGCCTTCTATAAATATTTTCACGGTAATTGTTCAGATGAGCCCTTCGCTAGATATTTTGAATTTAAGCGCAGTACTAGACTGGCGTCAAGATCTCATTAATTGACATTTGAGCCAGCTAGATGTTTCTTTTGTCACACTTCTTGCTTGTGGAACTCTCTTCTGGTTCCATGTTTTCCAGCCATCTTTAATCTTCCAAAATTTAAATTCAATGTCAATCGCTAGTTTCTATTAATCTTTTTGTTCTTGCTCATTAGTAAAGCTTCTGTTTCTAATTCTACTACACCCAGTAACTCCTTACGTCCTTGTGGTTTTTCTGCCTTGCTTGGGGAGAACTCGATTATATATATATATATATATATATATATATATATATAAAGACATTTTTTATGTTTATACGCGCTTTTTTATAGATATAAATGTCTTAAAATAATTGTCGGACTTCGTCCATTTCATAATGTGATACGCATCGAGCAGATATGAATGTACGAGAGAAAATCATGGAGAATTGTAGTTTAAAAACACTAAAATCGACCTTGCTAACCGAAACGCTCTTCTGTGACTCAATCGGTAAAAGCACGTCAGGCTATATGACGGTTCCGTATAGGATACAGGTTCGATTCTTGTCGGAGGACGCATATTTTCTATGAAAATTTCTCAGACATTCAGGCATTCCGGTAAATGTTGTTAATACTGTTTATTATAAACAGAGCATTTACTTAAATATTTGTATCTATAAAAAGCACGTATAAACATAAAAAAAAAGTCTGAAAATAATTGTTGGACTTTGTCCGTTTCATTATATATATATATATATATATATATATATATATATGCATGCTGAGAGTTATACTCCCATAATCATCAATGCAATCTACAGGTTTTGAGTGAGTGAAATCAAATCCCGTAGACTGCACTGAAGATTATGGGAACATAACTCTCAACACGCACTGCGTTGCTACTATAGTTTCCATAACAAGTTTTTACGGTATGGATTTCCTAGGTCTACACCCAACCGGTATTTTTTTTTTTTTTTTTTTTTTGAAGTTCTCGTTCTCCTAAACTGGTTGTCAACCAAAGCTGAAGAGCCCAGTCTGCCCTACTATTTAACCCATAGCTGGTGGACATTAAATGGATTCATACCTATCTCAAAGGGATTTGCGCGAAAATTAGTGTTACGAATCCGACACCTCTATTTCTAATTCTGAACCGCTCCTAGTGCTGTAATAAATGGTTATATTAGGTTGGAAATAAATTCCTGTCACATTTTTGACATTATTCTTTTTGACGGTACTTTTTAAATACTTACTCTAAAATAATCATTAATTTTTATGTTCTAAATGTTTTTTTTTGTTTTTTTTTTTTTGTTTTGTTTTGTTTTTTACTTTCTTCGTAAATTACTGAATATCAGATTCAAAAAAAGACATTTCAGCAACTAAATATAAACGGTTTGAAATATTCGTTCTCTTTATGGAAAATGAATTTCCAGGCGTCTGGAAATATCAAAGATGGTTTGACGACTTTTAACCGGGATTTCTTTCTCTTAGAGATTCCCATCGATCTGAACGACCAATTTCTGTGAATATTGAATTCCTGCAAACCGTTGTTGAGAAGGATACACCAAGAGAATTAGCAAAATGGTTCAAGTACTACTTCGATAATAGAACAACTTCGTTAAGTGATAAAATTGTCTAAACTTGGTCAATGGGTCCCTCAAAACCTTAATTCCTCCCCAGCTTTATCAAAGAGTTGCCCTTTGATGCTCTTTGAAAAATAAACTTACTACATATTTGTTTTACTGGATAGAGGTTGTCTATAATCGTACCCAAAAAAAATCTACGATGGTTAGCACCCACTGAAAAAGAATATATCCCCACACCAGAACTACACCCGATAAAAAAAGTTATACATTGCATTTAGTAAGATACCAACGGTGTCATTTATCATGAAATACTAAACCAAAACGAAACCGTTGTGTATTTTCATCAGTTGGATGCATTGCACAAAATACTGTCTTTCCGAATCACTCTATAAAAGAGTTTTGCCTCATCCTCCTTACACTCCTGATTTTGCTCCATCTGACTGTTATCTTTTCAGGTCAGTGCAACATTTTTTAAGGAAAACACTTATCTATTGTGAAAAGATTAAAACTGATTGTGTTTGCTTGCACTGAAACCGAAGGAATTTTATGCCGGACGAATCAACAATTTGCCAGATAGGTGAGATTATGAATTTATTACATGCATACCTATTCTGAAAGGTGTCATTCGCGTGTGGCTTGTGAGTTTTAAGTGTTTTAATTGTTAAAAGTGAAAATGGAGGAAAATGAGATGCATTTTTATTTCCGAAAAGGAAAAAAGTAACGCTGGACAAGCAGCAAAAAATATATGTGCCATTTATAGGGATGGTATATAGCTGAGAGTAGTGTTCGTAAGTGATTAGCTGGGTTCAGAATTGTTTGCTCATATGCAACAAAAACAAGCCCTTTTTTAAAGGATGATGAAAAGCTATGCATAATGGATTGTTTACATCAATGTGAAGCAAAAAGATCCCGAGGGAAACGAAATAATCTACCGTTAACCACTCCAAAAGTCGATCTGCATCCGAAGAAAGCAATACTGCGTATCTGGGGAGATTGGAATGGTATTTAGTATTATGAGCTTCTTCTGCAAAATCAGACGTTGAAGAATTCGAACAAATACTGTTCCTAGTTAGGCCTATTTAAAGCAGCGATCTATGGAAAGCGCCAAGAATTTGACCAATCGGCCGCTTTCTATCAAGACAACGCCAGGCTTCACATCTCTTTGCAGGCGCAACAGAAACCGATGCAGCCTGGCTAGGGTGTCCTACTACATCCGCCGTACTTACTTGTCCTTGCCCCTTAGGATTTTCACTTATTTTGATCCCTACAAAATTATCTTGATGGAAGAAATTCAGTTTTCTTTAACCCTGTAAAAACCAGTTAGACCGGTTCATCACCCACAATGATATCACGTTCTGAGATAAAATCATGAAGCTGCCTCAAAGATGGCGAAATATACTGGAACAAAATGGCATATGTGGTTGAATAAATCTGTGTACAAATATCTAAATATTGCCTTTGAAATTCACTTTGAAAAGACTATGAACTTTTATTCCGTCCCAATATCTTGATTAAATATATTGGTTAAGACCAAAGAAACATCTCTTTATTTTCCATCTTAAAATGTGACAGAACATTCTTTCCAACCTAATAGTTTACCCAACCCCGACTCATTTTTACAGGTAAGTGGTTGTTTAATCGACCATCCGATGAACTACGTAAAGCGCCATCTTATGTTCTGTAACTTTGGGGAGATTTTAAAAATTAACAATTATGTGACTCTTTTTACAGTAAAGCCGTTTTCATGTTGATTTCTATCCCGTCATGACTGTAACGAAAAAAATAACTTTTACAACATGAACTGATTTACTTTTCCTTTGTCAGTATATTTGCGTGTATAGATGTGAGGGTAGAAAGTTGCTCTGTATTGAGTAAGGACTACAGTTCAATCCTCCAAAACAAAATGGTGAGATCTTGTTTTTTGTTGCTGGTGGCATACGTCAGTATAGATTGTTGACAAGCGAGGGGTAAATATGCACTTGGCTTCTGGCGAGATCGAATGTGACAAAGCTGGTTCACGGTGAGGAGTGACATATTTGAGGGAGTAGCGACAACAAAAAAAATAATCCAATTGTCGGATTTGTTGCAGACATCAGAGTGTGTCCTATTAGTGCGAAGCATAGGATCTGAATGAGATCGTTTGCAACGGAACATGTTATGTACTTTATTTCTGCTCTGGCTAGTTCAAGATTTTCAATTTTTTTCTTAGCTCGCTAATCCGCAAGAATGTGTTCATAAGTATAAGATATGGACAAATGAGGCTTTTATAAATTGTTCATAATTTATGGGAACGATTGTATACAATTATGAAGGATGAATAGAATTATGAACTTTAAGAGAGCGACAATGGTTATAATTATGAACTTTAAGATAACGACAATCGTTATGATTATGAACTTTAAGACATGGACACATGAGGCTTTTATAAATTGTTCATAATTTATGGGAACGATTGTATGCAATTAGGCACATGTATACAATCATGAATGATGAATATAATTATGAAATTTAAGATAGTGACAATAGATATAAGTATGAACTTTATGATAATGACAATGGTTATAATTACGAACTTTAATATAGCGACAATAGATATAATCATGGACTTTAAGATAGTGACAGTGGCTATATTTATGAAATTTAAGATAGTGACAAAAGCGGCTGTTTATAAATTGTTCATGAAGATAGTTTTGCAGACTGTACGCTCGGGTTGTCTTGATTTAAACTATTCGGCGCGTATCTGAAAGAGAATATGGCTAGGATAATGTATTAGATTTATGTCCCTAGAATATGGGTGCAAGACGTTGCTTGGTGATTTTGCGTCCTTACAGCTGGGAATATACCCTTAATGTATTTTTCTTAACTAACCAAATATCAGTTTTACAGAATAAGTTGTCATAGAAGTTCTTACCTCTTTAAAAACTTCTGTATATACAGCATTTTCAGCGAGACATCTCTTTTCTATAGTTCTTTTTGCTCTTATCGATTTCAATTTACTACTCTAGACATAGCGATTTTGTCTCGCTAAAACAGTTACGACTAGGTACCTCATACTTTTGGCCTTGTGCCACATCTAAGCTACACTTAGAAAATCAGTTGAGCACTCGACGTGATGTAATGGTTAGCAAACTTGTCTCGCTAAATCAGTTACGACTGATTAGTGAGTTCGATCCTCACTGGGTACCCCATACTTTCGGCCTTGTGCCACATCTAAGCTGTCTAATGGATGTCAGTTATTTCATGTTAATTCCCCTCTGAAAGTTCTCCACTGCCTTAAACAGGTATTGAACTCACACTCTTTGGGTCCTGTCACTGGATCAAACTAACGCCTTTATCCACTGACAAGGCAAGTGGAACTAGAACAGTCTACCCCAATGAGCGAAATAAAGGGTTCAGTTTGACATTCCAACCACCTGAAGAAGGCCGGAGCGTACAACGGCCGAAACGTTGTGATAAACATGGCAACAAAGATGAAGACAATAGTCCAAATAATGTAAATAGTGTACATCTTAGAAATATAGACAGCAACCGCTTATGTTTTAAATGCAACAGTCATTTAGATAAAGCTGATCTAAAAATGATCGTTAATGGTGCTTGTCTTTTGTTCTGTTGATGTAAGTTGGGAACAGACAGACAAAATTTAACCTTACTCGAATTTATAAAAGAATATATATATATATATATATATATATATATATATATAGCGAGAGAGAGAGAACGTCCTGGGTAAGACGGTAAACTACATTCAACAAAAAGGCCTTTGATCAAGTGGTTTTGAGGAGCGTGGAACCACCTCTTAATTGCTGCTGTTCCCAGGTCTACCCTGACCCGGGGTGGTAGCGCCTGTTGGAGTCCCAGCTATGGGCAAATATTTAACCCCCAAAGTGGGGTCAAAACAATATGAAAGTTAAAAATCGGTTTTATTTTTATTTTTATTTTTTTTTTAAATATTACCTGCAATGAATTTTTTAAGAAAAAAAATTATTACCAGCAACACATTATTACCAGCAATACATTTTTGAAGGAAAAATTATTACCAGCAATACATTTTGAAAAAATATTACCAACAATACATTTTATAAAAGAAAATAAAAATAAATATCAAATCCAGACAAACAGTATTTCTTTAACAGTCCGTTTTGTAATGCTAGTTACTCAGATGTTAGCAATTATGCTAATTTTCAAATTTTAATCTTTAAAAGGTGGAGAAAAGTACGCAAGATCGTACACACTAAACTGGTAAAGAAAAAACGAGGGAATTCATTGTTTAAGCGGAGTTTTTATTGTTACATTCGATTTAATTTTATATATATATATACCTATTGCAAAGAAGTCTTACCTCTTTCATATTATCAAAGTAAAAGCGGGGGTGGAAGAAGAAACAAATGTTAAATTCCTCAATTTAACATTATTTAACAGTCTGATATTCCTCGAAGTATTCCATGCACAATGGAGTTACGCATTCTTTGCACTAAATTGTCAACACTTTTTGACTTTCTTCTATTCGAAAATTATGCATGCAGAGATGGCACTGGCGAGTTCTTCAAGGCTCAATAAATGGCGTAGCCTCATTAATCCTAAGAAGTAACCTCAAAAATCCTAAAGTTGCCAATTAGTCATTTAGACGCGAAACTTGAATGAATGGCGCTCGTTTCGTTAGAAAAAAAGTTTCAAACACCAACAGATGACATTCGCTGATCTCTAATGAAGCAACAAATTGATGAGGCCCGCCATTTTAAGGTTATGGTAAATCTATCTTACAGTATATAGCTTACATTAAACATTACATATTCGCCAGAATCTATCTTGCACATTAATAAGTCTACCACGCATTGCATATTGCTGCCACATTTGGTCTGATGCTTCTTAGAGTTTCTTGATAAGATACAAAGAAGAATCCGGAATGTTATTGATCCTGACCTGGCATCTCGGCTTCAGTCACGTTTCCAGCGCCGAAACGTAACTTTCCTGTATCTTTTTTATAATTACTTTAACGGTAATTGTAATGATGAAATCTCATCTAGGGTATCTAGACTTTATGAATTTAAGCGCAGTACTAGATTGGCAGCTAGGTCTCATTATTTTACAGTTGAAATGGCTAGATGTAACTGTAAGTCTTACTCTAACATTTTATTTTCACGCACTTCTCGCTTGTGGAACTCTCTTTCGGCTTCTCAGTCAATTTTGATCTTCAAAATTTTAAATGAAATATTAATCGTTATCTTCTGTCTTCTTAATTCCTGTTTTTATTGTTCTCTCTCCTTAATAATGTTTTTTTTTCATATTCTCTGACAGTTAATAACCCCTTGCATCTTAGTGGCTTTATTGCCTTCCTTGGTGTTAACTGATTTAAAAAAAAAACTGCTCTGCTCTCTTGATTCCGATGTTTGTCTCGCTTCCATCCAATTTTGAATCAATTGCTATTGTGTCATTCGTGTTTTTAGCTAGAAATATTAATGCTGCTAGCAATATAATAAAAGTATTTTTGTACATATCCGCCAAACTATAGAGAAACCTTTAAAAAACATAGTAAAGACTGCTTTTATTTTACTCGTGTTGTTGGATAAGTTATTTTTTTTTTATATCATCTTTGAACCAGGTTATTGCACGCATTCAAAAAGATAGTTTCAGGATGAGTTCTTTAATAGTCTTCTTAATCTCTCTTAGAATCTTTCTGTGTGTGGATCTTTCTCAAAATGACTTAATTTACTTCCAACACACTTTGTAATTTTTTAAATGTAAAAAATTGTTAATTAAAACAGCGCAAACTCAGGACAAATGTTATCCTCGATTCGATGTCTCAATCGGTTTTAAGATTCAGCTTTTGTATTTGTTAGTCTTACATTTTTCTTAATTAAAATTTATCCAAAATTAACAATTCATAAAATTTTTCATCTTACAAAAAATACGAATTTTGTTTTTAACTGTAGCTTACCGAATTAAAGCCGGTAAGAATTTGTTATACAGGGTGTCCATAAAGTTCGTGTGCACTCTACAAAATTTATAACTTTATTTGTATAAATAATTTGTAAAAAAGGATTAGAAAGAAGTAAATCTATATTTTTTTTAAGGTTTTATTGAAATTATATTTAAGTTTCCACATGTCCTCCATCATTAGCAATACAAAAGGTAATACGATTTTGTAGTTCACGGAAAACATTTGCCAACTGATTTACAGTAATGCCTGAAATCACATTAGCTATTTTAGCTATACTTAAAACTAGGTACATTAAACTTTATAACATTCTTTACAGATTATTTCTATTGCAAATACAAATGAAGTTAAAAAATTTTTAAAGTGCGCACGAACTTTATGGACACCCTGTATTAAGAAACACCATGTTGCTTCTTTTAGACTTATCTTCTACACTTCGTGAAATTAAAGAATTTCTCTATATCATATTTCATTTGAAGCGTATAATAGACCAAATACGAACACTGTATTAACGAATTGCTATTTGTTAAACACGAATTAATTAAAAATGGAAGAAACAGACGATAAAATTTTATTAACGAATTCGTATCTAAGAGAAAAATTAAAATATTCTGATGAACACTGCATCCTTTTAACTTATTGCAGCAGTGTGAATTAAAATGACATTTTAAATTTTCATTACACAGAAATAACTTTTAGTCTGTCAATTTGTCTTACAGTTTCACTTAATTAAATAACGAGACTCTTTCTTTACTGCAGTAGAGTAGTTTCACATTTATAAAATTGTATCTTGGTGACGAAGAAAAAAAAAACGAATATTCCACTCAAAAATTCTTCGTTTGTAGAACCGATTGGCTAAACACTGAAATAGATTGGTAGGAAAAGACAAGACTCCATGTTACACGTATGATACACTTATATGCAAACAAACCTGAATCGAAGCGTTTGTAGCAGGTACTAAAAAATTAGCTTTCCATGTCACCAAGAAGTAAACACACAGCGAGGGATAAGCAAAGAAAAATACTAACAAAAGAAAGAAAAGGCCTCTTACTTGAATGCCATGGTGTTTCACCAACGATAATTACGTGAAACTGTTATCGCTCGGCATCTTAGTCTGGCTGGCTTTATTTTCCCGCTCGTGTGGGCTTGTCACGTGACACTTGATATGTAGGGGCAGATAATTAATTTTGTATCCTTCCAAAACAAAACCCGGTAATCCGCAGAATAGGAAATCCGTACAGCTTATTATATTTTTTTTAGATAGTCTTGATGTGTTAGGTAACCTACAGAATACTGAGGCATTCTCTACAGTGATCGGTATCACACTTTGTAAATAACATATGTATAAATACGAGAAAACATTCGACAAGAATTACACAAATCTCTTATAGTAGAAGTCATGAGGGAGAAAAAATTGGTTCGTATTGATTCATATAAAAATCAACATGATACGTCTCAATTTCTCATAAGATGGGTGTCAATAAGTATTTAACTTAGAACTGACAGTAGAACATTTTTTTTTTAATTTCCATCGTTCACGTCCAACAATTCAATTTAATTGATTTTCTTGACATCGACAGAACTCCCCTGTTCACATGGTATCCGAAAGGGAGGCCACTCTGTGTCTTATGTTTGTCGCTGTCGCACGTTACTAGGAAACTCATGGATTCTTGTGCGTGTGACAGTGACTATGCATGGGCATTACATACAACGATTGGCAGGCAGATAAAAAAAAGAGGAAATGACGACAAAGACAAACAAAAACTAATAGGATGTAAACATTCAATTTTCTAATATTTAGAGGGGCTTTTATAACAAATACATGGGATACAATAAAAAAACAAATGCAAATTTAAAAGTTGGGATAAAAACAGAAAAAAATTAAGTACAGTGATCGGAATTATAAACGGTTTGTTTTCTAATAAACATAAATTGTTTTTATAAGATGTGAACATTTCTATAATAACATGTAAAAAAATAAATTATATTATAAGACGTGAAAATCTTTTCAGAAGAAAAGAAAATAACTTTATTTTAAATATCAGCTTCCTTGCTCCCGCTAGCAACGTAGTAAATGGGTTTGAGATTGACTCTCGTAAGAGGTTCTATATATTTATACTATAGTTTACACAATACAGACCTAAAAGCCCCTTAAGGTAGAGGGTTTCTGAATAAGGTTGTTTTAAGAGAGGCAGGAAGACGTGCATATTATGGGTACATTTAGGATAGATAACGGGTTTGTTTTCTAATAAACATAAATTGTTTCTATAAGATGTGAACATTTCTATAATAACATGTAAAAAATTATATTATAAGACGTGAAAATCTTTTCAGAAGGAAAGAAAATAGCTTTATTTTAAATATCAGCTTCCTTACTCCAGTTAGTAGCGTAGTAAATGAATTTGAGATTGATTCTCTTAAGAGGTTCTATATATTTATACTACAGTTCACACAATACAGAGCCCCTCAAGGTAGAGTGTTACTGAATAAGGCTGTTTTAAGAGAGGAAGGGAGACGTGCATATTATGGTTACATTTAGGATAAATAACAGTTGACACCAGAATTAAAGAGATTAAGATCGTAGTGATCGAGGAAGCATCATCTCGGGAGTCTTTTGTACAAAATGACTGCTGTCTGAGTGAAACTTCCCCTTTACCACTGAAGAGAATAAGGGTGAGTCGTTACTGTGCGCATGGCATAGAGGGTCCTAGGTGTGAATGATGGAACTAAGGAATGTATCACGTCAGAATATTTACCTGGAAAATAGCAACAGTGTAGCGAGAGGCGAACAAAATTTCGCCTTTAGAGAAAAAGATTGCAGACTGAAAAATAATCCATCACCCACAAGGCCGCGCAAACGTTTTTTTCTAGTTTTGATGATTGGTAGGATTGAATTACATGCCCAACTTACATCTCCATCAATGAGATTAGAAACCTTTTCTCTCTTATTTACATTATTTGCATCCGAATTAATATCCTCGTCTTTGTTATTATTATCACAACGTTTCGGGCATTACGCCCTCTGGTCTTCTTCAGGTGTCTGTCAATTCAAGTAACCTTCAGATAATTTCGAACTGAACCCTTTTCCTAAAGGTTACCCAAATCGACAGACACCTGAAGACGGTCAGAGACAACCGACACGTTGTGATAAAAACAACAAAAATGAGGATATTGGTCAGAATGTAAAGAATTTAAACAATAATAGTTTCTCATCCCAGAAATTCAGAATGTTCTCTATTCTTTACATTGCTATTTTTAACGATATGTCTAAAGAGAGGATCTCAAACACATAGTCCCAATAGAGGAATAATTTTCTCAGATTTTAATACATCTAATAAATTTGTCCGACGCCCCTTCCATACTTTTAAAATATCAATGTTGAGTTTAATTTACCTACCAAGTGAAAATAGTGTTACAGAATGCAAAGGCAAGGGCCAGAATGGTCAGCGATTGGCCGGAATACCTCGTGAGCGTGGTATTCTGATAACGATGGATTGCCCTTGTCTGGGTTTGGGATAAAAACGGTGCGAATTCAGCAGAGGGCCACGAGAAATTTGAAGCACTGATACCTTTTTTAGAAACGGGTTAAGTCCGCAAGCGAAGGGACGCTAAGCCAACAAGTGAAATGAGCTACCGTGACGTGAATCCTTCCGATGCCTCTTAGAATCCAAGCTGCCACGTCTGACCCTCTCCTTTAATAAAAATGAATAAGAAAAAGAAATCGTCCTTGTCGTTAATACAATTTTAAGAATTGGCGTGGGGACCCAGAGACGACATGGAACGCAACAATAGGCAGTCAATCAATTTTAAAGTCAGCAGAGTCGGTTCTAGTTCCTCTCCAGAGAAGAGAAAACAACTCGACCTCCTTACCACTGCGTATTCATCTTCAGCTAACTGACAAGAGGCTACCAATATACTTTTCAACAATGTCCCGGTCTCTTCATTTTTTACTACCTATGGGTGAATTAGTAAGACTTGTAGCACTAAATCATCATTATCTCCAAAAATAAAATAAACTTGTGTACAAAACATTTAGATTTCAGTATTGAATAACCCATAGAGGTGTTGATGTGCCGCTAAAGAAAAAAAAACACTAACAATCATTTTTTTTAATTTTACAAAAATAAATAAATTTGACAACTCATGGTAGTAAAAACTGACACTCCCAAAAATATTTGTCCCTCTATCTCTGAATGTGATGCAAAGTAAATTTAACGCAAAAAATGTCCTTCTACCAGTAAGACCCCTCTGGCGCTAATTGACGACGGATCTCCTTCTGACACGATGCATATCTCCCGTAATAGCCCTTTTCTCTCCTTGAATTTTGACACCTGATAAGTGAATTTAAGAACCAGTTCGGCGAATTTGTGTAATTTTAGTTAAAGGTTCGCGTGAATCCCTTGAAATCTATCAATGGGTTTGCTGTAATTCCTCAGTAAATTAACCCCTGAACATTTAACATAAGGCAAGTTTATTTATCAATTTTTTTAAATTGATAAAAAATTAAAATTTGTTGTACAAATTTAGACAAGATTAGTCAGATTTCGTTCTGGTCGGCATCGCGAGAACGAATGATTTGGCGCTATTCGGTAGTATAGCTGCCAGCTGTTTTTTTTTTTTTTTTTTTTTTTTTTTTTTTTTCGTGGTTCGAACGCCGCAACCCGGTTGTAACAGGCTCTGAGCCGGATAGCCGACGTCAGAGTGTCTGTGTTTGGCGGGCTTGTCGTCGACCGGCTGCAAGTTTGAGATGGTACTTGTAGATATTAGTGAATTTCAATTCTACTACCATCAGCTACCGATAATGAGTCGATGTGTTTGCCACCGCGTGGTGGACGGTGACCACAAAGTTGAAATTTTTTGAACTGCTGATCATGCACGGCGTGTTGTATAAAATGAACCAAGTGAAAACGTCCATCCGTGATCTTTTACGCCATTAAAATTGTAACAAGTGATATAAGTGAAATCAACAGTTGACATCTTTTCTCGGATAAATATCCGTGAAAATGGGCCAGCTAGTAGCTCGTGTAGATTTGCACAGAAACTGTTTATCGATGCTTATCTTCGTCATAAAAGAATTCCATTTGAATCCATACAAAGTAATTTCCTTTCTAGTAGACTTCACTTATTTCAAAACATTAAAGGGTAGATTACATTTCGGTTGGGATGTTGAAGGGTAAACTTCACTTGGGTTGGGATGTTGAAATGTAGACTTCATTTAGACTAGGATGAAGGGTAGACCACTTAGGTTGGGATATTGAAGGGTAGACCACTAGGGTTGGGATGTTGAAGGGTAAACTTCACTTGGACTAGGATGCTGAAGGGTAAACATTACTTGGGTTGGGATGTTGAAAGGTAGACTTCATTTAGGCTAGGATGAAAGGTTGACCACTTAGGTAGGGATATTGAAGGGTAGACCACTAGGGTTGGGATGCTGAAGGGTAAACTTCACTTGGGCTGGGATGTTGAAGTGTAAACTTCTTTCAGGCTCGGATGATGATGGAGAAACTTCATTTAGGCTGAGAGGTTAAATGATTGACTACATTTAAGCTGGGATTTTGAAAGGCACACTTCATTTAGGAGGAGATGATAAAGCGTAGAGTTCATTGAGGATGAAATATTGAAAAGTAAAGTTCAATGAAGCTATGTTATTGAGGGGTAAACTTCATTTAGCCTAAGATTTTAAAGAGTAGACAATACAGTCTGAAATGTTGAATGTTAGATTACCTTGAGTTTGAGATTTTAAAGGATAGACTTCATTTAGTTTTGGTTTGGTTTGTTTTACGGCATATTAACGTCAATGGGTTATTTAATGCCAACAAGTTTTTTTACAATAGATTAATATGAATAGAATATGTATTCTTTGTAAGATATCAGTTTGTAGATCAGGTTTCATTGATGTATCTTTGTAAGGATGGTATTTGTCGAGAGTCTGGTTTCGTTGATGTATTCTATTCAGATATACAGTTTGTAGAGAAATTGATTTTATTGGCATTCTCATTTGATTTATAGTTTTTGGTAGAGGCTCACTGTTTTAAGAAATGATATTGTCATCCACTTTTGCTTTCTCGAAGATCTCATACATGTTGTTTATATTATGACATTTTTATATTGAGGGAGCAACGTCTGAATACTCAGTTAACATATGTTTAATAGTGTATGCCGTTTCACTTGTTTTGGCAAACTGGCTGATCTTCGTTCTTTAGCAAGTACGAGTGAGTTATTCTCGTGTGGCCAATGCGTAAGCAGGCAAATATTATCTATTTTCGAGATTTTCTGAAAGTCGACTTCCATTTTCCTAATTTGGGCTGAATTGCGAAGAACTTATTGTGTGGGTTATCGTCCCGGCACCTTTGTCATTCCTTTTGAATATATTTGTTAATGACCTTCTTAAAGTCGGTGTATGGTATATCTACATCAATATCTAAAGCTGATTTGGCTGGTAAGTCTGCTTTATTCTTACCTTCCACTCCGATGTGGCTAGGAATCCAACAGCGTTTGATGTCTTTATGTTTGCAAGTAGTGCACAATTTGCATAATAGTTTAATAATGAATGGATTGTTGGTTTTTTACCTTCAAAGCTATTAGGATGGATAGTGAGTCCGAAAATATTAAGATTGTTTTTGCTTGTTTTCTCTGTGTGATGATATTGAGGGTGTTAGCCACCGCAGTAAAAGTAGAGCTTCCTTTGGGAGGCGCTTTTTTTTTTGGTGGGGGGGGGGTAATATATTGGCTGACTACTACACATCCTGTTTTGTCCACGAACTTTGACCCATCTATATAGATGGGTGCATGGTTAGGGTAGTTTTCCAGTATACCATGAAACTTGTGCTGAACTATGAGTGGATGCGTTTTTTTTTGTTTTGTTTTGTTTTTTGTTTTTTCTGTTTTTTATTTTGTTTTGTTTTGGGGTTTGTTTTATTTTTTTGTTAAGGAGTTGCTTGAATGTCTCTCTTGGAATATGGTTGCAGTCGTCTCTTCTATGTTTGAAAGTGGGGGGTCCCTAACTCTTCAGCAATGGATTGCATCCTGGATCGTTAGGGTTGTATGGTATTTTCTTTTTGTTAGAATAGATCACAGGAACTAGGCTTAAAGGTACTGCTGTAAGCTGGGTTAGTTGGGCATGATTTTATTTTGTCATAATATTGTAGTGCCATTATAATGCGCCTTAAATGTGGAGATGTTTCTTTAACTTCTGTGTATAAGCTCTTCACTGGGGATGTCCTAAAAGTTCTAATCTGAGATCTAGATGATAGGTCTTAGGTCTGATTTGCTGACTGTCCCATATATGTCCCCTAGCGTAATCAAGTTTTAAGCGAAGTAGTGATATGTAATTTAGTTAATGTTCGTCAATCTGCTTCCCATTCAATGAGGGTACCCCACCCAAAAGTTGGTGGATTTTACTACATTTTAGTTTTAAATATTTTAGATGGGGAATGAATATTAATTTTTTGTCAAATATGGTGTCTATCCAATTTGTGTTGTTCCACTACTCGGATTTCAGCTCCGTCAAATTTTAAACAGGGGTCGATGTGCAATTTCCGTAATTTGCAGAAATGTACGCAGTTGGTTTTCGTTTTGGAAAAAGGTAAAACTATTTTTCGTGGATCATTTGTGTATTTTATTGAGGCATTGTTGGAGTTGTCTTTCTATGGTATGCAAATGTAGAGATCTATACATTATTAGAAAGTCGTCGACATATAGAGAGCATCTCACTCCTGGGCTTAGAGATTTAACCAGGGAGTTAATTTTGGAATCTGTCTATATTTCTGATATGAGGTATTATGTACACTATTTACATTATTCGAACTATTGTCCTCATCTTTGTCACCATATGTATTACAACGTTTCGGTCGTTGTACGCTCCGGCCTTCTTCAGGTCGATCTCAACCCTATTTCGCTCACTGGACTGTAGACTGTTCTAGTTCCACGTGCCATGTCTAACGGATGTCAGTTATCAGTTATCTCCTGTTAATTCCCCTCTCCAAGTTCTCTACCGCCTTAACCAGGTATTGAACTCCCACTCTTTGGGTCCTGTAACTAAAGCCTTTATCCACTGTGCCATGTGTCCTTGTATGAATTTCTGGGTATTATAAACCTAATGTCTTCAGCGATAATAACAACAAAAATCGCAATATGAGCTCTGGTAAAAACATGAAATGATAACAGCAAAAAATTGCAATATGAGAACTGGTAAAAAATGATTGCTGAAGACATTAGGTTTATAATAGCCAGAAATTCATACACAGATGTCCCTAAGGACACATGACACAGTGGATAAAGGCGTTAGTTAGATCCAGTGACAGTTCAGTACCTAGTTAAAGCGGTGGAGAACTTGGAGAGGTGAATTACCAGGAGATAACTGATAACTGACATCCATTAGACATGGCACGTGGAACTAGAACAGTTTACCCCATTGAGCGAAATAAAGAGTTCAGTTCGACATTCCAAACACCTGAAGAAGGCTGGAGTGTACAACGGCCAAAACGTTGTAATAAATATGGCGACAAAGATGAGGTCGATAGTCCGAATAATATAAATAGAGTTAATTTTGATGCAGAAAAGGGTCACGGAAAATGCTTCCTCGTGGAACCAATTCTTCTTGGTTTTGTACTTCCGATAGCGTAGTTTCTATACGGACTTGAAATCTTCGGTCTTCCAGAAAATTCTCTATGAATTGAATCAGCCTTCCTTTTAAGCCCAGTTCATACAGGTCTTTCAAGTTACCAAATTTCCATGTCGTGTCATACGCCTTTTGTAAGTCAAAAAAGATTGCCGTGACATGTTCCTTCTTAATGAAAGTTTCCTTTAAAAAGGTTTTCTAGGCGTATTAAATGGTCCGTGGTGCTTCTTTTTTCCCCCCTAAAAGCGCATTGGAAGTCGCTGATTAAGCCTTTAGTTTCCAGGTACGAAGTCAACCTGTTGCTGACTATTTTCTCCATAGTTTTACATAGGCAACTGGTTAATGCTATTGGTCTGTAGTTTTCAGGGTCTTTGTCATCCTTTCCAGGTTTTTGAATAGGGGGAATGTTTCCACATTTCTGGTAAGTTTCCATTTGTCCATATGTTATTATACATTCTTAATAACAATTGTAATGATTTGTTGCGTAACTGTTTTATAAATTCCTAGTTGATATCATCTGGATCCATAGCTAAATTGTGGGCTTTCTTTAAAGATTCATTAGTTCCTCCAGAGAAAATGCTAGGTTATAAGCTCTTGGCATTATTTGATTTAAAGTTTAGTTTTTTTTTTTCCGCTTTTTGTTTGAGTTTTAGAAATTGTTGGCTACCATTCTTGACAGATGAATTTTTAGAGATTGTTTTGACTAGTTGATAAGCGGTATCCTTTTTACTGGTTATTTTAATGTTATTTATCGAGAGATGTTTTACAGTGTTTGATTGGTATTTGCCTGCTATTTTCTTTATCATATTCCAGACAGATTTTATTTTTGTAGCAGAATTAAGTCTGTTGACATAGTTATTCCAGCATCCTTTTTTGGTTTCTTTAATTATTTTCCATGCTTTTGCTCAGAGTTGCTTAAACTGCAGCAAATTAGAGGTTGGAGGTAGATTGTTGAATTCTTGTGCTCTTCTTCGCCTGGTGGCTTTTTTACATTTATCATTGAACCAAGGTCTATTTCGTTTTTTCTTTTTGGTGCTGAATTTTTTGGAATGAATTTTTTTGGCTAAAGAGATGAGGATTTCTGTGGAATGTTTTAAGTCCTTGATGTTTTTTCCTTGAACTAGTTTTTCAGAACATTGGTTTGTAAATTCTTTCCAGTTCCCTCCGCCTAATTTTCAACAAAGAGGATTTTTATCATTGCGTTCTGAGTTTTGTAGGACGATTGGCAAGTGATTGCTACCGTATGTGTCAGCCAGTACCTTCCAAGAGAAATCCATATATAAATTGATGGATCACATAGGGATAAGTTTATTGCCGATTAGCTGCCAGAAAATGGATTTATGCAAGACGGGGCTTTATCATTATAAATGCATAAATCCTTGTTATAAATTATTGTTTCTAAGGTCCTTCCGTTTTGGCTTTTGTCTTGTAACAGTTAAAGTCCTCTAGTATTATAAAAGGAGCAGAGAGTTGCTTTATGATTTCCTGAATTTCATTACTGGTTCATTCGGTGGGATATATACTGAACAGATGTTTATTGGCCTGTGTAAGGTCACTTTAGTAGCAGTCGCATCTAAAATAGTTGTTAAATAATTTTACTTTGAGGTTCATCATTCCTAACTAGGATGGTTGTACCGCCTGGGGCTCGAATCCAGGTGTTATGCGTTTAGTTGTATTGCTGGTATATTTAGTTTGTCATTTTTCTTGAGGAACGTTTCCTGAAAGCCAACAACTGCTGGTGATTGGTCTGTTATTAGCAGAAGCAGTTCATTTATGTTCGCCTTTATTCCGAGGCAGTTTCATTGAATTATTTGATACATGATTGCAATATTTTTATTTAGCTTATTATGTGGTTGTGTTTTTCCGAGGTTTTGAGTTTGGAGTTTTTGGTCGTTTATCGGTTCTGGCTTTACACCTCCATTTCTTCCAGTTTCTCAACTCGGTTTTGTACACAAATTTTGGTCACTGTGTATCTCTGGTTTTTAGCCTGGCTGGTTCTGTGCTCTTTTTTTTTTTTTTTTTTTTTTTTTTTGGTGTGGGGAGAGATAAGTTCTTAAGTCCATCTTTGATGGTTTTTGATAGACGGATAGATCACTGTGACCTTTGTTTTATAGGAGATCTTGTATTTTTTGAAGGAGTGGTTTGTGTTTGAGTGGAAGATTTTGATTTGTTTTGGTTTGTATTTGTTCTTTATTTTTTATTTCAATTCTTTCATTGGCTTTCTTTTGTAGTTCAGTCTGCATTATCTTCTTGGCGTATATGTCTTTCTGGTACTTTTGAAATTTGGGTCAGTTATTTGGTCCTAAAGATACGAGCTTCTCAATAAGGGCTCTGTGTTCGCCAGGCTGACTGGTATTCCTTGTAATTATTTTTGCATAGGAAGGATCTTTCATCTAGCTTTCTACTGTTTACCTTGATTCTAGGAATGAGACATTTCCTTTATGTTTCACCATGACTCTTTTTTTTCCCTTTTCCAGAAGTCACATGATCAGGAGTATGCTGGATGCTTTTCCTAGCAGTTAGCACATCTTATTTCATTCTGGCAGTATATTTTTTCAATATTAGTACCTATATATTTTTCAAAATTAGTAGCAGTATATTTTTTAAATATTAGTAACCATATATTTTTTCAATATGAATAGCAATATATTTTTCCAACATTAATAGCCATATATTTTCAATATTAGGAGCCATATATTTTTTTAATATTAGTAGCCATATATTTTTTCAGTATTAGTAGCCGTATATTTTTTCAATAGTAATTTATTTATTTTTCAATATTTGTAGCAGTATATTTTTAAAATATGAGTAACCGTATATTTTTCCAATATTAGTAGTATATTTTTAAAATATTAGTAGCCGCATATGTTTATCCTTTGTCCCTGTTTATTTCTTCCATGACGTTACAAGAATAACCTTTTAAGACAATCATTTGGGGGACGATCTAAAATTCAGATTTAGATTGAACAAGTGTTCTATCTTTGAAGTTTGTTTCTAGTGCCAATGAAATAGAAAACATTACGGAAACTCCTTGGTAGGATTTTCTATATTTTTCATTTTTTTTTTTTTCATTTTGAAATTAAAGGATAAAAAAGCAATAAAAATTGTATGGTTGGAGTCAGTAATTTTTTATTTTTTTAGCTTTATCGCGAATTGTCTAACTTTTGATATTTTCCAATTTTTTTTCTAATACAGCATTTTTCGTTCTAGATTTTTCACTTCTCCATTTGTTTTAATGTCATGTCCCTTCAGGACGTAGATGATCATAATCCTCCAATTTTTATTATCTGCGTATTGGCATGAATTGTTAGGAAAGATAGTGGAGTGGTTTCCCACTGCTTTCACCACGTTTGGAATTTAGAGTTTTCCTCTCTCACTAGATCGGTAGCCACCTAGAGACACTTTAAAATGCTATTTAGTCCCTAGTTTATATAGACGGACTCATATCTCTCTAAAAGGGAAATAGTGCAAACTTGCTGGCAATAGACTAGCCTGAATTTTGGGCTCGGTTCGTTCATGGCCGTTACTATACCGACACATCCTCATCTTCGTTCGAAATCTTAAAATCTTTTTCTGCGTCAGCATATTGTAAAATGCCTCTTTTCACTTATTCCTAATTCGCTTGAATACACTTGTCACTTTCGCTTACATTTATATAAGCAACACTTTGCGAAGATACCGTTGGACAGATCCATATGAACACGGCACTAAATCTCTCATACGTAAAATTATTTTTTATTAATCACTGGACTTTTGATATCGATGTGTAGCTGTGTTCCTCTTGGTGAGGACGTTCTCCGAATGTGGATCTCCTTCTCATGACGATGTGTGAGATTCTCTGTCTTTTCCCTCTTGAGTGCAGGGCTTGTATATCTTCCTGCTATCCGGTTGACCCACGTTTGCAGATTGCCTGTTTATATGTCAGAAGCGGCCACTAACATCCTGTGAGACGTGAATCTGCACCTGGTGGTTAGGAGGTCACGTTTAGGTCAACCCACTGATGCACCTGATTTCTCTGACACTCTGTTGTGACACTGAATATAAAGACTTTTTTGGTATCTGGTGTGAGCCAAGTAAATATTGGGGTCGTCACAGGTCAATTTTTCTTACAAGAAAGGTTCCTTATTGACATTAATTTCGATTCAGATTGATTTTTTACTCTCCGCAATTACTTTAGTACTGTTTACGGCAAGTTTGTATCGTTGGCGACAAAACCGATTCCAAAACCAGTCTTTTTCTGGTGAGTAAGTTGGCTATACACGAAGCAAGATTAAAAATAAAACCTGTCAAAGGGCGGATGAACCTTCATGTTGAATCAACGTCCATCTAGCACAATGGATAAGATAAAGATCTATAGCTACGGATGTAGCCTGTGCGGAAATGACATAGCATTGTTGCGCGGTGGGTTTCCAAGACTGAAGTTAACGCGGAAAGTTCCCTTGCTGGAATCCAACAGCTATGTGTCCGTAACCAAGACGAGCCTTCAAGTTCGAAGATATCGACTGTGGTTTGGCCAAGAAATGGATGGGCTCCGGCAGGTATACATGCCCAAGACATGCTATGCATGAATACCTCTCTGATTTTCAACCCGGATATGTGGAGGGAATTGGTCAGATTTTCAGCTGCGCCCACCCACCCTACGACCACACCCGGTCATGGGACTAATTTCTACACATTGATATCTAATTGCCATACCTCAATAGATCATCTTGAAAGTGCAACAACCTATTTCCCAGAGAAAACCAAATAAATCTAAAGTTAGTCGCGAGGCTAACTGCAGGTAATTAAAAAGAGCAGATTTATGATCTAATGTTTACTAAGCTCCACTAAACATTTTCTGTTACTAATTGTTCACCTTATACAAGGCCTAAGAGCTACTCAAGATAGAGTGTTACTGAATGAGGTTGTTTTAACGGTAGATTATGAGAATATGTATGATAGGTAATGGCTGACACTCGATGGAAAGAGGTTAAGATTGTTGCGATCGAGGAAGCATCCTCTCGGGTGCCTGTAGAAGAAACTATTCACTTGAAACTCTTACCAAAAGAATGCGAAAGGAACGGAGAGGATTCAGCCATGTATACGTGTCATGGCAGACCCTCGCTGTAAAGGCATGAACTGGTAGAACTAATGAATGTATCTTGTCAGAACATTTGCCCCACGGGACATCCTTATTCCAACCGCCTCTTTTTAGTCTGAGAATGCTTAAAAGCTAAATTAAAGTGTGGGGGGGGATTTCCTGAGGAATAATCGGTATATGGTTGTCCCAGCTGGAATAATCATCCCGGTTAGTCTATTTGAAACTCAAAGGTAATTTAACGGCATCGGGCAAGCGCAAATTATGATGGTAAGATTATGCTGCGCCATTATTCCAAGATGGGTGTGCGGGTGGGTTTGCCTTGAAAATCAGCATTTAAAATCTTAACATTTTACTTGATTGACTAATTGATTCGTTTTCTACGAGGGGTCAACCCTTTGCGAGTTATTTAATGCCAGAAAATATTTTTACATTGTAAGACCTCTTTTTAGATAATAATAGTTTAGTAATACAAGTCTTATTGATTAACCCATAGCTGGAGTGAAAAGAGGTGGATTCATGCCTTTCCCACGGGTATTTATACGTAAGTTAATATAACGAACCAAACGGGAATTGGAACTCCACTCTCCGATTAACAATTCCAAGCTATTATCCATTACACCACTCGCACATCCAAGCTTACAACACCAAGTACTTCCAAACGGTCACCCATCTAGGTACTGACCAGACTCAACGTTGCTTAACTTCAGTTATCGTACGGAAACCGTTGTTTCAAGTTGATGTGACCTTTCTTGCAATGGTAAAAAACACATAAATATCGCAGCTACAAGGCAGATCCAAAACAACCAAGTAAAAAAAAAATGCCGTTATAATAATAATAATAATAATCAGTGTCAAAGAACATGGAAGAAATACGAAACTTTATTCAGTGATAAAGGAAGCCAATAAATTCAAAAGTGGATTTCAAGTGGATGAAGAATTGCAAATAAACCATAAGGCACCTACAGCAGCGGCAAATAACCTAAAAAAGAAATCAAAATTAAATGCAATATACAAAATGAAGAAACGATGTCAGGATAAACCTCTACATGGCCAATACTCTGCCCTTACCAAACAAGATGATGTCAACAAACCCTGTACACATCAGTAGTTACGTACTGCAGGATTAAAAACTGAAATCGAAGGTTTTATTCTTGCTGCACAAGGCCAATGCTTGCTAACTAGACATTACCGAGCTCACATATTGAAAAATTGTGTTAAACCCAAATGCAGAGTCTGTGATAAATATCCAGAAACAATTGACCATCTTGTATCAGGTTGCACCCACTGAATATAAAACTCGTCATGATAGAGTGGGCCAATATCTGCACTGGAAAATACGCCAGTTTTACGGGAAATAAACTGCAAGAAACTGGTATGAACATCGCCCAGTCCCGGTTACAGAGATAGGACCAGTAACAATTTTATGGGACTTTACAATACACACAGAACAATCAAAGCTAATTGTCCATAAATCTTGATAAAAAAAACCACAAAACAGAATCTGCTTTCTTATTGACATTGCCGTCCCTGCAGATTGTAATGTATCTTTGAAGAACTGTCAAAATACAAGGATCTTGAAGTGGTAATCTAAAAAATGTGGCACATGACATCAGTAATTCAATTTGTAGTTGGGCCCTCGAAGTGATTGGAAAAGGTTCCGGTAGACTTATTGAAGGGATTGTAGCCCATACCATAAAGAAATACAAAAATTGTTCTCACATGTACAGTCCACACATTACGAAGAGCTTTATCTATACGTGTGAATGTTTTTCAAAACTGCTCAGTGAAAAATGTCATGATGACATTACTAACCTTAAGTTATCGTGACACAGAAAAAAATGAGTATATACCAGAAATCAAAGGAAATAAAATAATAATTTGGAATCTTCCAATCCAAACTGATAAAGAAATTATAAAGGCGAACAGACTTGATAGACTAATGAAGGATAAGGAAAAAACTTATCTGCTCATCGATATGTCTGTTCCCTCCGGAAGAAACACCACCCTAAAACCACAAAAAAATTTACAAATATAAAGATCTTTAAATCGAAACTAATAGAATATGGGACAAGAAGACCACAACAATATCGGAGGGAATAGTTGATCTCTGCTTGGCCAAGAACTTCTCAGCTCTGCTCACATATTTAGAAACACTTTATCCGTCAAATAAACTCATCACACTCTCATGCTAGTCCAAGTGATGTACTCGGCTCCCTGATTAAACAAAACAGGACATTAATAATAATAAAAAAGACCCTGAATCGTAATAACTGGATGAGGCAGCCAAGGCGATTTGGGGGTCACATCTAAATTTCTGTGAACACGATCCGAGACCGCCTGAGCGAACTGAGTTATCAACCTTGAACGTATTTCTGGAAGTCATGGAAAACCTAGCATCATATTGAACATTTCACTCTAATACATATGTCTGGCGCATATCTTTATTAGACTGGGTTTCATGATGTATATATTCGGTTTCGTATAGCTGTAGATTCTTACTATTGTACCCCGTTGTATTATTTCTGATTCTAATAATAATAATAATAATAACAATTGATCATCTTGTATCAGGTTGCACGGTATTGGCCCCCACTGAATATAAAACCCAGCATGACAGACTTTGCCAATATCTGCACTGGAAAATATGCAACTTTAACGGAAAGGAGTGAAAGAAATTGGTATGAACACCGCCCAGACCCGGTCACGGAGATAGGACCTGTTACAATTTTATGGGACTACCCAATACACGCAGACAAAACAATCAAAGCTAATCACCCAGACATTGTTATTAGACCACAAACAAAAGTGCCCCCTTATTGATATGGCAATGATATTAAAAAAGCTATCAAAATACAAGGACCTTGAAATCGAAATCACAAAAATGTGGCACATGGGAACATCAGCTCTCCCTGTTGTAGTTGGGCCTTCGGATTGGTTGGAAAAGATTCCAGTAGACTAATTGAAGGGATTCCTGGAAGTCCATGCCTTAAAGAAATACAAAACATTGTTCTCACGAGTACGACCCACACCTTACGAACGGCTTTATCTATGTAAAATATTTCTTCTTTTTTTTTTTTTTTTGTCAGTGCAAAATGTCATGATGCCATTTCTTAGGTCTCTAGGAGGGACCCGGAAAGAAATACACACCAGAAATCAAAGGAATAACAATAATAATAATATCCTAATTCCGCGCCAGGAATGGTTCTTATGGTTTCTTATCTTAATTGATTGCAGGTGTTAACATATACAGGTTTTACTTTCGTGAATTAAGATGGGGTACCGTAAATATCCCAATCAGTACCACATATGTCCTTGTCAGTTGCTTGGCGTACCCCAATATCTAGATATTACTCCCAAGTCGCCTCTCGACATCCAACCATGATGCTCACTCACTATTCTCGTTGAGCATCATGGGTGGATGTCGAGAAGAGTGGTAAGTCTAAAGGATGAAGCAGTCAAGGTGACTTGGGAGTCATAGCTAGATTCTGATGGACGCCCTTAACCGGAAACCGACCTGAAGGTATTTCTAACTAGGCCTCCACCTGAGAGAGTATACGCTTCGTTTATCAAAGCCTGCCACCATATCGCGCACATATGGCGTTGCTGTGGCGCATATGCTTGGTATAACCTTATCAGGTTTTCAGGGACGAATATGTTGGGCTTCGTATATTTTGGACCCCAGCGTCACTCGGTTGACGTGTTCCTCTCACTCAATAATAATAATAATAATAATAATTAAAAGATTGTTTTGATTGACTGATTTGATTTTTACGGCTTATCAACACTTTGTAGGTTAATTAAAACCAGAAAATATTTATAGTCGGTAAGAATTGATTTAGTGATACAAGTCTTGCTAATTAACCCATAGCTGGGGAGAGAAGAGGTGGATTCATATCTTCCTTAAGGGTATTTACGTGTGTGAATACTCCGAACCCAACTGGAATTGGAACTCGGCATTTAACAATTCCGAACTATTATCCATTACACCACTCTCACATCCAAGCTTACAGCACTTGGAATTCCCAAGTGATCACCTATCTAGGTACTGACCAGGCCTGATATTGCTTAACTTCGGTGATCGTACAGAAACCGATGTTTCAACACGTTGATATGACCTTAAAATTAATAAAAAGAAACAATCCGAAAAAATGAAATTGTTTAACTTGATTAAATCGCAACCAAGCGTCTTTTCATCTAAAATAAAAATGGAGACAAATTATTTGTTCTCTTAATTCCAATAAATGTCAGTCAGTTGAGTGTTCATAAGTGAATAGGCAATTGGGTGATTATGTCTCTTTCGATTCATCACTAAGCAGAAGATTTTCCTGCAGCAGGTTGCCATTTCGTTCTGAGCTAGACTGGTTGCCACTTAAAGCTAGAAGACCCAATCTGCCCGGCTATTTAACCCATAGCAAGGGAGAGAAGAGTAAAGACAGTCAGTTACCTTCCGTGATACACGTTTGGTCGACCATGTTCCTTTCAAAAATGACTGACTAGACAGAAGATTTCTCTGCAGTAGGTTTCCATTGCTTTCTGAGGTTGACTGGTTGCCACCCAAGGCTATAGGACCCAATCTGTTCTGCTATTTAACCCTTAGCTAAGGGGAGAAGAGTAAAGACAGTCACGTAACTACCGTGATATAAGCTTGGGCAACAATGTCTCTATCAAAATTGACTGACTAGGCAGAAGATTTTTCTGCAGTAGGTTGCCATTTCTTTCTGAGATTGACTGGTTGCTACCCAAGGCTATAGGATCCAATCTGTCCTGCTATTTAACTCTTAGCTAGCGGGAAATATTAAAGACAATCAATTACCTTCCGTTTGGGCGACCATGTCTCTTTCAAAAGTGACTGACTAGGCAGAAGATTTTTCTGCCTTAGGTTGCCATTTCTTTCTGAGATTGACTGGTTTCTACCCAAGGCTATAGGATCCAATCTGTCCTGCGATTTAACCCATAGCGAGGTGGAGAAGAGTAAAGACAGTCAAGTACCTCCCGTGATACACGCTTGGGCAAACATGTCCCTTTCCAACATGACTGACTAGGCAGAAGATTTTGCTACAGTAGGTTGCTATTTCTTTCTGACGTTTTCTGGTTGCCACCTAACGCTCTAAGACCCAATCTCTCCTGCTATTTAACCCATAATTTGCGGGATAAGATAAAAGATAATCAATTACCTTCCGTGATACACGATTCAGCGATCATGACTCTTACGAAAATGACTGACTAGGCAGAAGATTTCTCTGCAGGAGGTTGCCATTTATTTCTGAGGTTGACTGGTTGCCACACAAGGCTACAGGACCCAATCTGTCCTGCTATTTAACATTTGGCTAAGGGGAGAAGAGTAAAGGCAGTCAGTTACCTTCCGTGTTACAGGCTTGGGCAACCGTGTCCCTTTCAAAAATGACTGACTAGGCAGAAGATTTTTTTGCATTAGGTCTCCATTGATTTCTGAGGACTGGTTGCCATCCAAGCTACAGGACCCAATCTGTCCTGCTGTTTATCCAATAGCTAGAGGAAGAAGAGTAAACAGGGTCAAGTACCATCCGTGATAGACGCTTGAGCGACCATGTCTCTATCAAAAATGACTGACTATGTAGAAGACCTTTCAGCAGTAGGTTGCCATTTCTTTCTGAGGTTGACCGGTTGCCACACAAGGCTATAGGACACAATCTGTCCTGCTATTTAACCCTTAGCTAGCAGGAAATATTAAAGACAATCAATTACCTTCCGTGATACACGATTCAACGATCATGTCTCTTTCCAAAATGACTGACTAGGCAGAAGATTTTTCTTCAGGAGGTTGCCATTTTCTTTCTGAGGTTGACTGGTTGCCACCCAAGACTATAGGACATAGCTAATTTCTGCTATAGATTGGTTGATATACAAACCATTTTCTCCTGTTATTCAACCCATAGGTGGGGAGAAGAGATAGATTCGTACTTTTCCCAAGGCTATTTGCGGGTAAGTGTATATAACTACCGCGACTGGAATTGAACTTGGCTCTCCGATTTAACAATTAAATGTCCTTATCAATTACACCATCCGCACATCCGATAAATGACAGAATAAGACAAATGTAAACAAATTTTATTTTCACTTATTAGAAAATTAACTAAAATATCTGACGTCTTGCAATACGTCCAGATAGCTGGGTGTGAGTTAATACTGTGAATCATCGCCTCACAAATTTTGCTATTTCCTAGAGGTATCTGTATATTTTTGGCTGTCTGTTGTCTCTCATAGTCTCCACAAAGGAGGGGCCTGGCTATAGCAGAATAAAAAGCGTGATAGCAGATCTTCTGAAGACAGCGGAAAAAGCATCGCTCTTCATCTAGTTAAAGCGTGATGATGACATTTGGTTGGAGGACAATTGAGAAAGACCAGTTAGCACCGATCCAGATGAAGCCTCCACAAGTGAGGGGCCCGGCTATAGCAGAATGCAGTACAAGAAAAGCGCCCGAAACTTGCTGTTATGGTTCTTCTTGATGATTTGGATTGGATCCAGAAATGAAGCTGCTAACTCGTTAACAGTATCTTGTTTATTTTTCCTTCATGAATATTTTCGAAATGTCAGCTAATTCGATGTCAAATTGTTTGAATGCTGACCAAAATTTATATCGAGTGATGCATAGTAAGTTGATTTTGCAAACCTTATCAGCGATCTCGTGATAATTTTTGGAGTTATTTTTAACCATGAGTCATTAGTACTGACACCGCTATAACCTGGGGAACAAACAACAGTTCACACAGTATGGGTACACAAGTTCTTCACGGCCAATATAAAATACAAACACCCAAAGGTCAACAAGAAAAGTCATAACCACTTTTTGTTGTTGTTTTATATTTTTATGAAAAAGACCTCGAAGTGTGCTTCTACAGAAGGATTCTAAGGATACCATGGACCAAACATATGTGCAACGATGAGGTTTTTGTGAGGATGTAATAATACTTAACATCAGGAAGAGGCAGCTGAAATTTCTGGGACACGTAATGAGAGAGGAGGGTTTGGAAAATCTGATACTCACATGGCGAATAAAGGGACATGGTAAAGCAATGCGTGACATACTTCAGCAAGTGGATGTAAGAACAGGGCCTGGGTGAAATAACAAAAAGACAAAACTTATTGAGAGCTACAAGGGACAAGAGGAGGTGGAGAGCCATGATCGCCTACGTCCTGAATGGACGCGGCACATAAAAGAAGACGAGAGATAGGAAAATATTTAACATATTTGATAAGACACTCTCTTCATAAGTGGCCATTATTTAATACAGAATACAACAGTAACTTGCCGTGCCGATTAAAGAAGGCGCGGGAAAAAACATCAAAGTTGTTTTGTAGAACAACACAGCTTACAGCGCTGCCAAGACTTTGAATGTTTTGAGGAATTTAAGGATTTAGAGCATTGACCATTCACAGTAATATTAGAATCTCCAACCATCCGATTATTCCCTGTTTCCAAACCATGAAAGGAGTTTTTAAAGTACAACATTTCCAAATGTTTCAGAGGTTATAAGAGCAACAGTGAGTATTTCATTAACCCTATATTTTTCTTTTTTGGGGGGGTGGGGGTCAGGGGAGAACTTGAAAAACGATGTGTCAAAATGTATTGAACAAAAGAGCGAATGTACAATAACATGTAGATTTCAAGATTCGTGGTCATAACTTTTAAGTTACGATCACTAGTCCCGTAACTCACTAGAGTCGTAGGGGCACCACCAGTACTGCAGCGGCGGTAGAAGTGCTGTGTCTTGAGTAAGATAACCTGACGGAGCCCAACCCTTTCCAGGCTGGTTTGAATTCAGAGTTTTCCTTCTCCCAAGGCTATAGAACTCAATTACCCATAGCTGGAGGGGAGGGGAGAAGAGATAGATTCATACTTTTCCCAAGTGTATTAGCACGTAAGTGAATGTAATGAACTCGACTGGACTTCGATCTCGACAAAATATTGATGATAAAATGGGTGGGGGGGGCAGCGTTATATTCGAAGTGATTATTTTGGTATTTTCACAAACTTTGTCCTCGATGGCTGTCTGCATTTGCAGTGCATGCGTACTTATCAATGGTCTTAGTGGCGTCACTCCATCCGACCATTATCCAATTCAATCATGTATGCGAGAAGACCAGTTACGGCATCTGGTAGCCAAGACACTCAGACAATACCTCGTATAAACACCTGATCACCAACATTGTCTCGGGCATGTTGTTGCTCTTTCCGGTTACTCTGCTGTATTTTAACCTTTTCTTATATAAAAATAAAGTGCCGGTGCTGATGTTTTAACATAGATCGCCAGTGAGCAAACACAGGCGATACCATTATTGAATTAAGTAGACCACGTGACTATAGAGAAAACGCCTAAGTAGGAAGTTGATTAGCGTCTAATTAGTATTCTATCCTCCATTACTATTCGGATCTTTACTTCTATTTTATTCTCTATTACTATACGATTCGCTATTCTCTATACGATTCCTCTATACTGAACACTATACGGATTACTATTCGAGTGAGTGTTATCGAGCAAGTGCTATTAGTGCAAGTGTTATTCGAAGGCGTCTGGCACCAGTATTGTTCAACGGCGTTACTATAGTTGTACCTGCGATTACAAAGTCTCTACTACAATGAGCATTACGAAGGTGACAACGAGTATTGGTTGGCACCACAAAAGTGGCAACGAGGGTTCGTTGATATCACAAAATGTTTGTTACCTGATCTGATTTTCATTGCATCCATATGCGTTCGAACCTGCCGATGAAACATCAAGTAAAAACATTTGTGACCTATTCTTTAGTATAGAGTGTTCCGGTAGCGCAATAAGAGCCGCGCGCGTGGTCGGTAAATATCCCCCCACCTCTTTATCTTCTTGAGATATTCTTTCACTACCTACACATCTCTCTCTCTCTCTCTCTCTCTCTCTTGTCTCCAGGTCTCCACGCTACTAGAGAGAGAGAGAGAAAGAGACTCTCCCTCTCTCTTTCTCTCTCTCTCTCTCACTCTCTTTTGTCTCCAGGTCTCCACGCTACTAGAGAGAGAGAGAGACTCTCTCTCTCTCTCTCTCTCTCTCTCTCTCTCTCGTCTCCGGGTCTCCACGCTACTACATAAAAGGTATCAACGAAAAGGACGATTTCTTTTTCTTATTCGTTTTTATTAGAAAAGGGGGCAAACGTGGCAGCTTTAATTCTAAGAGACAGCGAGACAAATAGCATCGCGGTAACGCATATCGCACGTTGGCTCAGCGTCCCTTCGCGGGTGCTCTCTCAATCTGGGTGTGGATAGCGTACGTATGTTTCCAAATTTTTGATACCCTCTCTTGAATACGCTCCGTTTTAGACTTATATCCAAAATCCAGACAAAGGCAATCCATCACAGTCAGAAAACCACGCCTACGACGCCCTCCGGCCAATCGCTGACTATTCTGGCTCTGGCCTTCGCATTCTGTAACACTTCACTTAATATACATTTATTATTTCGAACTTTCGTTCAACCAAGATGTGAAAAAAAGTTTGAAATAATAATAAGTCAATTTCTTGTCTTAGTAATGAAATTTTAAATAATGAAATTTGTACGAACTCGACATCATAGTCAAATGTTGAAACCGTTTGACGCTGAATATAAAGGCTCCAAAAATACACCACTAATATCCTTCGGAACGGTGTCGTGTATATAGAAATTAGATATACAGGTATTACTGCCATCTAGTGGTTCCTTGGTCAGGCAGTGAAACACTGGTTCGTATAATAATTGTCATCACAAGGCCAAAATAATGGACATTTGATGAAGACCATTGGGTACTTGACTGAAACGTTGTGTATATCAGCTAAGAGTGACACTCAAAGCCTCTCTCAGCCTGCGAGTGGAGGCTCCATACCATCTTCCTTCCAGTTTTGAGCTAAGGATCTATGCTGAACAGCTATACAATAAGACAGAGGGAACAGTTACTTGAAAGAGAATCCTCCAGAAACAACTCCTGCTAAACATATTTCACTCGTGTGTATAAGTATTAAATGAATGTGATAATTTAGTTCTGAAAGTTATCCACTGCCTTAACCGGGTATTGAACTCACACTCTTTGGGTCCTGTCACTGGATCTAACTAACGCCTTTATCCACTGTGCCATGTGTCCTTGAGAGAAATTTCACAAGGAAATTAACAGGAGATAATTGATAACTGACGTCCATTAAACATGGCACGTGGAACTAGGACAGTCTACCCCAGTGAGCGAAATAAAGGGTTCAGTTCGACATTTCAATCACCTGAAGAAGGCCGGAGCGTACAACGGCCGAAACGTTGTAATAAATATGGCGACAAAGATGAGAACAATAGTCCGAATAATGTAATTAATGTACAGTTTAATTTAGTTGGCCCAAATGGGATACAATGTGGCTGGCAAGGACAAATCTTCTCAGAAACAATTTGATGGCGCCTCTGTTATGATTTGGGGAGCATTTTCTGCAAAAGGAAAGACCAAATTAGTAAGGGGTGGTCGACAAATTGCAAGGTATGTTTAAATCTTAAAGGTGGAATTTAATATTTCTTTGACTTCCAGCACAACCATAAATTCATATTCTAATGCTGCCATCCATACAGTAAAAGTTACCAAAGATTTTTTGCTCGTTGAAGGGAATTTAAGACAAAGGAAACCTTGATTTCTTGTATTAAAGCTATTTCTGATAAAATTCCGGCATTTTCCCTGAATAACCTAGTTTTATTGATCCAAAACAAATGGACATGTTGTACAGATATAGGGAGAGCTCTGCAATTTATAGGAAGAGTAAAACAGATATTAAAATATTACATTATATATACGAGGTCTGATCAAAAAGTACCGGGTCTGTTACGCAGAGTCAAGGCGCTTGGCCCAGAATGTCCGTAAACTGTCGCGCATGCGCACTATGTTATAACGTTCTCGTTCACTTCCGTTGTTGATAGCAGTACCTTCAAGGAAAGAGTATAAAGTGTGGTTGTCTAACCACAAGACTGATATATGTGTGTTATATATATATATATATATATATATATATATATATATATATATATATATATGAAGAAATATAGTCTTAAGGTGTGCTATATTTATGGGATAAAGTGCTCAATATCAGAGATAGAGCGTGTGTAAATATAAAAGTAAACATTGAAGTCAACACTTAGAGGCGACAGTCTGTTTCATGCTACGCAGAACACTGGTGGCCTGACGATTGCATCTAGCATGAAACAGGCTGTCGCCTCTAAGTGTTGACTTCAATGTTCACTGGATGAGTATAATGATGATATGGCAGCTCGGAATTTGTTGGTGAGTGCCTCAGACTAATCACGGAGGTCTATATCAAGTGCCTTGAGGAGTTAGTGCTGCCCCAGGTGAAAAGAGTGGCTGCTGGAAGACCCTATGTCTGACAACAGGGCTCTGCACCATACCACACAAACAGAAGAACCCAGCTATGGCTGTCAGACAATTTCCACATCACCCCTTACATCTGGCCACCTAAATCCTCTTGATTATTATGTGTGGAGCGCAGTTGAGCAAGAAACCAACAAAACTCCTTGTAACACCAAAGATGAACTGAAAAAAAAAGATCATGGAGGCATTCACCAACTTAAACAAGGAGACCGTAGGTATGCAGAAAATAGAAAAGAACACGTTGGGTGCATAATCCGGGGTTCCTTAGTATTTTTTGTTTTTTTATTTTTAATAAGACAGTGCTCCATACAGAAGTAGAGCTTATATTATAATAATATTTTTTGTTTAAAAATATTTTTTGTTTAAAAATATGATTCCTTCGCTACATAAGAGTTCTCGGCTCTCGTTTTTGAAACATGAGAACTCTTATGTAGCGAAGGAATCATATTTTTAAACAAAAAATATTATTATAATTATATATATATATATATATATATATATATATATATATTAATTTTGAACATTAAAATCGTTATCTTCTGTTTCTTAATTCCAGTTCTTTTATTGCTTCTCTCCTTAATGTTTTTCTTTTTCTCATATTCTTTCACACTCAGTTCCCCCACACCTCGCGTCTTAGTGGCTTTATTGCCTTGCTTGGAGTGAAAATATTCAGAAGATAAAATATTCCAACATGACAGGGGAAATAATTGTTAATGCAAAATTCACTCGCAAAAAATATTATTTTAACAAACCAAAAAATGTTTCGGCTTTATATAATCCACAAAGGGTTGGTAAGCCGTAAAAACAATTCACAAATTCTTTATTATCTGTGATTGCAATGACTTCTTGGGAAAGCTAGTGGAAACTCTAGCAGTTAAATTTCGTAAGTGGTTTCACCGTTGGCTTCTCTACGGTTTTGAATTCAAAAGTATCCTACTCCTTAACTGGAGATAAGAATCCACCCTGCTGTGATGGAGAGAAGTGGATTCAGGTTATGTGCGAAAGTGAATGCAACAGACTCGGCTGGAATTTGAACTCGTCTTGCCGGCTCAACTTTCTACATCGATAAACGAAGCACTATCCGCACAGGCTATATTTTGTAACAAACATAAATATGTTGATTTTAATCTCCTTGTACGACAATCATATTTTGAGGGTGTATAACGTGAAGGCGTTTATTTAATGTCACTAAATTTTGATTTTGGTAAATAAAATTAAAGAACCAAATTTAAATTCTGTGTTTTAACCCATGAATTGCCAAATTTTTTTAATGCACATTTTTGGCCCAGACAGGTGTCTCAGGAGTTTATTTATTCCTTATGTTTAATTTCAGTAATTACCATTGTCGTTTTTATAGAAACTAGAACATCAAATATATATATGTATAAAACATTAAAAAATAATATTGATTAGAAATAATAAAAAAAATACTTTTCAAAATAGTCATTACTCGTGAAATGTAAAATTACGACAGAAAATGTCTTCTTACGGCTAATAATAAAAGGCTAAGTGTTGTAAAATATACCTGTGAAAATGCAATGTATATAAGCAATTCAATGTAAATACAATGAATAACATGCAGTGAGTTTAATTTTAACAGATCCCCAAAGATGCTCATGGCAGGTAATGGGTTAAAGTTTGTAAAATGGTTGACAGTATTGTGCGCTTGTTCTAAACCAAATGGAAGTCGCTTTTGTTTTGTTTTTTTAGCCAACTATGTTCTTCACGACAATTCAGAGTTGCTTAGTTCTGCAAAGACATTTGTGTGAATTTACTAAAAGACACATAAGACGTGAAATTAAAGCTTTATTTGGGAACAAATTGGTATTAATAATCGTGAGACACTTCTTGATGCATCCAGTTTAACGTCAATACGAGGTCTGAAAACTATTTACATTATTCGGACTATTGTTTTTGTCGCCATATTTATTACAACGTTTCAGATGGTTGGAATGTCGAACTGAACCCTCTATTTCGCTCACTGGGTTAGACTGTTCTAGTTCCACGTGCCATTTTTAATGGGTGTCAGTTATCTCCTTTTAATTCCCCTCTCCAAGTTCTCCACTGCCTTAACAGGGTATTGAACTCATACTCTTTGGGTTCTGTCACTGGATCTAACCAACGCCTTTATCCACTGAGGACATCTGTATAGGAATTTCTGGGTATTATAAACCTAATGTCTCAGCAACCATTTTTTTATCAGTGCTCATATTGCAATTTTTGCTGTTATCATTACATGTTTTTACCAGAGCTCATATTGCAATTTTTGTTGTTATTATCGCTTTTTCTCTGGCACACCTTATTACTGGTTCCGATATTGTATTCATTTCTATGCTTGGTCAAATGTAAATAATGTAAATAGTGCAGATAATACCTCATCTCAGAAATATAGACAGATACTGAGGTCGGAAAAGTTGACATGCCCGAATCAGTTGATCTTTATCAATTTGGGACATTGTGATAATTAGGGCGGACTTCATAGATTTTATAGTGTTATGGATGCTTTGAATGACTTCCCTCTCGACTAATCCCCATAGGTAGCAGCAGATTCAGATCTGGAGAGTTAGGAAGCCATATGTTTGGCAGTGACGTGATCCTAGTGAATATAACTCACCCAATTTTGGAGTCTTCTTGGCCTTATGAGAGTCTGCAGAGTTTTGTTGATAGGTGTACGGTCTTTGCCCACGCTCCCTATTCAAGGCCTCACAACATCTCCTTATAGTCAGGAGCACTGACCCTTAAGCCCTGAAGAAAGAAGTGAGGAATCATGACACTTCACTTCTTGGCTCATGACTACCATCACAGCTACCAGAAACTTGTGTGCATGAACGTCCTTAGGGTCACTGCATAACCCTCAGAGAAAAACCAAGGCATTTCTGACTCATGATGTTTTAGCTTGTTCAGCGAGCGCTTTACATGGCTTTCACTAATCATCGGAAGCTATAATAGCCTTAAAGTTTGTGCCTGATACCTCTGAGAGTCTTTGAACAAGTCCTGGGTCAGCATTTCAAATTAAGTATCGTCTTGGAATATCGTCTCAGATAACTTATTTTCAAAATGTCTGACGAACACCATACCAGGATAGATCAGTCTTCTACTTTCTTTAACTTTATTTTTATTTATTTTTTAACAGAAAACAGAAAGTTTTACACTGAAATCTGAAGACGTGTTGGGATTGCCAAAGATTCATTATTAAAGCTAAGCAGAGTACTCCACTAGCAACAATGAAAAGCTGATTCCGACGCCGTAAAAGACCACCCGATCACCCACACTCGAAAGGTTACAGAAGAGAAATGATGTATTATATAAACTTCAAAAACATTATTCCCTACTACAAGAATCGTCGTCGTCGGCATCCGTCCGTCTCGAGAGACGATGGAGTAGCGGAGTGCACTACGAGCCTGGGCGGGATATATGGAGAACTAGGGCTGCCCGGGCGTCTAGTTCCCCCTCAGTTTGGTACCAGCGCGGCTGCAGGAGTTGCCGGAAGGTAGCACAAAGTGCCGTCCATCCGCCTTAGGGGCTCCACTCCGGGTTTCAAATTCAGAGTTGTCCTTCTCATAAACCAGTTGCCATCCAAGGCTATAGTCTGTCCTGCTATAACTGGAGAAGAAGAGGATTCACACTTTTCCCAAGGGTATTAGCACGTAAGTGAATGTAATGGATTCGACCGGAATTCGAAGTCGGCTCTCCGATTCCTCAATCCAAGCCGCTATCCATTACTCCACCGTGCCTCCTATACTACAAGAATAGCTGTGATAAAAGTCTACGAAATTTCTTTCGATACACCCAATATGAAAATTACTAACACAGGTTTGTCAAACCATAACAATAATAAACAATTTATAAGTTTCCATTTAAAAAGTGAATTAGTTCTGGAAATGTATTGAGATAAAAAAAAAATATTTATATAAGAATATATTGTTCTTTCTAATTCATTTTTTCAGAAACGTATGAATTTAAATATTCTAGAGTTTCTCATTGGACAGTATTTTTGCGACGAAATTTTAATTTTCAGAACACCTTGGTCCTGACCTGGCATCACGGCTTCACTCCCTTTCTCAACGACATAATGTGGCTTCCCTGTGCCTTTTCTATAAATACTTTTATGGCAACTGTTCCAGTGAATTTTCCCTATGGTCCCTGGACTTTATGAATTTAAGCACAGTACTAGATTGGCAGCAAGGTCTCATCATTTTACAGTCGAAATCACTAGATATAACCGTAAGTCCTATGCTAACAGTTTCTTCTCTCGAATTTCTCGCTTGTGGAACTCTCTTCCGGCTCCTTGCTTTTCAGTCAACTTTGATCTTTAAAAATTTAAATGCAATATCCATCGTTATCGTCTGTCTTCTTAATTCCTGTTCTTTTATTGTTCTTGGTTCTTAATAATATTTTTCTTTTTCTTATATTGTTTTACATTCAGTAATCTGCTGCATCTTAGTGGCTTTGTTGCCTTGATTGGAGTGAAAGGATTTAAAAAAAACTTTGGTTTGTAATCTGTCATCTGAACACAAATGAGTGCCAATTTCGGGGAATGGGACGTTCCGGCGTAGCCCGTTTGGCGTCGCTGATTCGACGTGGCCGGTTCGGCATAGCCGAATCGACATGGGAATTTTTCGGCAGAGGACGATTAGGCGTCAGATTACTACTTCGTCGTTAGAGTCAAATTTGCTTTCTCGAAAAGATGATCACTGAATATCCACCCCCCCCAAAAGCCAAAAAAATGTAGAGATGCTGACGAACGAATCAAAAAAAGTGATAACGGAAGTTGAATTATTAGATCCTATTGAGTTCCTGGAGGGTGTTGCTCATAATTACGAAATGAAGAAGCAATTTGCAAGATTAAATGGCTTTATTAAGTTTTTTAATTTTTTAAATACAATATTTTTAATATACATTATTCCATTAGTGATTTAATTGGATCCTTAATTCCCTAAATGAATAAAAAGTTATGTTGGAAGTTGGGTGTTTTCATTGCTTTTATTCTTATCAAAGACAGTGACGCCGAAACGGTCTGACGCTTAACCGGCTGTGCCGAATTATCCAATTATTTTTCTGACGCCGAATCAGCCTCACCAAATAGGCTACGCCGAGACGTACCAACCCCGAATAATATACCCAACATGTTTCTGTTAATAGATGGTAGTATAAGGATTGAAAATGATAGTAAGGGGACAAACATTGCTATGTATTACAAATTGTGGAGAACCATGATACTATAAGTAGAATACGAAGCAATTCCTATAGAAAAAAAAATGACATCAGTAAAGCATATACCATGCCAAAGAGTTTATAAAGCAAAAAACGAGCGAACAATGACGCTAAACCAGATATATAGATCCTAAGGAGGGAAGACTTTGATTAAATTGGAAAATCTACGTCGGCTAACTGTGAAAACACCCCCTGAAAAAAATGCATTATTAAACGAGTTATGGTGTTGTGTGTTTGAGAAATGTTAAAGCATGACTCTTAATTTTTTTTGAAATACAATATTTTTAATTGAAGTTGTTAATCTACATTATTCCATTAGTGTTTTAATTGGATCCTTAAATGAATAAAAGTCATATTGAAAGTTTGGTGTTTGTAATGCTTTTATCCTTTTTTTTTTTTTTTTTTTTTTTTTGGTGGTGGTAGTGGGGGGGGTCCGGTCAAAGACAGTGACGTCGAAACAGTCTGACGCCTAAACGGCTGTGCCAAAATAGTCCAATTATTTTTCTAACGCCGAATCAGCCACGCCAAATGGGCCAACCGAAAAGTACACCCCCACCCATTACGAGTTCTAAATATTTAAACGTTTTAGTAGTTTTGAGACAAAAATTCAATTTTCAGGATAACTTTGTCTTGAAATTTCCCATCTTAACCCATTGACTGTCATCCGGGCGATAACTCGTGTTTAGCAGTTTTTATTATAACGTCGACTACGAGATCTCGTGTTTGCCATTTTATGGCACATTATCATCTACGGGCACCAAAATCGAGTTTATTCGCAGTGTTACTTTTCGTGTAAAAACTATGTTAAGACTTCAGTTGAAGCTATCAATCAATTCATAAAACAATTTTTATTGTCTATTTTAGCTATTATACATATTTCTTAATTAACCACTGGCTGTCAACGTGCTAATTACATGATTTTAATTTTTTTTAAGAGCTGTTTGTTTAATAATAAAGTAACTATAAACAAAATGTTTTTTGGTTGTTTTGGGGTTTTTTTTCTTTTTTTTTTTTTTGTTTTTTGCTATCCTCTGCCAGCCGCAATGATGGAGAAAGCATTACCTCGCAACATCGCCAGTGAGACACGCTGCAAGAGCCACTCCATTTCGCGAGGCTCGTCCCTTAATCAAGACACCATCCCGCCAACCCTCCGAAGGAATGCCATCGAACGAGGGCCAATAACCCCAGAAATCTCCACTGCCACAGGAGTAAAAATGAATCTGTCCGCAAGAGAAGAATATTTAACTACTTTTTTTTTATCTCCGCGTCCCGAATGACTGACCCCGGTTCAACCGCGGACCTGATCAAATTACCGACCGAAAATGCATCGGCACAGGTCACATCCCAAATCAACGACTTCCCCATTTTAAAAGGGAAAATAGTAATGCCATCCGGCCGCTTTCCATCACCACGGTCGAGGCCTACGGGTTCGATTTGGGAAGGGAACCCAGCTGCATCGAAACCTCTTCTGATGATGTCGTATATTGCTGCATGTCGTGGAAAGCAACTTGCACTACGACGACAGGAGAGAGGATGCAAACCAAACTCATCCATGGAAGCTCAACATCTGCATCTGTGACGCTCACATAATTTGAGTCCAAGAAGGCTCACGACTCCGAACCGAGTGCACTCATCATCTAGAAGGGTACCGGTAGATGAAGAGGGCACTGCGTTGAGCCAGGCGACACTACTCGGTTGACAGGCGAGGCGGTGCTGATCCAGAGAGAGCCTCAAATTAGTAAAATTGGCCTCACATTTTATTTCATCCCAGCTTTTCAGTTTTGATATGTCTAATGAGATAGAAAGTGATTCTTGGGGCCAAATGCTGCAAGCTTGTTCGAAAGAACTACCCGAGAAACATTGAAACGATACACCGAGTATCTCATCAATTAATTCACAACTGGAAGAAAATGAATAAAGATATGCTGGAAGGGCCAAGTCTGCCGCTGATCGAACGTCCAGGCCTCCGAAACTCAAAGGGAGCTTTACTTAACGTTGCAAATTAGCTCCGCGCATTTCTTAATTGTGATATCCATCTAGTTAAAAAAAATCCTGTTCGAGGTATCAAGGGGCAATTCGGAGAGTGTAGAGGAACCTCGGTAGCGAAAAACTGTTCTTCAAGAAAACGAGGGTTGGGTGTGCATCAATTAATTGCAATCTCTCAGTCATTATTGTTATAATGGCATGCTTATTGTCCAAAAACTTACGAATGGCCATTGGAAAGACTGGAGAACCAAGAATGTGTAGTTCCTCCAAAGGAATTATTTTTATATCCTCGAGAATGAGTCTAATATCCCGAATAGCACTTTCGATATCATTTGCACTATAATTCAAGTTCATTATCTCTGACTTTGACGAATTAATCAAGTTTAAAGTTCAAGCAGAGATAAAGCAGGAATAACTCGTCGGGGGTCACCAGCTACGGCCTCGATGGATCCTCCCAGCGTTGCATCGTCAAGATACCATATATTGAAAGGAAAGGCGATGGAACGATCTACCCCATCAAAATCCATCGGAAATCTCAGCGGACCAAGTGGATGATCTTGCTGCATTCCGGTAGCAGAAGAGATAATATTATCGGAGGCGATCAACATACTTGGATGACTATATGAAAAATGAGCCAGTTGAAATATGGAAGGAGTCCATTGATACGAAAGATGAGCCAGTTGAAATATGGAAGGAGTCCGTTGATACGAAAGATGAGCCAGTTGAAATATGGAAGGAGTCCGTTGATACGAAAGATGAGCCAGTTGAAATATGGAAGGAGTCCGTTGATACGAAAGATGAACCACACGTGACAGATTGAAGCATATTTCTGTTACTGCAAATCTCTTCTTCATCTTTGAAGAGATTGTTCAGCAGCCGCTGTCATAAATCAGAGATTTGCCATAACAGAAATATGGTTCTACAGAAGGATGATGAGGATACCATGGACCGAACATGTAAGCAAACGACGAAGTTTTAGAGAAAATGGAAACAAAAAGGAGACATATATTTAACATCAGAAAGAAACAACTGAAATTTCTAGGGTACATACTGAGGAAAGAGAGCTTGGAAATTCTGATACACACGGGACAGATTGAAGGCAAGGAGGGTAAAGGAAAACAATGTATTAAATAATTAGTGAGCTTGAGTAAATGGGCGGCAAATGCGGGTTTAGGAGAAATAACAGAAAGACAAAATTTATTAAGAGTTATAAAGAACAGGAAGTTGTGGAGAACTATGATCGTCTACGTCCAGAGGTGACACGGCACAAAAAGATGAAAAAGAAGTTATGCTCTTCTGGGTACAGCCAATATCAAACTATAAAACTAAATAAAAATGTTAAAATATGTCTTATATATATATATATATATATATATTATATAATACTCCAAAATTGTGTATGATACACCTGGAAATAAGCGGACTACTGTAAAATATGGGTTGGTACCGGAAAATTAAGAAATTGAATCCAGAGACTCTGCCTATATTTAGTAACCCATTATATAAGAATATACCAAACTAACTGTAAATATTGTGTACCTATTCTTTTTTGTTTCAATACATTTTGTTAACGTACATTTTGTGTTGTATTATTCCATGCTTATTTAAGCTTTTATTTTACGTTTTTTTTTTTGTGTGTGTGTGTGTGTGTGTGTGTGTGTGTGTGTGTGTGTGTGTGTGTGTGTAACACGTGAGGAGCAGTGTACAAAATAACGATGACCCACCTCCGTGTCCTGCTAACTTGGCCCCATTGACGCATACTGATATCGCCATTGAAGATGGTTCGTAATATATAATACGCTACATATATCTTCAAGAATGCTTTGTTCATTTTTGACATTCATTTTAAACTTTAAAAATTATAATTTAAAAAAAAAACGAGGGGAAAAAGTACTTGTAATAATTCATTAGTTATCGAAAGAGTTTTTTTATTCACGCTTATTCATTTATATTATTTAAAATTAAAAGCTTATACAATTAAATAATTAGTTTTAATGCACTTTTTATGTTACGATTCAGAGCATATCTTGTGGAATTTAAAAAAATACGTTGCTCTTAGCAGGGCAAGAAATAAGCAGACTCTGAAATTACAGATTGAATCTACGGACTGCCAAGGATTACTGAGACCTTCCAAAGTTTACACAAAAAATATTGTGGTTTCGAAACTTGAAGTAAACATAATTTTGGTTGTAAATATGTGACATTTATGAGGATAATATACGGATATTTTTCCATAGGTGTTTATAAATTGTACACTGTTCAGTTATTAACGTTAACAATGAACTATTTTAAATTACAAAATTGTACTCGGATTAAACGAAAATTACAATATAATATAAATTACTTATAATACATTCATTCTTGCCTTCAATTTTGACGGCACGGGTACACTAGTAAATATATAAACAGGAAGATAAACAAATGTGTATATAAAATATTGTAATTTGTCCCCATTAGGTTTGAAAGAATTAAATGACCTTACACGGTCCTGTAAAAAAATAGTGCGTCCTATTTCCCCTGATCACTGAATTGAGAGATACTGGAAGTTCGGGTCAATATTTGTTTTAATCGTTTCGCACCAAGAAAGGCGGCAATGCTACTAGAACGCGTGCGGGTGCAAGGAGTGAAAGTGAAAGTGAAAGTGAAATAGAATGAGAAGGCTAAGATGGAGGATTGAGGAAAGGACAAAAAAGTAACAGGGTTCAAGAAGACAAAAGATGGCAATTGACGTTATATTTAAATTTTTGAAGATTGTAGTTATCAGGGAAGCAGGGAATCGGAAGAGCTAGCAAAGAAACTGTTAGAGTAGAAGTTGCGGTGGCTTCTAGCTAGTTCAACAATAGAAGTGAGACCTAAAAGCCAATCTAGTAGCACGATTAAATTAGTGTAGAATTAAGCTCATCAGGGCAGTTGGCATGAAAATATATGTAGAAAAGATAGAAGGAATCCACATCACGTCGGTGGAAAAGTAACTGAAAATATAAATCTCTTTGTCACGACATGAGAAATGATCACTGATGTGCCACAAGAGTACCCTATCCAACGCTAATAGGGTACTTGTGACACTTCAGTGTCTTCATTAGTGAGGAACTTATTTGAGGCAGGCGATATACGGGAAGGTACCCGTTCAAGTTGGTGTATTTGACCTTCAACCGTGCATGGTAACAGATGCTACCTCATCTTCCTCACCTTCATCTTCTGTGTTTCGTGTCCCTTCGGGACTTGAGCGATCACGACTCTCCACAACTTAATTTGAAAACAGCTTTCTAGCTCTTAGCTGTTTTGTCTGTTTACTATTTCTCCTAAACCCTGTTCTGTCAACCATTTACACAAGCCTGTTAGGTAGGCCATTCTTGGCTTTCTTCAGTCCCAATTGCCTTCAACATGTTTTGTGAGTGTTCAATTTTCCAAGCGCTCTTTCCTCATTATGTGTCCTAGAAATTTCAGTTTTCTCTTTCTGACTCCAAATATAAATATGCTTTTTGTTTACATTTTCTTTGTCGTTCCTCACACGTTCCGTCCGTAGTAAAGTTTTTTTCTTCTTTTCAGTCGTCATGAGTCGGCAGCATCATCTCTCCTTATTACCTTTCTACCCGGCCCCTGGTGGCGGTAGTAGAGATCTCTGTGAAGGCCCAGCCTACTCCTCAACATTCATGAGCAGGAGTCACAGAGGAGTGTAGGTGGTGGATGCGGTTGAGCGTGTCGTGCCCTCATGACAGCACGTTCCAGATCGTGTTCATGTTGACGGTTCGACTCGAATGTCTCGGTCTCTCTCCGGGTAGTCCTATGCCAGGAAAGCCGATTTGCAGCAACGGCCTCTCAGATCTCACGGTCAAGGGTTGTCTTCAACTGATCCTTGAATCGTCTTTTTGGGCCTCCGCACTGCCTTTTGCTTCTTGCTGCTGACGTGTTCTCCGAACAGAATAATACGTGGGAGTCGAGTGGGACGCATTCTGGGCACGTGACCCGCCCAGCTTAGACGATGTTGAAGGATGCTAGCCTCGATGCTGGGGAGAGATGTCCGAGAGAGGACTTCCTTATTGGTGATGCGTTCCTCCCAACTGATCGAAGGATTCTTCGGAGCATCGCTTGCTGGAACCGCTTCAGACGTTTGATGCCCCGACAGTACAAAGTCCATGTCCCGCAAGCGTACAGATGGGTGGAGAGGACCATGGCCCGGAAGACCATGATTTTGCTTTTTTATGGTGATGTTGTGATTGCTGAAGACCCGGTGTGAGCGCGTTCCGTACGCAGTATGAGCTAATTTGATCCTGTTGTCAAAGTACCTTCCGAAGGTGACATTATTCGAGATGATACTACCAAGGTAGGGAAATTCGACAACTTCTACCGGCTGTCTGTTGATATAGCATCATCTATATCTGGTTTTGATTGTCCGGGGCAAAATGAATCTTCGTCTTTTTTACATTGACCTGCATCCCGAAGCGTTTGTAGGCCTTGTTATACAAGTTTGCCGATCTCTGGAGGTTAATGGCGGTCTGGACCGTAGTTGCATTGTCGTCAGCATACTGAAATTCTCTCACGCGGCTGGTGGTACTCTTCTTGCGAGAACGAGGTCAGGAGAGGTTAAAGAAGGTGTTCTTGTTGATCATGGCAGTGATGTAGAGGGAAAAGAGTGTAGAACAAATGAATATAGCTCATCTGAATATCTGTCATGGAAATAACGATAGAGTAGTGAGAGGCTAGCAATGATTCGTCTGCGTAGAAGTGACTGTAGGCTGTAAAATAATTCATCACCCACAAGGCCGTGTAAACGCTTTTTAACTCCGCCAAAGTTGGAAAGTGGGTAATGGGCAACTCCAGCGCAGATATAATATGAATAGGGATTTGGTTTCTATTTGAAATTCTGTGATGAGGAAGTATCATTATTTACATTAGGACAATTTACATTAAAAGAATCTGCAATGTTATTCGTCCTGATATGGCATCTTGGCTTCAGTCACTTTCCCGCCCTCGTAACATAGCTTCCCTGTACCTTCCCTGTACCTTTTCTATAAATACTTTCATGGTAACTGTTCTGATGAATTTTCCCCTATAATAGCTAGACTTTATTAATTTAAGCGCAGTACGAGATTGGCGGCAAGGTCTCATCATTTTACAGTTGAAATGGTTAGACGGAGCAGCCCTTGTTTAAGGCCACTGGTGTTTGGAAATGGAGCTGAGAGAACATGATTCGCCCGGTCCTCCATTCGGTCGTAGAGCATATGGACCAGAGACACGAAGCGATCCGGACAACTAAAGCGGGTAAGAGTGGCCCACGTTGCTGGTCTTGAGAATTTGTCGAATGCGATCCCAGAAAATAAACATTAGTTGATTTTGCTGCTCATCACTTTTCTCCTTTCCTCGATATCTCTCCTTGTCGCACGAGGAGAGTTAATCCCAATGGACTTGACGGACTTCACGCCGTTTAACTAGTGGAGTGGTTACCGCTCTCTTCTCCGCCGGGGTTTTTGTTGAAACAGAACCTTTGTTTAGCTGGCCTTGAACCCATCAAGAGTTCTTACACCTTTTAGTAGGCCCCATTTTTTATTCTACAAGTTTTCTAACAGCTCTCTTTACTGTCGATAAAGGGTAGTGGGGGACCTGATTTATATATATATATATATATATATATATATATATATATATATATATATATATATATACAGGGTTTCCGTAAAGTTCGTGTGCACTCTAAAAATCTATTTATAACTTTTAATTGTATTTGCGATAGAAATAATTTGTAAAAAGAATTAGAAAGAATTAAATCTACATTTTTTAAGGTTTTATTGAAATTTTATTTAAGTTTCCTCCATCATTAGCAATACAAAGGGTAATATGATTTTTCAGTTCACGGAAAACATTTGCCAACTAATTTACAGTAATGCCTGAAATCACATTAGTAATTTTAGCTATACTTAAAACTAGGTACATTAAACTTTCTAACATTTTTTTACAGAATATTTCTATCGCAAATACAAATAAAGTTATAATTTTTTAAAGTGCACACGAACTTTATGGACACCCTGTATAAAGAGAATGCGATGGGTAAACTGTTGCTATTTTATATTTTTAATTTCGCGCATGCGTGTTATTTGTTTTTGATTTTATCGACTGGCCAGTATAGTAGAGTCAGTTGGACACCGTCTGTGATAAAAAGAGCTCTATGACGCAATTCACTCCACCAGAAATTTTGAAAAAGGTACGCTGTACTGCTTGGCATTCGCACCGGAAGCACCAATACGAACATTTCAGAGTGTTTGGGTGTCAATCTGAGGACAGTGCAGAGGATTCTGAAAGAGTTACATGAGTATAATAGTGATTACTAAGTTACTGCAATTCGGAAAAAATCACTTGTTTTGATGAGAAAAGAATTCCTGAAATTGTTGGACCTCAGACTCAACATGGATGCCTACATTAAGTGCCTTGAGAAGGTAGAACTGCCCTGGGTCAAGAGGGTAGCTGCTAGAAGAACCTATGTCTAGCAACAGGACTCTGCACCATGGCACATCTAGCACTGGCTGTCAAACAATTTCTGCGACCACATCACCGCTTACATCTGACCACCTAAATCCCCAGACAGCAACCCCCTTGATTATTATGTGTGGGGCACAGTTGAGCAAGAGGCTAACAAAACTCGTTGGAACACCAAAGATGAACTGAAAGCAAGGATTATGTCAGCACTTAGCAACTTAAACAAGGAGACTGTCCAGAATAGTTGCAGGAGATTCCAAAGTCGTCTTGAGGCCGTGATTGAAGCTAATTGCTATTTTATTGAATAAATTTACTCTTTAGTATTTCAAAATATTTTTATATATATTTTAATATATATTTATATAATTTTGGTAAATATATCTGTTAAAATGAGATGTCAGTGTTATTTTCATTTCTGCGTAATTTAGACGACAATGCATATTAAAGTACAGTAAGCGACCACACCACCCCTTACATCTGGCCACCTAACTGACCAAACTGCACTTCACTTGATTATTGTGTGGGGTGCAGTTGAGTGAGAGATCAACAAAACTCCTTGTAACACCAAAGATGAACTGAAGGCAAAGATTATGGCAGCATTCACCAACTTAAACAGAAGAGTTGCAAGAGATTCCGAAGTCGTCTTTAGTATTTCAAGATATTTTTGTATAATTTTGCTTACCAGTCAAATTTGATCTTCAAAAATTTACATTTTTGAACATTAAAATCATTACCTTTTGTCTTCTTAATTACTGTTCGTTTATTTCCTCTTTTTAATAATGTTTTTGTTTTTCTCACATTGTTTCACAGTCATTATCACTCCCCCGACATACACTTGCGTCTTAGCGTCTTTATTGCCTTGCTTGGTGTGAAATGATTTTTTAAAATCGTTGCTTTATTAAAGTCCCATCTATCACCAGATGTAGCAGAAGAGAAAATATGCAACATGACGGAATACTTTGTCATAAATCGCGGGAACCAAATAAGTTTCTCACTGATTAAGTGATTGCAGATATACTGATGAAATAATTTTTAATTTGTTTTCTTTCATCCCACGTCGAGTTGAATCTATAGTTTGGGCCAGTGAAAGCCATAGCAAATACTGGTTATGACTTTTAATGGTCCTTAAATATAAAGGGTGTTTCATTAAGATGGGTTATATATATAAGGGTGTTTCATTAAGACGGATCAAAGTCAGCAGTAAATAAATCAGTGTTAACGTTGAAAATTTATTTCTCTATTGGATCATGTTATTAAAGTCATGTCAATTATGTCTGAAATAATATCGCCCAAATGCCCGCCAAATCTGAAAGTAAAAGAAAAAAAATCATTAGATGCTTAAATTTAATTCACATTTAAAATCAGTCCAAGTTAATGGAACACATTTTATAAAAACTTTTTTAAATAAATAAATTTAATGCTTATTTTTTCTAGTAATGCATAATTCTTGCATGACCTATTTTCATCATCTCAATGCATTTGGTTCTGTATCTTTTCTTGTACTGTCATGTGAATGCAGCAACTTACAGTCCTGAATGACCACAGATACATTATTCCGAATGTACAGTATCAAACACTTTTTAGTAAAAAATTAAACTGAATTTTTGCAGCTACTTTAAGTCATTTTGCTTACCGCTGTGTTGTCGTGTAATAATTTCACAGATCTACAAAATTTAGGAATTTTTTCTCTTTATTCTTAGATTCTTGGAAATCTTCTTTCTTGTGAGGTTACTGGGATATTTGTGGACAGTGGAAATGTACTTATAAAGAATTCACAATGAAAATGTATTTTCCAAGCTCATTTTTCAACAAGAAACAAATATACGCAGGGTAGTGTTGTAGCAACGACCAGCGAAGAAAAAGGACTATTCCCATCTGCGTAGGCTATACCACAGCGACAAGTTTCATTTTTCGCTGCTTTTTAAATCAACGACGATGAGAACTTTATTTTTTTTTCAATCATATCACAATCTTGCTGCACTTTTAGTATTTTATGACATAATTCTGTCCGTGGGTGTGCTAGGTCTAAGAATAAATAAATAAAATGAAACGTATTTGAGTTCAACATCTTTATCCAACTTCCATATTCAGAAAATGATTATGGAAGCGAGATGGCGTCTAATGAAATGTAAGGTACATACACCCTTGTGCAAATTAATTGAAACAACCACTATAGTTTCCTTTCTTTCATCATACGTTCAGTTTTAGACCCAGTGAAGTGAGGGGTTGTAATTAATTTCTATTTATTCCTCAGATTAGTTCATTTGCAGTGGTATGCAGTAATATGAATCTATTTACGGGTGTATGATGAAATTTGTTGGCCTTGAAAAATATTGCGTCATCTGTGGTTGCATCAGATTTTCATTACGCTCGGACACTATTGTCTCGACTGTTGATTAGTTGTCCTCCAGTCATTGTCTGCGATGGACGTTACTCCGAGGAAGCGAACGAAAATTGTAACGCTGCACAAACACAATGGCAAGCCTTACCAGTGAGCAAATTAATGTATTATAAACTGGCCCGGAATCTCTCCTGCTTTAAATTCAGACGAGAATCTGTGGTCAATCTGTAAGGAAAGACTTTATGGAATGGACATACGAAGTACTAACATGTGCACTGGAAAAAAATACGAAAAAAAAGTAAATAATAACGGAATTATTATTATATATATATATATATATATATATATATATATATCATCCATATACATATATATACTGTTTTTGCTGTATCACAACTCATCAGCGTGGCTAGAAGTCCGGTTGCCTCTAGCTAAGAGGCCGGAAAAATACCGTACCAAAAAAAGTGCTCGATGCATCTGTCTTGAAAAAGGACAAGCTCTGCAAGTAAATATAATAAAAGGTGGAAAAGACCTTATATAAGCATACATAACCTTGGTTTCGACTATCAGGTTTCTTCAGGTGACAGGCAATAAGTGTTCGTAATACCATACCATACTACTATACCTGAATAATTGTAATAGGGTATGGTATTACGAACATTTATTGTCGAAACCAAAGTTGTTTACAGTTATATAAGGTGTTTTTACTCCGTTACTATATATATATATATATATATATATATATATATATATATATATATATATATATATATATATCCGAATGTAATGAGAACGAAAATAATATATATATTCTAACGTTCACAGCATTAATTCAAAAGAGGGTTCAATACCGATAGTAGAGCAATAATTATTTATTATAATTTTTCATATAGACAAAAACAATTTACTCACTACAAAGATGCAACTTCGTTTCAGTGTATTTACTTGCACCTTGACTAGCGAGAACCGAAATGGTTATTTCGGTGCATTTAGTTGCACTTCGACTGATGAGTACCAAAATGGTTTAAAGATAACCATTTTGGTTTTCACCAGTCCATGTGATTTTGTCTAAAATTATTATTATATATATATATATATATATATATATATATATATATCGACATGTATAGTCCCTTCCTTATTACTCGGTGGTTTTGTAACGTTGTGGTGGAACAGCTCTACAATCTTTACAATGGCTGACAAATTCGAACAACCAGTCTGTTTTTGATTTTGCGTGAAGCCTGTGACATATCTCCTAACAAGATTCCTGAAGTGCTTTCTCAGGCTTGTGGAGAACTCTCTTGAGGTCGAACACGTTTTTTCCTTTTTTTTTTTTTTTTTTTTTTTCAGTGGCACGTGCGCTTCAAACCCGATCGAATGTTGGTTCAAGATAACGAGCATTCATGTCGATTGGTTGGTTGGTTGATTGGTTTAACGGCATATCAACTCTTTATGGGTCATTTTACCCCCTCTTCCTGGCTTAGACGTGTATATACGTTTTTACCAAAAGTTTCCTTTTCGGTCACATAAAAAACATAAACATAAAATTAAAACTAAAGACGTGTTTATACGACGATCTTGATTCTTTTTATGTCTTTCTGAACTTGTAGCTAGTTCAATTACTAACTTATACGTCTGGTAGAGATATTAACCACCGCTCGGGTACTTCAAGGTACCTCAGTTTCTTAGTTACTATATTAAAAAACAAATTAAAAAATCGTCTGAAAATTAAACGTTTTTCCCAAAATAATTGGTGTTGAAGGGGTTAATGCTGAAATTTAATTTTCTTGGGGGCTTTGAAGTAATAAAAATATGATATATGTTATTCTGCTTTCACAATTGAATACATGGTAGATGATACTCAGGTTTGTGTGAACATTATTACTAGAGGCGATGATATGTCTTTTTTATGTTATAGTTTTGTTGGAGTGATATGTTTGAAAACAGTTTGATTTCTTCAAGAAATTGTAGGATATTATATGGATTAATGTCATGAAAGTTCGTTCGAATTGGTTATTTCCTTGATTTTGTTTATTGGCATATCAACACCTCTATGGGTTATTTAATGCCGAAATCGAAATATTTTGAACGCAATGATATGCTTTCAACTACAGATAAAATATATTGTTGGTCATTTTGCTTTAAAAATGTATTTTTGGTCCTTTTGCTATAATTATGTATTGTTGGTCATGATTTATATAAAAATCTATTGCTGGTATTTTTACTATAAAATGTATTTGTATTTTGCACTTTCATAATGTTTTGTTTGATGGTTCAGTATTTGCCCAGAACTGGGACTCTAACTGGTGCTACCACCCCGGAGTCAGGGTGGACCTGGGAACAAAAGCAATTAAGAGGTCATTCACGTCGACCAATCGCACACACGTGTGTGTGTGTCCAAGCAACTCTGCTCCTAATGCTACTACTGACCTGCAGCCATCACTGAAACCGTCTACCAAGCCCTTCATAATAACGGTGAGGCTCATGCCGTGGCCCTAGACATCTCCAAAGCGTTTGATAGGGTTTGGTATGCCGGCCTTCTTCGCAAGCTCCAGGGTTATGGTATTACGGGTCGATTGTTTGATCTAATATAATCATTCCTGTCAAACCGTGAATTGAAGGTCGTTCTCAACGGATTCTCCTCCAATTCCTATCCCACAAACGCAGGTGTTCCCCAAGGCTCCATTCTAGGCCCCACTCTATTCCTTATCTACATAAATGACCTTCCTGACGCCATAGATTCCCAAGTTGGCATCTACGCGGACGACACTACAATTTACTCCTGCCTCAAAAACAAATCTAGTGTCGGTGACAAAACTAACCTGGTTGTGCGTCTTGAAATGGACCTCCAATCGGTTGTTAATTGGGGCAAGAATTGGCTGGTCAACTTTAACGCCTCAAAAACTAAACTACTCTCTATTAATCACCATAGAGATCCTTCCCTGCCCCCCCACCATTAGAATATCTGATAGTCAACTTCTTGAGAGCAACTCCCTGCGTCTGCTCGGTCTCATGTTGACTGCTGACCTGAGATGGAACAAATACGTCCACCGCAAGGAAAGTTGGCTCTCTGTGCCGCCCCAGGAATTGATACTTCAAATATATACAAATCAACCATTCGCCCTTGCATGAAGTATTGCTGCCATATATGGTCTGGAGCACCTTCTGTTTACCTCGGAGTTCTTGACAAGATCCAGAGACGGATATGTAATATAATTGGCCCTGATCTGGCATCTCGTCTACAGTCACTCTCTCACAGACGCGCCGTCACCTCTCTCTGTCTTTTTTACAAATACTTTCATGGTAATTGCTCCGATGAGCTGCTTTCACTGGTTCCCAGACTTCATGAATTCAAGCGCCCTACGAGGCTGGCATCCCGCTCTCACCCTTTCACTGTAGAAACTTTTAAATGTAGCCATCTCTTCTACTCCAATAGCTTCATACCTCGCACCTCTTGCCTGTGGAAATCCCTTCCTTATTACTGTTTCCCTGAGAGCTATAATCTCCAACTATTCAAATGTAATGTCAATCGACATCTCCAGTTATCTTGATCTATCCACTATCCCTCTCCTTATCCTTTCTTCTATCACTCCTATCTGCTCTCGCTTCAAATCTTCTGCAACCCCCTGCATCCTAGTGGCTTCACGCCTTGCTCGGAGCGTAATGCTTAAAAAAAAATCAGCGGCAAAGTCAGAAACTACGGAATACATTCGTGATCTCATTCGTGGGAATCGTCGTTGCACACCCAATCAGTTCTCTAACATGACCGAGCAAACTTTAAGGGAGAAAACAAACCGCATGGTTTTTGAAAAGATACTTTTCGTTTCCAAGGGGCGGAAGGCAGCTCTTTCGAAAGTCATTGTGAACAAATTTGAATAATATATAAGATATATTATTTACTGGTGTATTTTTAAAACTATTTCAGGAAATGTCCGATACTATCTTATACAAGGAATATTTCCTTATTAACACTTATTTTGGTTTATTATCTAGTTAGGAATAGCATTTCTCAACCGGTGAGTCTAGGCTCACTAATGCGCCCTGAAAGTTGAGCAGGTGCTCCCCAAGTTAAGAGAAGAATAATTTATCAATTATTTTTATATTTAAAAATCTTTATTTTTAAAAAAAACTAGACACTAAGCACATGACTTCCAAATCTCAGTCATGTCTTTTGTCATTTGATATTTTAAACTCCTATCCTTTATAAACTGCTAAATTCCTTAATCTTTAAGTACTGGATAATAGTTTCCACTTTGCCTTCCTCAAGGGAGGGTTATTATCTGATTATTTTTGTCGGAGGAGTTAATGGCTGCTCCAGTTACTGCTACGCAGTTACTTATTGATGACGTTGCATACTGAGAAAGACAATATTTATGCCCAGCTAACAACACCATGGAGTTTTACTTTAAAAAGACTGACTTCAAAAAGTTCAGAGGTCATCCAAGAACCATCATAGTCACAACGCTGAGCCGAGACATTCAAAAAACAAGACAGAAAGATCCCACTTTTCCCTTGGAGAAGTTTACAATTAAGGAAGATCTGCAATAAATCCGCAAACCTGCAAAGGTCAGAGAAGGCTGGCAAAATATTGTCGAATCAGTATAAAATATCAGTGAAGATGAGAGAACATGCTAATTAATGACCTCAGATCGTAACAGTTTTCATGATGATGATGATGATTATCGGCTTCTCTTAAAAAAAAAAAAAATTTCATATTTTCAAATTTCACGAATAATTTTTCCTTATTAAAATTGAAAGTACTTCCCAGAGTTTTACTTATTCTAGAAATGCGACTTGAAGTTAAAAAAAAAATAGTTTGAGAAACATTGAATTAGAGTGATATGTTTAACAGACGTCCATTTTAGTTCCTTATTGTTCTGCAATTAGCAAACTGACATTGCTACAAATGTTCTGTAACATAATATGGAGATTTCAAAAAACGGTCAGTTTGGGGGGTCAGGAAATAGTTTGTATGCAACCTTACAGGAACGCCACTACAACGTCACATATCCTCCAACCAAGATACAACATGCCTGAGTTGATAGTTTGCGGTCTTTCATTTAGAGTCATTAACGCAAGTTTAAGAGTACCTTTTAATTTTACTATCTTTAAAGTTTAAAACAACACAGCAACAAGTAATTTATGAGAAGCTGACTCAGTTTTATTTACATTTCACATGACGATGTACTCATATCAAAGAAAATAGTTCAACGGTCAGTATTTTGCATGGCCGTCTTTGTTTTTGTTTATTGCTTGGATGCGGCAAGACAAACTGAGAATGAAGTTCTTACAGAAGTCAAAGATTTCTTTTGTCCAGACTTTTTTTAATGGCGTCTCTAGGTGCTTCGCAATTTGAAGGTTGTTTTTATGCAACTATGTTTTTGAAAATTTCCCATATTTTTTCAACCGGGTTCAGATCTGGATTGTTCCCAGTCCATTTCACCTGTTATCACGTTGATCTTGTTCAAAAAATTGTAAACGGCCTTTGATGGCATCGCGTAGGACCACAATTTTGGCTCTTTTTTTTTTTCAATATCCTAAGCATAATTCACTACACAAATGCTATCACAATGATTCCTAATTTGGCAATGATATTTTTTATGATAAACCTAAGTCATGTGTAAATAATGATAGATTTAATAACAAAAAGTCATTGAATCATGCAATTTCATATAATACAAAGTAATACAATAAACCAGTAGTTCTCAACCTTTTTTACCCATGGCCCCCTTTTCCTTTCTTTTTTTCTTGGTGGACCCTTAATAGCTATTTAACATAAGACAACAATATTCTATTTTTCACTAATAAAAATTTTGAGGTTTTAATAATGAAACAAATATTATATAATCAAGCTTTATTTTTAAATGAAACTAATTTAATGCAAATAAATAATTCTACAATAATAATAATAATAATAATTTTTATTGACCAATATCTTGTATTACAATATTACAATGTTTCCTCCATGGTCAAGCCAATGGAGAGCAGAGCACTTCCGGCAATTGAATTCACTGCAGCATTTATTTATGCACACTGGTTAAAAAATTTAATAAACCAATTTAAGCGTGTGACTACAAAAAAAGAAAGGCATATTTATTCAATGAGATCCATGTGGTTGATGCTGCTCAGCGAATTTCTTTATATCTGGCTCCATCGATATTAATGATAGTCGAAGATCACCTCTTTTCACAATGTCAAGTCTATTAAGAACTTTTGATGACAGTTGAGAAACACGACAAAATCCCGATTCAACAAGATGTTGGAAAAGCAATAACGTAAGAAAGAAGGAATCATTCATATATAAAACTGTCAAACTGACCAGAGAATTCAGAGCAGCATGTATATCCAGCTCTTATCTCAAATAACGACTTAAAAGAGACTGTTTGACCAAAAAAAGGAATGTTAAAAGATTCATGTTAAAAAGATAAAAAAATAAAAAAAACAAATGAAAACTGCAGACAAAAGTTCATTTTCTCCAGCAAAAGATACATTTCTGTAGTTTACTGCTACCAGCAAGCATAAATATTTCTCCTCCCGACGATGGCCATGTTGGTCGAAACTAGTCGAGGAATCTAAATGAAATAATAATATAAAAAAAAACGAAAGAATATTAATCTACAACCCAGTGTGTCTAACGATTTTAATTTTTTATAATTTTTTACAATTTTTTATATTTTTTCATTGTTCAAAATACATATATATATATATATATATATATATTTACAGTAGAAATTTAATTTTTAATAAACCATTCTGAGTTGCTTTTCCTCATGGACAAGCAAAATATCATTGTGGACAACCACTTTATTATATTTTGCCTGTGAACCCCCAGAAATATTACATGGACCCCTAGGGTCTATATGCACCTCAGTTGAGAATCCCTGGCATAAACGAAATTATACTTGTTATAGCTAAATGGTCTTAAACTTTTGTTAATAACTGTTTGACATTGTTTTTCTTTTCTTTTCTTTTTCTATTTAGTATTATTTAAGTTCAATTTATGCAGTTCATGCTAACTAATACGGTAAGTAAACAATGATATGAATATTAAATAAAGAATATAATATATATATATATACACTATTTACATTATTCGGACTGTTGTCCTCATCTTTGTCGCCATGTTTATTACAACGTTTCGGCCGTTGTGCGCTCCGGCCTTCTTCAGGTGATTGGAATGCCGAACTGAACCCTTTATTTTGCTCACTGGGGTAGACTGTTCTAGTTCCACGTGCCATGTTTAATGGATGTCAGTTATCAGTTATCGCCTGTTAATTCTTCTCTCCAAGTTCTCCACTGCCTTAATCGGGTATTGAACTCTCACTCTTTGGGTCCTGTTACTGGATCTAACTAACGCCTTTATCCACTGTGCCATGTGTCCTTGAAACATGGCACGTGGAACTAGAACAGTCTACTCCAGTGAGCGAAATAAAGGGTTCAGTTCGACATTCCAATCACCTGAATAAGGCCGGAGCGTACAACGGCCGAAATGTTGTAATAAATATAGCGACAAAGATGAGGACAATAGTCCGAATAATGTAAATAGTGTATATAATACCTTATCTCAGAAATGTAGACATATATATATATATATATATATATATATATATATATATATATATATATATATATATATATATTATTAAAATTGATTTAAAATGTTTTTCGCTACACAGTAATAACCATGTTTCAAAAATGGAAGCTAAAAAATTTAAATTTAATTATATAATTAAATTTAAAAAAATAAAATAAAAAATAGCAAGAACACCGGATTATATATCTTACTGTTCTTTTTTTTTTCTTTATATATATATATATATATATATATATATATATATATATATATATATATATATATATATATATATATACAAAATATACAAATATATAAACTGTATGTAAATAATATTATATTAGGTTGGCCAGAAAGCCCTGACTTACGTAGGAAGCAGAAAAAAACAACAAATCTTCATCTCTATTTGGTGGAATTTCCAAGGATTACTGCATTTCGAGTTTGTTCCACACGGTTGCGCCATCAACATTAAACTCTATTGCCAGCAGCTAGACCGTATGTACGACAAACTAAAGAAAGAGTATCCTGCTTTGTTCAGTCGATGTCGGGCTTTGTTTCAGCAAAACGATGCGAGGCCACACACTGCCGGGTTGACTAAGGAGAAGTTCAAACAGATGGACGGTGTTGAGATTCTTCCACATCCACCGTTAAGTCCCGATGCTGCTCCGAGTGACTATGGCCTATTCCACTGAATGGCACACTTTCTCCGCGAACAGCGATTCAAAACTTTTGATAAGGAGAGGGAAACTTGTTTTTTTTTTTATTCAAAGCCCGCGGACGGGTATCTGGGACAGATTCGGATGTTGGCTGATCGCTGGCAGAGGATTGACGAGAATGATGGACTTTTGGCGTTGCTTCATAAAATTTTGTTATTTTCTTTCCGCTTCCTAAGTGAATCAGGATTTTCTGGACAGCCTAATAATAAATAATCGTCATTTTCCTTTAAGATTTTCTTTAAATTTCATTTTTTCCTTCAAGATGAAATAGAAAACACCATATTCCGTCGGTCAAGAGATTGAAGAGGAGATGGGCGCCGCCAAGCTATGTGAAGTCTCCCTGAAAGTATCATGACGAAGAAGAATCAAAGCAACACCATGCCAGATCGATCGAGATCCGGATCAACAATGGTCGCGCGTCCCGTTCACTCACTCCAGTATGGGCGAGGGAGTGACGAACCCCATCAACTTGCCAACAAACAGTAGGGTACAATCATCGGTACGTGGATCTGTTCGCAACCACCAATACTTTTAGAGAAAGATTGGACGGAGGTGACAATGTCGGAACCCCTGAGAACCACCGCCAACAGATCATTCTGGAGGAGGGTGCCTGTTTCGTCTTCAATCAGATCCCCAACGGGGATTGAAGCAGTCGAGGGACGGATGATGATAATGTATTATTTTATCGCGATGTCAGTTCTCTAGTAGAAAGATAATACATGGCTTTAGTTTTATTCTCATGTTGCAAAAAAATAGAGATTTCAAGATAACTTATCAACTGTAAAATTATTTCCAATAAACTAAATATAAATTAAGATAGTGCAAATTGTTGTAATGCAGTTGCGCTTAGCTATGTTGATGTCAAAAGCCAGTGTTTACGTTTCCACTCGTAAGGATTTGTATTTTTATTTTGGCCTGCACCAAAATCTAACGCCTGTAAAGTACAGAGCCAAAAAACACCCTAAAAAGACAAAAAATATTAACTTTTCCATCGTATATTTTTTTAAATGCATCTTTTTTATAGACTCCATTACCAAAAAGAAAATATTAATCCTGGTATAGAAGATTAACAAAATAACATTAATCCCAAATGCGTTATGAATGTTTTGTTCCGATGAGGATTAACAAATCCCCAAATGCTATGCATATTATAAACCAAAGAGGAGACGCGGTGCCGTAATGGTTAGCGGCTCAGAGTAAGGAATCGGAGAGTCGATTTCGAATTCCAGTCAAATCCATTACATTCATTTGGAAATGGTATGAATCCTCTTCTTCTCTCCCACCCCCATGCTTCCCATAGATATTTTCTTGAATATTGTACACCATTCTCATATACATTTCTTTTAATGATGGAACATAAACTTCTTATTGGATTAATATCTGAATAAGTTGGAGGCCATTCCATTAATTTAGTCTTTGAAGCTTGTTTTGGTCAGGTAGGAGGTGGCTTTAGTTTTATTCTAGTGGCTTGGATTGAGGAATTGGAGAGCTGAGTTCGAATTCCAGTCAAATCCATTACATTCACTTATGTACTAATACCCTTGAGAAAGGTATGAATCCTCCTCTTCTCTCCACAGCTAAGGGTAAATAGCAGGACAAACCGGGTTCTCTAGCCTTGTATGGCAACTGGTCTACCGCAGAAAGAAATGGCAACCTACTGCGGGAAAAAAAATCTGCCTTGTCAGTCATGTATCAAAAGATACATGATCGCCTAAGCGTGTATCACGCATGGCACCTAACTGACTGATTATAACCAAAATATATCATTTCAAACTTTCGACAACATTTTGGCTAGGCAGATAAGAGTTCTTTCTATACATAGAATAAATATATAGCTGGTAATAATATTTTCTTCAAACATTTATTGCTGGTAATAATTTCTCTAAAGTATTTCTGATATTAAAACCTCTTTTTACACTTTCATAGTGTTTTGACCTCAGTTTGTGATTTAACTATTTGCCTATAGCTGGGACCCTAACAGGTGCTACCACCCTCGATCGTTTTCTCCCCGCTTTCAAGGAATACCAACCATCCTAAATGTAGAAATTTTTCAAAAAATATTTCTTTGTTTGGTCCAGTGGCGAAGGGTGGCTTGGAAACCAAGACATATTGTCTATGATGCGGACCAATCATCAATGCGAAGAGTCAGGCAGTGGAGCCTTACTCTCCACGCCGGAAAATCATTCCTTCCCCATCTGTGAATGTGATATGAACTAATTTTAATATGAAAAAAAATGCATTTCTCCTAATATACCACGCTTCGGGCTTGATACCCCTCTGCACTTGACTTGGTATCCCCTCATTAGTCGGGGGATATGCCTGCTGTAATGACCGTTATTAGTTACAAGTGATAAACAATAATAATACCTACAAATAATGAGATATTTAAAAATTATTTTATACAAAAATTATTTATCCCGGAAGGTAAGGTATGTAGTTCATACGCTGCATGCACCAAAGCTTCGTCCCTGGTTCGGTCCTATTTATGGGTAGAGTTACACTTCATGGACAGTTACCATAATGATCTTTTGTAGTAAACTTCACTACTTTTATGAAGTAAATGATTCATTATATTATAACTTGTCTTTATCTTATTCTGGTTTTCAGACAAGGGAGTTGGTTCATAAAATGTTGTAATGTAAATCGTATAAGTTTTAAATTATATATAACCCGATATGTCCTTTTTTTCCTATCAGCGAATTTATTTTCTTGTATGTTGAAAAACTGATGAATGTTGCCAAAGAGTTTTAAGAAACATTTTGTATTGTAGCAAAACTGTAAATTCAACTAGGAATATTATTATTTTATGTCTTTTGAGTTAGCGAAATAGTTTTATTTAATTTCATCTCGCTCACACACACGTTATAAAATGTTTGTTGTTCACATAATGTTCGTCTTTGTTAAATCATTTTGCCGTTAATAAAAAACAGTATTTAAAACGCTTCCCTTGCTTTTTCTTCTTTGGATATTTTTTTAATTTTACCACTTTTTTTTTCTCTTTTTCTTTTCTTTTTTTTTTTTTCAAAACAGTATGAAAACAACTACGAAAATCGTAAAGAAAAGAATCAGACATTAAAAAGGCTGTCAGGTATATCTTAAAAACGTCCAATAATGGTCAACAAAAGTGGGTTTCAGTTAGAAAACACCTATTACGAACACAAAGAGAATAGTACTGATCTGCTACGTAATATCAATCCTCCAATATGACAATGAATGCTGGACAATCTCTTCACAGATGAAGAAGAGACTTAAGGACTGGAGATACCAAAATCAAGCAAGAACAAAAACTTAAATATCTAGAAATAGGAGAGGACGGAAAATAAGACACCGAAATGAAATCGTAAAGGGCATTGGAATAGAGAAAGGTGCCTTTCAAATATTAAGCTAAGTATTAAGAAACGGGAAAATTTCGCTATAAACAAAGAAAAGAGTAGTGAATTCTTATGCATTATCAGTCCTCCTATATGGCAGTGAATGCTGGACAGTCACTTCACAGATGAAAGAGAGACGAGGCAATAAAAATATTCTTCGACAGGAGGATGCTGAGAACACCATGGACGGTACAATTTGGAAGTTTTAAGGATAACAGAAACAAAAAGGACGTTTACATTTATAGAATCAGGCAAAGACAATTAAAATTTCTAGGACATATAATGCGGAAAGAAGGGCTTGGAAAATTTCACGCTCACCAGACAGTGATGTAAAGAGGGACAGGTGAAATTAGCTTGTGAGTGGCAGAACAGGAAATGGGTTGATAGTGAAAAAGACAAACCTTATTAAGGACAGGAAATAGTAAAGAACCATAGTAACCCGGATCCTGAAGACACACGGTACATAGAAAATCAGATTAATTCACTGGGCGTTGTATTCAACATGTCCTGTGTTAAGTTTTCCAAGACTTCTTTTTTCACTATGTGCTCTATAAATATAAATTTTTGCTTTCTGATTCTAAGTATAATTGTTTATTTTATTTTTATTTATTTTTTTTTTGTTCCATTTTCTCTAAAACTTCGTCGTTCAGTCCATGGTATTCTCAGCATCCTTCTGTAGAACCACATTTCTGTTTGCTCAAGTCTCTTCTTCATCTGTAAGGAGATTGTCCAACATTCACTATCATATAGGAGGACTGATCAAAAGAAGGCCACATGAAAGAAGGACCAAGTTAAGCTCTGTCATGATCAACCAAACTACCTCGTTAACCATTACTCAACGCAGCTACGCCCTGAAATAAGTGCAACTTTGTTTTGGCACACGGCCACAAAAATAGGGCACCCAGTGTTGACCGAACTCACTAATAATGGTCAATCAAGCTCATTAACCATTACCCTACGTCGTACCATCCCAAACCGCCCATCACTTTGTTATACAATATTTCATGCTTAAACATTTCCAGATCAGAGGAGTTTTTTTTTTCTTGCTTGTCGCTAATTTTCACAATTGCAGTTTGTTATGGTGTTTTTTCTTCTTCTGATAGGGTCTGATGATTTGTTAATTAACAAAGTTACTGCCTCTGACGCGTATGGTTTTATACGAGAAGGTGTTGGTAAGTAGTTGTGTAAGACGAACTTGATATTATCTAACCGTCGGAAGAGACAATTACCAAAATATTTATAATTAAAACATAGAGAGACAGCTCGAGAGAAGTCGAAAGAACAAAAATTATTTTTTTTGCATTTTCTACTAAGAGAACAGGAGTAATGGTTAGTGGCTCGGGTTGAATGCATTCACTTATGTACTAACACCCTTGGAAAAGGTATGAATCCATTTCTTCTCCACCCCCCCATAGCCCCAGCTATGTATAAATAGCAAGACAGACTGGGTCCTATAGCTTTAGGTGGCAACCAGTCTAAGAGAAGGAAACTCTTAATACAAATCCACCTCGCATGTCGTTTTGAAGAAAGGAACTGGCCCTGCTACTTCGAACCGCGGCAGAAAATAATGGACTTCCCGAGCTTCGAACTCAAGACTGGACCACGGCACGGCGCTATGGATCTCTCTGACTTCGGACCACCCTCGCCCATGGGTGTATCACCGACGGCACTTTAGACTTTAGACGAGAAAACAAACAGAACATTATGAAATGGACAAAGTCCGACAATTATTTTAAGACATTTTTATGTTTATACATTCTTTTCATAGATACAAATATTTAAGTAAATGCTCTGTTTATAATAAACAGTATTAATAACATTTACCGGCCTGAATGTCTTAAAATAATTGTCGGACTTTGTCCATTTCATAATGTGTGACGTCATTTGTTTACATTTGGATACGCTTTGAGCATATATGAATGTATGTAAAAGATCCATGGAAGATTGTAGTTTAAAAGCAGTAAATTCGACCTTGCTAACCGAACGATCCTCTGTGGTGAAATCGGTAAAAGCACGTCAGGCTATATGACGGTTCCGTAAAAGATACAGGTTCGATTCCTGCCGTAGGATATATATTTTCTATGACAATTTCTCGGACATTCAAGCCGGTAAATATTGTTAATACTGTTTATTATAAACAGAGCATTATAGCATTAACATGTTGTTAATACTGTTTATTATAAACAGAGCATTTACTTAAATATTTGTATCTATAAAAAGAATGTATAAACATAAAAAGAAAACAGTATAGAAATACGTTCCCTCCTACCCTGAAAAGGAAATGTAGTGGATGGCCGTTGTTACTTATAAATCAGGCGTGTCATGTTGCACAGGGCTCCGTTGAGGGTTACATGACTAAATAAGCGTAGTGCATACAAAGTGGGGAATAGGAAAGAGAGTTGTCCCAACAATGGCAATATAAAATCATAGTCACTAGTGTCTGTATTTCTTCATTAGATTTAAACAATGACAACCATGGTGCTCAAATGTCTGACATTGCACTACAAAGAAAAAATAAACTAATCGCTGAGGATTCACATTGGCATCATTCTGTATTATTCAAGAAATTTCACGATCGCAAGTCTTTAGGGACGTAGATATGCAACATGACTGGCAGGCGTGACAGCGGTAGGTAGGTGGTTGGTTGGTTTTATAGCAAAATAGTCGACCGAGCCCATCCCTATTCAAATTTGGTTTATTTGTTGATAAATATGTTTGTCCTAGTATGGCCTGCTATTTAATCCATAGCTGGGGGGTAAACGAATTTTTTCATCTATGTGAATGTGAACACAGCAGACTAGCTCCGATTTTGAATTCGTTCGCCCATTCCACGATGAGGGAACGCGTACTACAGAAATCCGAAGATACTGAGGAATAGCGAAAGGTACCTTTCAGAAGCTAAGCAAAATATTAAGAAATGGGAAAATATTCTTAGGAACTAAAAAAAAAATTGTGTTAAACTGCTGTGTACTATCTAATCTTCTTTATGGCCGTGAATGTTGGACAATCTCCTCTCATAAAAAAAGAGACTTGAAGCGATTAAGTAATTAAATTTTTCAACCGAAGAAATACTGAAAATTCCATGGACAGAATATATGAATGATGGGGAAGTTTTGAGATGAATAGGCACTACAAGAAAACTGTTGCTAAAAATGAGAAAAAGAAGAGTTTCGAATGATTTGTTTTTGGCGGCTTTCTGGGTTATTTGAAGCCGAAACATATTATAAAAGTGTTATCCTTACGGAATAATAATTTCTTTTTTGAATATTACACTATTTACATTGTTCGGACTGGTGTCCTCAACTTTACTGTCATATTCACGACATTTTGGCCCTTTCACACATGGCCCAGTCGATAAGAGTGTTGGCTGATGTAATCCAGTGACATGACTCAAAGAGTTGTGAGTTCAATATCTGGCGACAGCAGAAGTAAACAAAAACATGGAGAGTTCAGCTACTAAAGGGAATTAGCTGAAACTGAGATATCCCCCCCCCACACACACACAAGAGTTATGACACGTGGAACTAGTGCACCCTCTCCGGTGGACGAAATTCCAATGCATATCTCCTGAAGAAAATCGGAGCAAGCAACTGTCGAAACGTCATGAATATAACAATAAAGATGAGGTCAACAGTCCGAATTGTGTAAATAGTTGCAATAAAACATCTGAGAAATATAGACGGATGTTGAGTGAATATTACATTAATAATTTTTTGGCAGATAACAATGATTTTTTCCAGATACATGTCCTACTATTTAATCCATAGCTGGGGGAAAGCGATGGATTCATACCTTTCCCAAAGGTATTTGCACGTAAGTTAATTGTAAGTAGCACGGTCCACCAATTTCTCATTCCAAGCCACTATCTAACATAATGAGGAGAGAAAGCTTGGAAAATTTAATAGTCACATCACAAGGAAGCGTGGAAAAACACAATGACAAGTTCAAATGAATAGGTGACAGAAGAAGGGCTCCAAAGATGAAGAGGTTTTGTAAAGTTATAGCACTTACAGCAAAAAGAAAAAACTAGGAAGTTATGGAAAGTCGTGAACCCCGTATCCTGAAAAAAGACGGTATATGAACAACAAATATCTAGAGATAATGAACAGTACGGTAGACAAGATTTAGGTACCTTCCAGGAAGGACTCGATGATATTTTGCTGAGACGTTTATTAATAGAATGTTTAGAAAATGCTCGTAGATTATAGGCAGTAGATAATTTGTAATGGATCAAATGAGTACTGATTCAGATCTGATTAAAATGGAGTATTACTGCCATATTAAGGCTGGAATTTGTCATTTTATACTATACTCAAAGTTCAAAATAGTTTACGTGGCCGTATGGTTAATTAATACACGAACGAAAAGTCGCAAGATTCTCGCTATTTTCATGTAAAAAGGTCCTGACGAGCTTCCTTCCATAGACTCGCTATACAATGTACACTTGGAAGAATCATCCTTTTTTTTCTCTTTGTATTCCATCAGTAAGGAGGAAGTTCTATTCAGACGGCTTCCTCCCCAAAACCGCTATTTTGAGGAACAAACTCCCGAAAGGATGCTGCCTCTATCGTTACAATCTTATACCGCTTTAAGTTTAGTGTCAACCGTTATCTGTCCTGCATGACCTTATAATCTGATTTTTCTGACCTCCACCTTTTACGTCCATAAAACCACCTCATTCCGCATTCTTCTATCTTACAGAATTTTCTGGGTAAAAAAAAAATACACTACGAAAAAAAATAGTTCAAATATTTGAGGTAACATTAATTTATGGGTAGACAACAAAACAAACGAGCCGGGTTTAAAAACATACGAAAAATTTATTCTCAGCATAGAAAAAATAAATTACACAAATTAAGTACTTTGCGTGCTAAATGTTGGCCAATAACATATATGTAAATTATCAATGAAAATCAAACTTGCTTTTTACAATTAAAATTATATTGCTGCATATAAGGTCCCCAAGGGAAAAAATACATAAAAGTGAAGAAAATGAGAAATATTTCTCTGAATAGTTTTTCAAAGAAAAATTAGGTACAATTTTTGAAGCAAAGTTCGTGGTAACAGCGAAGAATAGATCAAACACACCAGTTGATGACTTTTCCTTGTTGGGAGGGCGATCTTGTTCGTTTCAAGTCTCGTCTGATGATGTCTAAATTCTTGTGTTGTTTTCTTTCTGGACCGGCGGCGACCTGGATTCCTGCAACAGCTGTTCGTCGACTCTGAAAAGTAAATCCAAGGCCCCACCTTAAATAACCTACAGGCAGGCTCCAAATACACTGCTCGAAATTTGGAGAGAAACATTTTTATTGGTTTTGGACGAAAAACAAACGCAGCTCTTTTACCACAAATCAAAATGTACCAAAAATATTTTTTAAATTCAAAAATTAAGCAAGAACCCATCGCAGCGTTTGATTTCTCTCTGAAGATCCGAAACATGGCTACGCATGTTTAAATTTCTTATAGCCATAAATGGATCCCGGGCCTTATGTCGGATACACAATAGTCTTTAAAAATGACGAAGTTAAACGATCCATTTTTATGTGCCTGGATTGTCACTAACTTCAGGCCCGCGTCATAGTTTAGTCTGATACAAGGCTAAAATTGTAGAGCATCCTGGGAAGACCAAACTCAGTACACGAGTGTAGTTTGCGAGACAGACTTGCTAGTTACCGCTCTACCGAGATTTACCTTAATCCCCGCCACTGAGTCAGGTTGTGACACAAGGTCGGTTTTTAACGTGGGGGCACGAATATTTCCACTCGGGCCCGCTGGTCTAAGCTGGTCTTAGTTTGTCTAAGCTGGTCTTAGCTGGTCAGAGCTTGTCTAAGCTAGTCGAAGCTGGTCATACACCGCTACGTAAAAGATGCCATGGAAAGGTAGGGGGCGCAAGAGAGGAGAGAAGGTCTCCGGCAAGAAACTACAACCACATTCTCCCCCTCTGTCAATCCCTTCGAAAGAATCCGGAAAGAAAGTCCCAAGTTTCTGCTCTACTCACCTCCTAACTCAAACCAGGAGAGTTATTTTGATTTTCTATTAGTCACTGAAAGACTAGTGACATACATTTGCATATGAAATCAATTATCATTATTTGTATAAGACAGCACATTTTCCTCAACCAAGCAAGCTGAAAAGGAGGTTAGATTAACCCCTTCCCCTATGAATAAATTATACAATTTATTTTAAACGTTAAAATTATATTACAAAAATGTATCCAATGAACAATGTTAATACTAATGTTCCCCTCTTTTTAATCAGCAATATTTAATTATTAGCAATTTTTTGTCAAATGTTTCTTTTACTGTACTAACACAGCTAAGCTGTCATTTTAGCTTCATTAATATAATATTGTCTTCTTTATTTCGTATCCAAGAATTGAATGTCTTCTTTGCTGACCGCTTCCTTTATAAAGATGGCGTTGATGACTAAATTCGCCGCCAACGTACAGGTTCGGAACTAGAAGCTTCCATCTTCACCAAAAAACTGCTCTCGTCATCGATTGCCTATTGTTGTTTGGCTTTGCAAGAGTTGGTTGGAGGCAAAAGAAAATCATAGTAAAAGAAAGTGCCAGTGGCGTGAATTACTTTAAGGTGGACCTCAACTTGCCAGGAAATGACCGACACACTTAATTTTATAACCTTCCTCTGCGGCACATATGGAATGAGACATGCAGTTCTTAAACTGCAACGGGTTTCCACTGACTGTTCTAATTTTGAGTGGCGCTTTCTGTAGCATATCTGTCAATGCGTAGCCTTCTTCATCCGCTAGTTCAAGTGTTGAGGGTTTTTGTAATTGTCAGCTGCTTGTTCAACCATTGGGGTCTATGAGGTTGGTCGCGCCTAGTCTAGAATCCCTGCCGCCAAGGATGTCCCTACCATGAGTTTAGAACTGTCGGCGACATTGCTCTCAAAGCCATAGGACCACGCAAGCCACTCGATAAGACCAGAAGCAACCATCAAGTGTACTCATATAGAAACATACACTCATAAAAACTCATATATTTTACACTGGATGTCGGAGTTAACATTTTTTCATCAAATGTACCACATTATTATTATTGCTTTAGAAACCAAATAATAAATATATATTTATTGTTTTAATTAAAACAATTTTTGGTACAAGGCCAAAGGGGAAATGGAGAAAGACTGATCGACACTTTCTATTCTAGACTTAGCTAATCTAATTCACGACAATGGTAGAAGACGTGCGAATCCGTTTTCTTTAGACCACAAGGTCACACCGATGACAGTCGGGAAAATCCGCCCAGCCCCATCTGAAGGCTACGTTATTAACAGATAGTCCATTCAGAATCAATCGCCAGGGAAGCGAAAACCCCAGGATTGCTGAGATAATCCGCCGTTGGCGCCCAGGGCGAGAAAGAGCGCCGACAACTTGAGCTGCTCACATAGAGGATCTTTCGCACCCCTCCACTAATTTCCGATACAGTAGTCTCCTATGCCGTGAAAAGTCCGTGGACCGAGGAATGGCCCGCAAGGCCGCTCGAACCTTTCATCCCTAGAAATGGGAGGAGTGAGGGTAAGCCTAAGGAAGGGATCCCTAATACTCCCCTCCAAGATCGAGACTTCTGTCAACGCGCGGTATAGGAAAGCCAAGCACGAGGCGTGTCGATGACTCGCCGAGTGTGTCAATCCCAGAACCCCTTGACACGGACGCTGGAAACAGACTTCTTTGCAGACCTGAGGTTTGCAACCACCCCACGAGAACGTTAGGAGCAAGCTCTCGAACGCCTTCCTACGGTCTCTACAAAGAGGGAGCACAGTCAACAAGTAAAGTATAGGAGAAAAGACATACATAGCGCACGTCCTACCCTTCAAGGACAACCGCCTTCGGAGCTAAGTCCGGACTGCTGCTCCGACCTTTGCCTGTACCTCCGACCAATTCTTCTCCAGCTAGAACCACACTCCAAGAATGGGGACGGGTTCGTCTGTCCAACTAAAGCGCCCCGGAAGCTCAACCCATTTCCAGGCGCTTAACTGCAAGCTGGAAGACTTGTTGCGATTAATCTTAGCTACTATGACCTTTTAGTACTGTTCAAGCGCCGTCTGTACCATTTCAATGTCGCTGCGACACGACACGAAAATGGATACGTCATCGGCGTACGCATAAACCCTGGCTCGAGACCCACCAGGGATAGCGATTTCACGTAGGGCCGGACTGCAGGACCTGTCGTAGGGCAGACCATCAAGTCCCGGAGACTTGCCACTGCCGACCCTCTTCAATGCAAAGTAGACTTCGCCCTCTGCGATTTCATCCTCGAAGCTAGCCGCTTCAGTCGGCGAAAGCCGATGAATGTCAGCCAAATAGCTATGAAACTCTGCACCACAGAGACCAAGCTCCTTAGAAAACCGGCTCTCAAAATCCCACGCCTCGAACATGTCGCTGGTCAACCTCAGAGTGCGTCTCTCTGGGTTATCAACCTCCTGAATATATCGATCAGGAACCTCGATGGATCTCTTCCTTGCGCAATTCTGCGTGCATGTTCACGTCTTCGCTCGACATCTGCTTTAACCTGTGCCAAACTACCTGACTCTGGTAGCGCTCGCTAGCCAAACGCTCCAGAGCCTGCCTAGTTTGGTTTGGTTTGATTTGGTTTGGTTTGGTTTACCGCATATCAACCTCAATGGGTTATTTAATGCTGACAAAATTTTTATTGCTTGTAATATGTTTTTCTTCAAAAATCTATTTCTGGGAATATTTTTCCTTGAAGAAATCTATAGCTGCTCTTTTTTTTTTTCAAAGAATGTATAGCTGTTTGTATTGCTAGTACTTATTTTTAAGTATTGCTGATAATAATTTTTCCTTCAAAAATTATTGCTGGTTTTATTTTTTTTATTACAAAGTATTTCTTGTATTAAAACCTATTTTTACACAAGTTTGGGTGTCAACTATTTACCCATAGCTGGGATGCTAACAGCTGCTACCACCGCGTGTCAGGCGGACCTGGGGACGCCAGCAATTAAGAGGTGGTTCCACGCTCTTCAAAACCTCCTTGCTGCTGGACGTAGTTTAACGTCTTACCCAGGACGCGGATGTAGTTTATCGTCTTACCCATGACGGCCAGAGCCTGCCTAGCGACACCTATTTGTTATTAAAAATATTTAATAGATTAATAGAGACAGTAATTGACTATTCTGATCTGAACCAATAGCAAAAAATAATATAATGATATACAAATCAACACTTAAATTAATGGCCATTCGAGAGTGTTTGGATACTAAGTATGTCATTCTAACAAGAATGACTGAGAAATTGCAATTAATTGATGCACACCCAAACCTCTTCCTCTTGAAGAACAGTTTTTCGCTACCGAGGTTCCTCTACATTCTCCGAATTGCCCCTTGATACCTCGAACAGGATTTCTTAAATGTGATAGATATCACAATTAAGAGCTAATTTGCAACGTTAATTTCTACGACACAGGCTGGAGGCAGGAAAAGCTTCCTTTGAGTTTCGGATGCCTGGGCCATCGATCAGCGGTAGATTTGGCCCTTCCAGCATATCTTTCTTCACTTTCATCCAGTCGCGAATTAATTGATGAGATACTCGGTGTATCGTCTCAATAGTTCTTTCGAACAAGCTTGCAGCGTTTGGTCACAAGAATCACTTTCTATCCCACTAGATATATCAAAACAAAAAAGCTGGGATAAAATAAAATGCGAGGCCAATTTTACTAATTTGAGGCTCTCTCTGGATCAGCACCGCCTCGCCTGTCAACCGAGTAGTGTCGCCTGGCTCAACGCAGTGCCCTCTTCATCTACCGGTACCCTTCTAGATGATGAGTGCACTCGGGTCGGAGTCGCGAACCTTCTTGGACTCAAATTATGTGATCGTCACAGATGCAGATGTGGAGCTTCCATTGATGAGTTTGGTTTGCCTCCTCTCTCCTGTCGTCGTAGTGCCGGTCGCTTTCCAAGGCATGCAGCAATAAACGACATCATCAGAAGAGGTTTGGATGCAGCTGGGTTCCCTTCCCAAATCGAACCGGTAGGACTCGACCGTGGTGATGGAAAGCGGCCGGATGGGATTACCATTTTCTCTTTTAAAATAGGGAAGTCGTTGATTTGGGATGCGACCTGTGCGAATACATTTTCGACTGGTAATTTGATCAGGTCCGCGGTTGAGACGGGGTCCGCCGCCCGGGACGCAGAGATGAAAAAAAATAGTTAAATATTCTTTTTTTTTTTACTCCTGTAGCACTGGAGACTTCTGGGGTTATTGGCCCTCGTTCGATGGCGTTCCTTCAGAGGAGTGGTGGGATGGCGTCTCGATTAAAGGACGAGCCTCGCGAAACGCAGTGGCTCTTGCAACATGTCTCACTAGCGATGGTGCGAGCTAATGCTTTCTCCATCATTGTGGCTGGCAGAGGATAGCAAAAAAAACCTTTTGTTTATAGCTACTTTACCAAGATAGAATTTGCATTCTCAGTTAATCCTTGTAAAAGTGACGTCATTCTTCTTCAGAATAAAAGTTTAAAAGTTATCTATTGAATTCAACATTGGTTTTAAATTTAAAGACGCTCATAAATATTCAATACTTTAATTGAAATTCCTAGGTATTTAAACCTTGGATTACGTCGTGTAATTAACACTTTTGTTTTTTCGGCAGGCGTTGCTATTGGAAACCATGTCACTATTTAGTATTTAAACCATAATGAGCCAAATTTCATTTCTGTTCTCTTTTTTTCTTTCTTTCTTATTCTAGTTCCTGGCATGAAGAAAATAATATATTGGTACCCCTACGGTGGGCGTCAGCTGGATCCCGTTACACTGAAGGTAAAACATTTCGATTTTGCATATCTGTATTTCCTTTTCTCGGGAAAAATATTGTGCCAAAAATGAAAATTATTACAGTAGGTTCTTTAATATACTGACAGTCGCCAACACAATCCTCTAACGAACTTAAATCGTACTGTCTCCGAGTTTTCTACCCCGGTGTCCGACAAGACAACTCAACGATTGTCCTTTTTGTTATCATCTGCCACGTTTCATCTCGAGCGGTTGCCAAACGCCGTCGAATGCTTATTAGCCTATTTCCGCGGCCTGTCGAACGCCAAACGCTGTTCCTTATTACAAATCTCTAGCGTTTCTTAAGACCTTCCAGTTCTTAAATATGCTTACAATCCTTGCAACTTTACTTCTTGTCTATTGTTATTAAATCGTTTAAGTGATGACTCTAAAAAAGATTCGTTCTCTTATGAATTATTTAATTTTTCTATTGAAAAAAAAACGTTTGAACAAAGTAACTAATTTTTTTTTGTTATCCTCTGCCAGCCACAATGATGGAGAAAGCATTACCTCGGACCATCGCCAGTGAGACGCTGCAAGAGCCACTCTGTTTCGCGAGGTTCATCCCTTAATCGAGACGCAATCGCGCCAATCCTCCGAAGGAACGCCATCGAACGAGGGCCAATAACCCCATAAGTCTCCATTGCCATAGGAGTAAAAAAAAAATCTATCAGCAAGAGAAGAATATTTAACTAATTTTTTTTATCTCTGCTCAACCGCGGACCTGATCAAATTACCGGCCGAAAATGTATCCGCACAGGTCGCATCCCAAATCAACGACTTACCCATTTTAAAAGAGAAAATGGCAATACCATCCGGCCGCTTTCCATCACCACGGTCGAGGCCTACGGGTTTAATTCGTCTTCAGTGTAGAGTAGCATCAATCTCGGTGACAACATTAATGTTGGTAGTTAAATCATCTTTGCCACTATTATACTTTTTGCACTCCGCAACTCCAAATCGCGTGGAAACTATGTGACCCAAAAATGTTATCATTTTGGGCATCAAATCGCTACTAATTTATATCCTGTTTAATATTATTGGTTCTTGAATTTCTATTAAATTGAAAAAAAAAAACCTTTACTAATGTTGATTTTCTTGACTGAAAACCTAAGTTTCCAGGAGCTCAATTTATGTTATAATGCAAATTTTATACGTGAAAAGTATATATGTACTGTTTTGAGGTTAGTGAGTGAAAAACTATAATAGCGCCATTATTGTTACTTCCTTTTATCGTAGTCCTTTGCTACTCCGATCACGTGATCATGGCGAACGCAATATTTCTTCAACGCCTTGCCATTTTTCTTCGTTGCGTCACCCCATTTTTTTTCTATCCAATATCACAAGTCTATTTAGATTTTATAATCAACTACATTTCTCTTTAGTTGGTTGATTAGAACTGATAGAAAACGCTTGCATTCGACTGTCTTTAGCGAAAGGTGGGCGACTGAGGCGAGCTTGGTTCGTTTGAATGGGGCTAGCCTTGATTTTCTCTTTTAGATCAACCTACGTCACATCGGGATGGTTTCCTGTGGAGCCCTCCCCCTGGATTGGTTAGACAAGCCTTTGTGTACCTAGTTAATGTAAGTGTTGTTCCTGGCCTGTATCCCGTCTGCATCTTTGGTTATGATCCAAGTTGAGATTCCCAACCACCCCAGTTTGTTTTGGCCCCTTTTTTATCTCGACTGGGTCAGCTTTTTCTTTCCTATGTCCGTATATATTTCCTTCTTTTCCCACTCCCTTAGTGAGAGAGCTTCTTGATTTTGTCCAATGGGCAGAATACAGCGGCCTCTCTCCTTCTTGAGGTTTGAACGGGCCCTACTAGCATCAGTTATGTTTAGTTCCCTTTGTGTTCATGTTTAGTTTGTTATTGGGTTCATCTCCCTTCCCTCTCATTTTTCATCTTTAGAATTGTATATATATATATATATATATATATATATAGTTTATTATCATTAAATTTTTGTGGCATGGGGCGCGTTTCGTAGGTTCCCCTTGAGGGGATGTGGTATTGATTGAAAGGATTGATTGGTGACGACGAGTTTTTATGGTGAATAGGCAAATTGTAATGAGTGAATGGGGCGTGAATCGGATTAGCTAGGTATAAGATAGTTAGTGAAGACCAGCCTCAACCCTTCCCCTTTTTCGGCCTTGTGCCATAATTGTATTATTATGCAATAAATATCCATTTCTCTTTAGCTGATTGATTATTACTAACATAATCTAAATACTCTTCGCGAACATTCCATAATACGTTTTATACTTCATAGCAACTCGGGATTTATTTCCTTTAGAACCCGTCCAAGCGACCTGGTCACAAGGACCAGGGGCCTGCGGTTCTCCTCTTCTCTCCTCCTGTTAACGGCGAAAAGTCGCCGGTTTGGTTTGGTTTGGCTTGTGTTGTTTTACGGCATATCAACCTCAATGCGTCATTTAATGCCGACAACTCCTTTTTTCCTGGTAATACTTTTGTTTTGTCAAAAATCTATTTCTGTTAATATTTTTTCCTCAAAAATGTATAGCTGCTAATATTTTTTTCCTCAAAAATGTATAGCTGGTAATATTATTTTTTCAAAAACGTATAGCTGGCAATACTATTCTTTCAAAAAAATAATGTATAGCTGGTAATATTTTTTCGAAAACATATTATCAGAGGCTTTGCTGTTGGACGTAGTTTATCGTCATACCCAGGACGAAAAAGTCGCCGGGTTATATGACAAGGGTGCATATGTAATAACATCTCTAGGGCTTGCTACGTATTTAATATTTAAAGGAAGTAGTTTGAAACATCATCAGGTTGATTATTTTTAGTCGAGTTACGTTTTCAAAATTTAGTTTATCCAATAAAAGACCCAAGAGCCACTCAAAGTAGAAAGTTACGGAGTGAAATTGTTGTAAGGCAGAGGGAAAGAGGAAGTAAGCAGTACATATTATAAGGATATGTATGGCAGATATCGATATCGACACTGTTAAGATTGTAGCGATTAAGGAAGTACCTTCTCAGGAGTCAGTTCCGCAAAGTAACAGTTCTATGGGAAAGTATAGAACTTACTCGTTACCAAAGGAACACGAAGCGAACGGGGGTGATCGTTAGAACATTTGCTATAGCAATACAGTAGTGAGGTGGCGACCAACGTTTCATCTAGAGCATAAGGATTGCAGAATGAAGAATAATTTATCACCCACAAGTCTCCGTAAACGCTTTTTGAACTCTATCAAGACTGGACAGTGGAGACAGGGCAGCACCAGGCCAGGCACCAACACTCCATTCTTTGCCTAATCAGACTCTTGTAAAGATGAAGCATGTCAGACTGAATCTGGTATTTTCTGAAGCGATACAAAGAACCGGCCATTCTTACAACGTTCTCGCGATGTCACGAATAAACGAATTCCATTAGAAGTCTAGAATTAAATATCTGTAACACTTGAGAAAATGGCTTACCTCTTGGACAAAAACGGATTCGGACGTATCTTGCATGTAAAATATTCGCAAAAAGAAAATGGCGGCTTTACGAGCCGTATATTTAAATATATATATATATATATATATATATATATATATATATATATATATATATATATATATATTATATTCGTAACGCACGATGTTTATTTTAAATGCGGCTATACTTTTTTTACTACAGTAAATGGATATAATATATGTTGGTCAACGGCGTAGCTAGGGTTAGCAGTACATAAACAAATTTTATATCTCGTGTATGATGCAACCCCCTTAAAATTAGCTTCAAAATTAGCATGATACGCGAGTATATACGGTATTTTTTTCATTTTAATTTCTCAGTTTGTCTTTCTATGGCTTTTAGTATTGCTTACTAAAAACTTGCAAAATGATGGTCTAAAAGTTGTAATAAAAAGCAACTGAAATTAAGATGCAAATAATAAAAACTGAGAAATCAAATAAAATTAGTACCATATCTAATGGCGTATATAAAGACACAATATCAAAGGAAAAGAGAAATAACTATATGATTAGATGTGTAACTCTTCTTGAGCACTTTCACGTCTACTTATAATCCCTCAGTTGCGTCTCTGTCTTTGGGCAGAGTGCACTCAGGGGCTTCTCTGTCAAAGGACAGAGGGGCAACTGAGGAAAATAATACTGAAGATGTGTCCAACTCTGGGGAACAGCTGCTCGAGGCCCCGCCCTCCCATTGCACCGAGGCCACCGCAACCGATAGTTGCGGAGGCTGAGGGGAATTTTTGTTCCTGTCCTGGGCGTACGCATTCGGGTCCCCACCTAAAAATAGACCTTGTGTCACATCTCGTCCTATGGGGGGGGGGGGGCAGAGTAAATACCGTGTATGATTAGATGTTAATTACGGCATCACGGTCCCATCGTCTAATTGGTAAGGCAGCTGTCATATTATGACCGTTCAAGTCTCATCAAAGGTTTATTCTATATTTTCAAATCACGGATTTCAGACGGTAACTGAAATTAAGATGCTAATAATAAAAATCGAGAAATCAAATAAAATTAGGTCTTCAAATGTTGCATGATATGCGGTAGATCTGGAAGTCGGAGAAGACTTTCGCGAGAATCTCTTAACATATGACTTTACGCTACGCTAGAAGTTGAACGAAACGGATTTCGGGAACTTTATTACAAGCCCAAAGAAACTGATTACAATATCCATTTTAGTTGTTGCTACTGTTGAAAGTCATCAAGTGATGTGGCTTGATATTTGGTAAACTTCTTTAGGATTCTCTAGCACCAGTTCACGTGGTTCGAAGAAGGGTGGTCCTCTCTAAGTTATTCATTCGCAAAAAAGTCATTTTTATTCATTAATCTGAGTAAGCGGCTGTATACATCTGATAGGTTAGACATTTCTTAACTAATTTAAGTGCCATGCATGACATCCACATGAAAGTTTCGATCCGAGGAGCCTATTTAAGAACATGATTCGAGTTCTTAGTTTAAGAAACATTTGTTTTATAGAATTTTGCCGTGTCGGACACCGTCCTGGGTAAGACGATAAACTACATCCGCATCTTGGGTATGACGATAAACTACATCCGCGTCCCGGGTAAGACGATAAACTAATAAATAAATAAAAAATGCAAAAGTGTTCAATTTGCTAAAATTAGTGAAGATAAGTTATTAAATGTATATATTTTATTACAAGAGTATAATTTTTTTTAATTTTATCAAATAGGTGAAAAACTGTAAAAAAAATGATATATTTCATTTTCAAAAAGGCAAAATTGGAAAATTTGCTAAAATTAGTGAAGAAAAGAACAAAAAAGAGATAAATTTATTTTAAAAAATTAAAAATGGCTGAAATTGGTCACCTTTGTGAAGAAAATGCAAAAAGCAATATATTCTTTTACAAATTATACGAAATTGCCAAATTTAGTAAACTTAATGAAGGACAATAATGAAATTTTTTTTCTGACAAAATGATAGAAAATTGCTACATTATGAAAACTGGGTGAAGAAAATGCAAAAAAGTATAGCTTTCATTATGAAAAAACTCAAAATGTTTAAAATTGGTAAACTTTGTGAAGCAAATTCAAAAATCAATTATTATAAAAAAAATGAAAAAATTTTCAATTTGTTAAAATTAATTAAGAATATGTATTAAAAGTATATATTTTATGAGAAAAATTGTTTTATAGAATTTTGCCGTGTCGGACACTGTCCTGGGTAAAACAATAAACAACATCCGGGTCCAGGGTAAGACGATAAACTACCTCCGACAGCAAGGCCGCTGATCAGCAGGTTTTGAGGACCTCTTAATTGCTAGTGCTCCCAGGTCAACCCTGACCCGAGGTGGTAGCACCTGTTAGGATCCCACTACGGGCAAATAGTTAATGAAAGTGTAAAAATGGGTTTTAATACCAGAAATACTTTGTAAAATTTATTACCAGCAATAAATTTTGGAAGAAAAAAATTATTACCAGCAACACATTTTTTAAAAAAATACAACCAGCTATACATTTTTTGAAAAAAATATTGCCAGCTATATATTTTTTTAAAAAAATATTGTCGGCGATATATTTTTAAAGGAAAAATATTACCAGAAATAGATTTTTGAAGAAAAAAATATTACCAGAAATAGATTTTTTGAAGGAAAAATATTACCAGAAATAGATTTTTTGAAGTAAAAATATTACCAGAAATAGATTTTTTGAAAGAAAATATTATCAGAAATAGATTTTTCGAAGGAAAAATATTACCAGAAATAGATTTTTTGAAGGAAAAATATTACCAGAAATAGATTTTGTGAAGGAAAAATATTACCAGAAATAGATTTTTAGAAGGAAAAAATATTACCGGAAATAGATTTTTTGAAGGAAAAAATATTACCAGAAATAATTTTTTTGTAGTAAAAAATATTACCAGAAATAGATTTTTTGAAGGAAAAAATATTACCTGAAATAGATTTTTTGCAGGAAAAAATATTACCAGAAATAGTTTTTTTGATGGAAAAAATATTACCAGAAATGGATTTTTTGGAGGAAAAGATATTACCAGAAATAGATTTTTTGGAGGAAAAAATATTACCAGAAATAAATTTTTGAAGGAAAAAATATTGCCAGAAATAGATTTTTGAAGGAAAAAATATTACCAGAAATAAAAATTTCGTCGGCATTAAATAACTCATTGAGTCTGATATGCTGTAAAACAAAACAAACCAAATCAAACTAAACCGTGTTGGACAAAACTACTTCATTTTATGTTTTTTTTACCCTTGGAAGTGTGGTCTGATGAACCAGGTAAAACCACATACCTGAGGAAATAAATTATAACCAATGGACCCTTAACGTTGTCTGTTTTCTCTTTAAATTGAATTAATAATTGCTTTGATTTGACATTGAGCTCTCTGGATTACCTCTTCTTTGGGATTATCCATACGGATTACCAAACTTTTCATTACTTATATATATACAAGTATATGATTGGTGTATACGGAATAAATTCCAATAACCAACAATTACTATTCTTAAAAGAATTAGCGTCTATTCTAACGTAATTTCAATGAAGAAATAAATTGAATAACATGTATTTTTCTTTTCTCCTCAGTTATTTCATAATTTTAAACTTAATAGAGATTAAATTTAGATTTTAAAATTGGTAATTTTTTACTTTTAATTTTAATATCAAATTTTATCATATAATTTAATACTTATTGGTTAGAATAAATTCTTTTTTAGTATAACCCCAACTTTAAAGCTCTTAATAGCTATTATAACCTTACTTCGTTGTCACGGTTTTTGAATTTTCTTATTCTTGTGTTTTGATTGGTCATTCTAGCTTTTGTAACAGCGTTTCCTCTTGCGGAGGATCGTTAATTAATTTGAAACTTTTAAAACCATTTATTTTACATTCAACATCACTTGATAAGACACCGGAGGTGTTTAAACAAAATGGCTATTTTTGTAGTGATTTTTATAACATATTTATGTTATAATTTTAAATGAATAATTATATATATATATATATATATATATATATATATATATATATATATATATATATATATATATATATAGAGTATGCAGATTATATTTTATATCATAAACAAATAAATTATACAAAGAATGAAATATCAACGTTAATGTGGTTAATACCGAAATTACTAACAAGACTTAATGAGACATTAACTTACTATCAATTCCTTGAATAATAAGATCCTTATATTCGAGTTGTTGTCATGTATGGCACCCTGAATATGACAATTTGAAATTTTCGAAAGTACTAGTCATGTCTTCCATCTGACAGCAGCTCGAATCAGCGCATATGCTAGGCTATGTTGACTCCTTAGTAGGCCTAGTATAGAAATAAGTACGATATGGGAGCCGTTGATAAAGATACAAATGACAGAAAGTCTTCAACAGCAGCTCTAAGAAAAAGGTTTAATGAGTGCATTCAACCAGCAGCAATCATCGGCAGTCAAGTTAAGTTTAAGGCTCCAATTTCTTCACAAATAATTATCGTACAAGACAATAGCCTAGCATTCATTCGTGGATTTGATGACATAGTAATTGTGAGTTCAATCCCTAGGCCGGGTAGTATGTACTTGAATTGAGTAGAAACATGGATACCAATAAGCAGGTAAAAAGAGGAAAGTGATATTCTTATGAAAAGCAGAATGAGAACATTAATAGAAAATAAAAACTAGACAAGATAGCGCTAGACGCGGGCAGTGGAACGAGAACAGCCTACCCTCGTAGAGGGCTCAGTTCGGAATTTCCTGTAGGTTACTCGGATCGATATACACCTGATGAAGGCCGTAGGTATAACTGCCGAAACGTTGTGATAACATCAGAAAAATTTGCAAATATATTTTTGTTCGGTGACATTAATGCCCAACATACCAGGTGTGTTAAACACTCTATCACTAATCTCGCTGGCATCCAAACTCATAACTTTTCAATCTTTTACGCAAGTGGTTGACTTCCCCAAGCGTTTCCCCAATAACCCTGACGGACACGCTTCTCTTCTCGGTCTCTTTTTTACATCTACCCCTGACTCTTGTCGTACTACGCAGATCTGCCCTCTTGGCAACTCTGATCATTTGGTAGTGTCTGTAAACATCTCCTTCTGCTCCCCACCAGCCAAGAACCTCCTACCAACAGAATATCTTTCTGTTATCAACGAGCAGACTGGGACTCGTTCCGTGATTTCCTTTGTGACGTCTCTTGAGATGAAGTTTTTAATCATCCTGAGTGAAAGCCGGCATCAATGCTTTCATTCCAGCAGGGAAATACCAAGGTAAACCGCGCTCAACTCGTTAGTTCTCACCTGCATGCTCGGTTGCCATAGCCCACAAGAATTGCTTCTTACGTCTCTTTTTTTCTGCTCGTAACGAGTACAAGTGCGTCCTCAATGAAGCGAAGTTACTGTTTGCTGATAGAATGAAAGAACGTATAGCATCTCGCAAGTTCGGTTCTGCAAATGTGTGCTGAACAACAGCAAATCCTCAATCCCTCCTCTATTCAATCAATTCAAAGTCCTGACCCTGTCACTGGTCTCGGACATCATTTTTAAATCAGGCTTCCATAAGGCAAGTGGACATGACGGGATACCAGCCATCGTCCTATAGAGATGTGCTCCCGAGCGAGATCCAGTTCTCTCCAAACTCTACAACTATTGTCTCGCTGCTTCCCGCTTTCCAGCTTGTTGCAAGTTCTCCTCTGTAATTCCTGTTTTTAAGAACACTGGAGAAGTTTCTGAGTCCTCTAACTATCGCTCTAATAGTCTCCTGCCTCTTTTCGGCAAAGTCTTCGAGGCTGAAATGCTTAAGCATTTTATCTCTTACAAAGAAGATGGATTCCGTTTTGTTCGGTCTACCGCTCACATGTTTACGGCCATTACTGAATATGTATATCAAGCTCTTGATAATAACGGCGAAGCTCGAGATGTGGCTCTAGATATCTCAAAGTCGTTTGACAGGGTTTGGCATGTTGGTATTCTACGTAAGCTTCAGGACTACAGGATTACAGTCAATCATTCCTATCAAATCTTGAAATGAAAGTCGTTCTGGATGGCTCGTTTTCAGATCCTTTCACAAGAACGCGGGTGTTTCCTAAGGCTCTACCCTGACCCCTACGCTATTTTTGATCTTCATTAATGATCTTCCTGATGTCATAAGTTCCTAAGTAGGCATTTATGCTGATTACACTACCATTTACTCCTGTCTTAATAGCACATTCGTCAGAGCTGACAAAAGTTAACCTGGCCGCTGCTCTTGAAAAGGACCTCCAATCAGTTGTTAACTGGGGCAAAAAATGGCTTGTAAATTTTGATGCCTCCAAAACTAAACTGTTCTCGTTTAACCACTATAGAGAAACCTCCCTGTCCGCCATCAGCATGTCTGATGCTCGACTCCTGGAGAGCGTCTCTGTGCATTCTTGGCCTCACGTTTTCAACTGACTTGAAGTGGAACAACTACATTGAGTCAATAGCTGCATCTACTGCAAGGAAGGTTGGTTCACTGTGTCATGTTAGAAGCTTTTTTCCTCTCAGAGTTCATCTTTCACATTTACAAATCTACCATTCGGTCGTGCATTGAATACTGCTGCCATATCTGGTCTGGTGTTCTTGGTATTCATTTCGAGGTTCTTGACAAAATCCCCAAAAGGATCTGCAATTTAATCGATCCTGACTTGGCATCTTCACTTCAGTCACTTTCTCACCAACGTGATGTGGCTTCCCTCTGTCTTTTCTACAAATGTTTTCATGGCATCTTCTCCGACGAGCTTTTATCCCTAATGCCCCGACTACATGTATTTAAGCGTGCTACTAGATTGGCATCTAGGGCCCACCCTTTTACCGTTGAAATAGTTAAATGTAACCGCTACTTCTAGTCCAACAGTTTATTTTCTCACATTTCCCAACAGTGAACTCCTTCCCTGAAAACTACAATCTTCAAAAATTTAAATGCAACGTCAATCGCCATCTTCTGTCATCTTGAACCCCGTTCATGTTTTATCCTTTCCTCAATCACCCCCCCCCAATAACCTGTCTTTTCTCCCATTTTCACTCTTTGTACACCCCTCCACCCGTGTACTAGTGGCATTCTTGCCTTATTTGGGGTTAAGTTATTTAAAAAATATAAGTAATAAGTGATTAAAATTCGAATATTGAGAGCAATTGGGAGTCATGGCAAGAACTTTCGCTTGTTTGATTTTCGTATAGCGGTCAGACGTCATTCTTTTGTCCAAATTTTCCTTGATACCGTTCTTTCATAATTTAAATAGTCTTGTGGAATTCCTCACCTTTCTCATCACGAACGTCACCCATATTAAATTCTATAACAGACAAACTTGAGTTTCTGTCACAATTGTTGATGCAGACTATGTAAAATGATTATATCCAAGGACTTTATAACGTTTTCATTCATAACTTAGAACACTATCATTTATCATCATGCATTATATCCAAGGAATTTTTAATGATTCCATTCATAAATTAGAACAATACAATTACACTGTCATTATCATCATGTATTATGATATTAAAAAAAAACAAGTGGCTTGCCACCTTAACTTTAAGAATGAATGCCCACTCAGATACAAAATAGCAATGATAAAAACCTCCTAAAAAGAACACACCAGAATTCATCCTCTCGTCTATTCTTTTTTAAAGAACTCACCAATACAAAAGACACTAGTTAACAATGACTTTCCTAATCATCTTATAGACCACCAAATTAGAGTATTTCTTCCCAAAGCAAGTGAAAAAAATAATAAATATTTTCTACAAAAGCCAAATGTACGTCAACTAAAGTCAGTGCCAGTATAAATGTAACCCAAATAAATGTAACCCAAATAAACGTATGTAATTTTGTTGATTTTTAATATTTTTCTTTTATATTTCAGATTTAGAAAGCTGAGAAGATAGCAAAACTAGAACACCAATCACAGTGCATTTTACGAAGATCAGAAAAATGTTCTATGTGCTGAGAAAATTGGAGAGGAATTCCTATAAACATGTCATCCGAAACATACTAGTAATAACCTCATCTACATTTAAAAAAAAGAAGATTAAAAATAATGGAAGCCTTAATAATAAAAAAAGAAAGAAAAAGCCAACACTCAATAATATTAACTATGAACACGGTTGCATTTGATGTTTGTGTTTGAAAATTAAAACATCTCTATGACTCTAAAAACATACACCCAATTAAAAAGCAAAAATATAATCATCCTTGATAATGACTAAAATTATAGCCGAAAGCGCTCGGAATGGCAGAACATTTAAACAGTTTCTACACACTCTGTGTTCAGAAAAGAAAACACTTGTTCGCACACAAGATTAATTAAAATTAAATAAAAAGATTATCTTGTCTGTCGTCTTTGTTATAGACAAGCGTATGGTTGCAAGAAAGAAATACGACAACAGCGGAAATAGATTTACGTGATTTATTTCAACAGGAACGTGTGGGTTTGGGACAGCTACCTTGTGGTAAAGTTCATAAGCCGGCTTCGAATCTGGGTTGATCTCACATAGAAGTTCACACTGGTTGGCGCTGGCGCTCCCCCTGATTGACTGCTGCTGACCGCTCAACCTGACCGTGACAGGTCTCTTCCCAGGCCTCCTGTTGACTGCCATTGTACTTCCGTGTGACTCCTTTTATGGCGTTTTTTATGGCTTGACAGGCTCAAGAAACGACGCGAGTATAATTAGGAGGGAAGCATTTTTATTGGTCGAAAAATAGAAACACTTTAAAATATTATTTTATTTTTCGACCGGAACTCGTGCGTCGGGAACATGCGTAAACGAAGATAATGGTCATTTTGTGATTGGGCCTTGCTCTTGAGTATGTTAGTTTATTTGCCTGTAAATCAGCCGAGATATGTCTTATTTTATTATATAACATCTTTAATGAAACATGTATGAAATTGATTATTTCAACAATTATTTAATATATTTTCTGTTCATACTTTATTTTTATAGATACAATCTATTTAAGTAAATGCTCTGTTTTTAATTAAAGAATATTAATTACATTTACCAGTCGGAGATTTCTCGAACATTCAGGCCGGTAAATGTAATTAATACTGTTTAACAAAAAACAAACCATTTACTTAAAAAAAATTGTATCTATAAAAATAACGTATAAACATTATATATATATATATATATATATATATATATATATATATATATATATATATATATATATATATATATATATATATATATATATATATATATATTTTCATTGAAAACGACACACAAGGTGCTTTTATTTAGTTTTTAATACAATTTCTCATGCGATCTAATAATTTTTTTCTTTCGGATAAAGGCGTTTCTTGTCTAAGGTAGCTAATAGCAACGCCGAGAATAGAAACATAAACAATAACATTAATATTTTTTATAAAAATCAGATGAACGAAAATTATAAACAGGATGAATGCAGAATTAAGAACATTATAAAAAAATGCCTAACACCAGTTGACAATAGCAAAAAAATTAGATTAATTATTTATTATTTATTATAACAAATTTAAAACCTCTAACCTTATAGTTAAAAATAATAATTCATCTCCTAGAACAAAATTAAATAAGGCAAATATTATTTACGAATTTAAATGCCCATTAAGGAATTGCATTCCTGATCAATCAAAATTCGTAAATAATTATAGGCCACACTACAACATGTTTGAGACGAAGACTAACTCTACACCTTTCTGACCATAGCTCAATTAGATCTCATTTAAATATTCATGGAGACCTACCGGATACTATTCGTAACATACTTGTCGACAACACTAATATAATATCATCATCTACTAGCAAAAAAAAAGGCTAAAAATAATGGAAGTCTTATTAATAAAAACAAACAAATCAACACTTAATAATATTAACTTTGAACATGGACATAATATCATGACCGTGTTTTGAAACAAAAAAATTGAAAACATTTTATAAAACATACATACAAAAAACTATTTCTTATTTTAACAGTTAAAATCCTTGAAAATGGCTAAATATATAGCCGAAAGCGCTCGGATAAAAAAAAACATTCGGACAGTTTTTATATAATTTATCATCCGAAAAGAAATATATTAGATCGCATGAGAAATTGTATAAAAAAACTAAAAGCACCTTGTCTGTCGTTTTCAATGAAATGTGCATAAAAGAAAGATTGCTGCCTAAATACACAAATTATATATATATATATATATATATATATATATATATATATATATAGAGAGAGAGAGAGAGAGAGAGAGAGACTCATTCAAATCGATTACTGGAGAGAGTTTAACCAAAAATTCACCAGCCCTAGCAGATTTCAAAAAGTGCTCAACAGAGCCATATTACCAACGTTTATCTTAAAAAGATTTATTTACCTCACCACGCTACTGCAGTTTCTTATTTAAATGCGTATATATGTATAAAAGAATATATATATATATATATATATATATATATATATATATATATATATATATATATATATATATATATATATATATCCTTTTCCGTATATTAGTTTCAAATTAACAGTTCATTATTCATATAACCCAATTTAATGTCATGGTTAATGTCCGGGTTTAATTTTATGAAAACTCTTCTCTTTAAGGCTAATACCTTCCACCCTCCCCTAACTACAATCTCGGGCATTTTGTCTGACGGAAACATTGAAATGGATAAATTCTGTATCAGCTGTGAATGTTAAATTTATATATAAAATGTGTGTTCACGTTCTTTTGCTCCGGCCGTTAAAAACATAAACACCACTCTACTGGCTATCTGTCGATTTATATCTTCTTTTTTTTTCTTTTTTTTTTTTTTTTTTTTAATTACCAACCATGCTGAAATGTACTCGGAATATTACACAATTATTGCGGGCCCGGCAGCGTGCAGTGCTGGTTTATTACAAAGTGGCCTTGTGCCAGACACCACACTAAACTACCGAGTCCACAAGCAATGTATAAAAAGAAATAAAAATGCGTGAATGAACAGTGAGAGGAAAGGGGTCAATCAACAAGTGCATAAATTAATGAACATCAAAGAGATAGCCGGAATAAAATGACAAAGACGTCTGTTTGTAAAACATGTGTAACTTTAATTAGATGGAAACAAGTAGATTATCTCGTGGTACGAGATCAAGGAAAAGTTCCGCGCCTAAATAGAAATGCAAGATGAACAAGGCGGGAAAAAGAGTTTTATAAGGTTCTGGAAAAAGGAACTCGTTAAACACGAGGTGTATGTGCGCACAGATAGAAAGGAGTACTCACTGTGGGGTTTTTTGCGTTGAGAGTGATGTTATGCATATCTTTAAGGTACTGGTTCAAAGCAGATTAGAGTCCAATGAATTGAGAGTGTATGTGATTTTGTGTTTTTTTCTTTTTTTTGTGTGTGTTCAGGTTCAAAGTAGGCTCTCAGAGTTCGGTCAGGTCTTGAATTAACTGTTGAGAATTTTAACGGAATGCTGTGGACGTCTAGCCAAAAGGACGAAGAGCTAGTTGCGGTTGGTTGCATCGTCTATGAGAAGTTAATTATGGCGAGTCCAGAAGGGACGAAGAATATCTGTTCGTCAGTAAGATATCCCTGTCTGTATTTACTATTGACTGACGAGGGATAAATGTAAGTCACCTGTTGAATACGAAGTTTTGCCCACGACTGTGTCGTGTGTCTCGAACGTCTTCTGGTCGAAAACGGAGAAGGTCTAACCTGCGGGTAGCAAGTTTGTTCGTCAATAAGATATCCCTGTCTGTATTTCAAGTTTGACTGACGAGGGATAAAAATAAGCCACTTGTTGAATACGAAGTTTTGCTCACGACTGTGTCGTGTGTCTCGAACGTCTTCTGGTCGAAAACGGAGAAGGTCTGACCTGCGGGTAGCAAGTTTGTTCGTCAATAAGATATCCCTGTCTGTATTTCAAGTTTGATTGACGAGGGATAAGTTCTGCTTGCGACTGTGTCGCGTCTCGAACGATGTGTCTCAAACGTTTTCTGGTCGAAAACGGAGCAACTGGTTGACCTGCGGGTAACGTCAAGATGAGAAGAAATCTTGGTAAATAAGTGTGGGGTCAACATCGTTGAGATAAGATATTCCGGCCCGCATATGGGTTAAGGGCACGGAATAAATGAGTTGCCCGTCTAGTCAGGTTGAAGATCGGGAAGCAACTGGCTTGGCAAACGCGGGCCGTTTGAGACGCCGCGAAACGCGCGGGAAAAAATTCAAAATCTGTTAGTCTGACTTCATCAGTAGGAGCTAGCGAAGTTCTTCCTCCAGGTTACTGCTACGTCTAGCTGTGAGAGGAAGGAAGGGGTGCAAACCGCGCGCACACACGCACGAGTGTGAAAGGAAGGGAGGAAACTCACGCGCGCGTAAAATATAGATGGAATTAATGTGTTAATTCCATACAATTTCGTCAAGTTTCTCTCCAAATTTTGACATCAAACGACTTGTTCGACACCAGGAGAAACTGACCAAAAGTCTTCAGCCACATTCCGTGTCCATTCTATCAAAACATGTTTATGCGCTGCCACTTTGGGGAACAGAATCCAATGAAAGCGACAATGTTGAGCGCTTCAAGTCAACAGTCAATCGTTGTCTATCCTCCTTATCCCCATAAGCTCCATTTCCTTCTTTCTTACTCATATTTCTCACCTCATTCATCATTGCCGATTCAACTGGATCCCTCTAAACGTCGAGCCTTATATTGGGTGAAATTTAGAAAGTACAAGGCAATTATATATATATATATATATATATATATGTCTATATTTTTTAGATGTTTACATTATTCGGACTATTGTCCTCATCTTTATCGCCATATTTATTACAACGTTTCGGCCGTTGTACGCGCTCCGGCCTTCATCAAGTAGTTACGAAGAGGTAGTAAATGTGTTTTTATTTGCGTCTATTAAAATGTCAAGGAAAGGAATTTTGTTATCTTTGTTAAGTTCATATGTGAACTTGAGGACGGAGTTTTTTTGAAAGATTTTTTTGAGTTCCATTATTTCTTCTATGTTTTTAACTAAAATAAGGATATCATCTACATATCTTAGGACAGGTAGTTGAAGGGATTTTGGTGGTACTAAATATATTATTTTATTAGATTGGCCATGTACTAGTTACAGAAGGTTGGGCCCAATATATATATATATATATATATATATATATATATATATATATTACAGGAGAATTAGAAATTATTTCTAAGGACAGGATAGACAATTGATATCTATTTTATAGCTGCCAAGTAAAGAACCATGTAAATACTATAAAGGGAGAGAATTCCTCCGAGCTTTGAAAATAAGGGAGGCAACTTTAAAGTAAAATACAGTTTTAATGACTTAAAGAATTGATATTGTAACAGATTAATGAATCTAAGCGTCTGAAAAAATAATTATCACCTTTTTTTGTTATATTATGTTTTATGTTCAAATAAAATGAATTTGTAAATTGTAGGTATCTTTAATTTTGAAAATTGAAAACGAACTTTGAAATATAATAAAAATAAAAATTAAAAAAATAAAATATAATGAAAATAAAAATTAAAAATTAAAATATAATAAAAATAAAAATAAAATCATAATTTCATCTTCAATATTTTCTGTTAATCAAAGGCAGAAAAAACGGGAAAATTCTTATAAAAATATCAGTATCATAGATATTTTCGTTTAAAAATGTTGTTTACTTTAAATTTTATGTGTTTAAAGTTTAAACACTGTCACTAAAATAGTGTGGCATTTCGGAGGTTCGTGAAAAAACACGTTGATTTTAAAAATCTCGCCCTATTCATCTACTAATTATTGGATTTTAAAACTTTTATGTAAAAGAGAATATTTTTTTAATTTTAAGGCAGTTTCTCTTCAAAATTTTAGCATAAAAATGTTTTACATGCGATTGCAACCCCATCTTTTTTTAATTTGTTGATTTTAAACGGAGTACTGAGTCATATCACATTGAAGTTTATAATTTAAAGATAAGTCCTTGAAAAATAATAGAAGAAAGGTTGATGGCTTTGTCGGATTTTTTTAAATAAAATAAAAAATATGCCCCTTTCTTAACATTTTTTTTTCAATTTTTAATATAAATTCTGTCAAAAATATTTTTAAATTTTATTATTTTTTTAGAAATTTTCTTGTAATTTTCTATAATATCAATTTTCTATAATATTATAATTCCTATAATATCAGTTAAATAAGTTGATATTTTTTAAAAGTTTTTATTCTTTCATGCTAAGATTTTGTTTTAAAAACTTAATGTTCCTTAATAAATAAATATACACAATTATTGGGAATATATTCTCTGCAACTATTCTTAAAATAATTTGATAAAATATTACATGGTCGTTGGTGGGTTTGTGGAATCTTCCACATTAGCCTTCCACCCCTTTCCCTAAAAAAAGCCTTAACCAATCACCACTTCATTTCTGTAAATTTAATCTTCTGTTGGTTAAGAAACACTAAACTGTAGCAAAGTCGAAATAAATTCTTTTTCCTGCCAAGCACCCTGGAGCCGATTTTTAAACACCAAAATCTATAAAAACAACCGCATGACTCAATTCAAGTCAGTCAGTCATCGAGTTTCATAAGATGCTACCAAACTCCATGCGTCTCAATTCACTGACTCAAAATCACTTCAAAATTCTCAACAAACTCGACACAGTACTCAATCGACCAGTGTCCGCATGGTAATCAAATTACAGTTGACTTAAAAAGTGAACATTTTCTCTACACAAACAGTAATTGTACAATTCATCAATTTAGCCAAACAGTTAAAGGCAAACAATTTTTCACAACTTAAATTCTAACTAACAAGTAACACATGCATACACACAAATATTTGAACAAACACATTTGGGATTTTTCTTTGGAGAAAACAAATTATTTTAATTTTTCTAACAAATCAAAACCATTAACTTGACAAAATTTCTGCATGAACATTCTTCATAACCTTGTCTCAATTGCCACAATCAACAAACATTCTGTACATAGGGACATGTACATAGAATTCAGGTAATTCCAATGTACAGTTTCAAGAACAAATCTTAAATTTTCTTAATAATAATTATAAAATGCTTTATATTACATAAGATGAAAATAATGATGACAACACAATTATATGACCAAAATATGCCCAAACAGTAGATTATTTAGAGCCAAGATCAAATTCCACTTGAATCCATTACATTCATTTACATGCTAATACCCTTGGGAAAGCTATGAATCTTCTTCTTCCCCTAGCTATGGTAAAAAGCAGGACAGATCAGGTTCTATATCCTTGGATGGCAACTGGTCTATCACAGAAAGAAATGGCAACCTACTACAGGAAAAAGTCTGCTTAAGCGTGTATCCCACATGGCACATAACTGACTGATTGAGTAGATATATGTGCATTTACTTTTCATGTCTGCATGCAAACAAATGAAATATTTTGCATCTGTGTTCATGCAAAACTTTTTATCTGATTGATCGAATAATTCACTTATTAGAAATTCAATTTCTTTTCTATTTTGAAAATAAATTTTGCTTAATTTTTTGTGCCATGAAAATTTAATGTCTTTAAATATCATAATAATCATTTGCGCCAAAAATATTTTGCTACTTGACACCAAAAAATATTAAATGTATTTGTTTTTTTACATTCTTTATAATCAACATTTCATGTGGCAAAAAGTTTTCCTTTTTAAAAGTAATGGTTGTTCTATTTATAAAACATTGAGATGATAAATTAAAAAATACAGAGAAATAACTAATTTGCAAAGAATAAAATACTGATTTTTTTTAAGTCACTGAAGCAATTAATTTGTGCGATTGTTATCAACCAGAAATATAAATGTTAACTCACCCACCCAAATTGACATTTGACTCATCCTGACTGATGCCAAGCCACGTTATAAAAATACATTTTTTTAATGTTTTTTTTTTAAATAAAATTTGGAGATTTTAGGGTGTATTTAAATCAAGTAAAGACTAATTTAAACCCATGAAATTATTTTGATTTTATGATCATTTCTATTTTTAATATATTTATATTTTTGTTTGTAATATCAAGATTTCTGTCAATCTGATAATAGCAATTTTTGGGGGGGGGGTGTAATTAAGGGAAAATTGACTTTTCCAGCTGTTTCATTCAACTTTATTCATTGCATGACACAAATTTGGTCTCCTAGGTTTGTCATGAAAGTAAGAAAAATTATTTTATAAATTTTTAAATAATATTTTTAAACATGATAACATTTTCATTGGAGATGACAACTAAATTGGAATGTTACAAATTACATTTGAGGACAAATAATTTTTCTGTTTTTAAATAGCGTAACTGAAGTCTAAATTATAAACAGTAAAGAATGATTATTAATTTGGAATTTTCTTCCATCTTGATTTTCATTGCATTTTATCATAATTTTCCTACTCTTTCTATAATAGTTCTTAAGCAGTAAAGAGTGTGGGGGGGATAAATTATATACCCACAGTGAAACTCCCATTTGCACTTCTCACAGATTATGATCATGAAATTAGAGTTGCAATAAAAAATAACTGAAATTAAGATGGAAAAAAATGCTGCTTTTAAAACTAATAACTGACATGATTTCAAGGTGTAATGCTTCCTCTGAAGAGAGCATTGTTGAAAATGTTTACACTGTCAGTAAGGAATTGGTTCATATATGATATTGACTGATTGTTCCACAAGAACTTGGAATGAGAAACTGTTCACTTACTGTATATATTATATATTTATACATACAGGTTGAGAGGGATGAATTGTCATCTAAATTATGCAAAAATGAAAATAGCACTGACATTTCATTTTAACAGATATATTTACCAAAATTACACAGAAATATTTTTAAATACTAAAGAGTAAATTTACTCAATAAAACCGTCATTGGCTTCAACTATGGCCTCAAGGCAACTTCCAAATCTCCTGCAACTCTTCTGGATGGTCTCCTTATTTAAGTTGATGAATACTGCCATAACCCTTGCCTTCAGTTCATCTTTGGTGTTACAAAGAGTTTTGTTTGTCTCTCGCTCAACTACACCCCACATATAATAATCAAGGGTGTTGCAGTCTGGGGAGTTAGGTGGCCAGATACAAGGGGTGATTTGGTCACAGAAATTGTCTGACAGCCATGACTGGGGTCTCCTCCTTGTGCGGCATGGTGCTGAGTCCTGTTGCCAGAAATAGGTTCTTCCAGCAGCCACCCTCTTGACTTAGGGTAGCACTCCCTCCTCAAAGCACTTGAGGTAGGTCTTCATGTTAAGTCTGAGGCCCTGTGGGAAAATGAATGGAAGCATAATGCCACCGTCACTAATGACCACACCAAACACCTTTGTGATCATCATTAGACTCATCAAAATCTTTCCAAATCCTCTGCACTGTCCTCAGATTGACACCCAAACACTCTGAAATGCCCATATTGGAGCTTCCAGTATGAATGCCAAACAGTACATCATGCCATTACCAAATTTCTGGCAAAGTGTATTGCATCATAGTGCTCTTTTGCTCACAGATAGTGCCCAACTGACCCTACTATATTGTGCAGTCAACAAAATCAAAAACAAACAATGCACATACGCAAAATTAAAAATATAAAATGTCGACAATTTACCCATCGCAACCTTTATATATACAGCATATATCAAAAATACTTTTACAAAATGGGGGCAGGTTCCTAACACCAAAATAAAAAGTCCATAGAAACATTATGTTTGCAAATCCTGCCTTTTTGAATCCTTCCTTTTTGTGTACTGAAACACTTGTAGCCAATATTTTATTGGATTCAAATGCTTCCATACATGCCCTGTGAAGCCTAGGAATCTTGAAGACCTCATTGTTCGTACCTTGTGGACTGGTGCTACAGAAACACAAACAAAGAACTGTACCAAATAACAGAAACCACATCACTTGAGGACTAACAACAGCAGCAACAACTAAAATGGATAGCACATGTAAGTCAAAGAGAAAATAATGACATTCCACATTACTACAAATAAAAGGTTAGGAAGGAAATCTCCCATCAATACTGGAAAGAGTGATAAAAGCTACTGGGCTTGAAAAACTTATTTTCCTGAAAAATTGTTTTAAGAGAAAGTTTTTATACATTTTAATCAACACTAGTACAAGCTACTCGGTCAATGAATGCTGAATGTTTCCTCATAAGAAAATGGCTAATATTACCATTACTGATGAGGAGAACAGATACTACATTTTGATCCCACCCCCATGTCCAGGGAGTGGAGAAAAGCATAACAATGATGGGAATAAGAGGAAAGGATGAAATGAGACACATCTACAGCAAGATAGTGACGAGATGTATGATTGTGATGAAACTTGGACTGAAATTGAAAAAGCTATTGAAAAGGTTGTCAGTTTTATAGAAAGAAAGCCAGCATTCAGCTATGACGATTGCAATAATACACACAGAGATAAAAAGTGTCTTTCATTTAAAAAATTTCAAGAACAAAAGCAAAACGAAATGCGGAAAAAGTTGAAAATGACATTAGAAGAGAAAGGATCATCATGCAACAGTAATTAAAAAATCCTCGTTACATTATTTGTTTTGCATACGTGGCATACTTAATTTAATGAATTTTCATTAACATTACATAATTTATTTCTTTTTCCTTAAAATCAATTCCGTTATATTTCACTCACCATTAGCTTATTTTGTTTACTATAAAACATTGAAAATAAATGTTAAACCTGATTTCAGTTCTTTTATTTTAATCTAAATATTACCCCTCATATCTGGACTTTGTAACCAATTCCTCATATCCGGAAGGCCTTCTTAGTCCGGTTGTCGGGGATTTTACCGTAAATAAACAATCAAGAGATAATCATGCCGAACGATCGTCGCTTCTGTCATTTCTTTACCTTTCTATATCGACAAAATCTTTATCAGAATTCTGGCTCTCCCAAGTAGTGAGTGTTTCTGAAGCATCTCAGTGTAAATTAATCGAATTTTACCCAGCCCTTTTTGGATTGCGTCTGTCACTGCCCCCAAAGCGCCCACAAAAACAGAAACAACGTCTTCTCTCTTACTCCTCTCCACTAGCGTGTTGCCTTTGATTTCAAATCTTGATAACTTTCTTTCTCAACTACACTGATATACTCCAGTACCGCTATATCAATAATCCGATATTGTCTCTTTTCTGGACATAGTTTGCCTTACTATTTAGCGCGTATCTGAGGGGAGATTTATGCATTTGTGTGAGAAGTGAATATAACAGACTAAAATGAAACGAATTCCTCTCACATTTCCACACCAATAACCATTACAGAAACTGCATGTCCGTCACGACTAAAATAAGTATGCTGATTCCAAATATGTGTTCAGAATATTCCAAGAAGATTCTTGAGATATACATATAACATATTTATATTCAAGGTAAATATATTAATATTAGTATAATTTCATCTGGCAGCATGAGATTCATTCAAGTGAGCTGTACAGAATTCTCTTCTTAAGTTGCAAACCTGAAGACTCAACAGGTTGTTTCTTACATTATTTACATTATTCGGACTATTGTCCTCATCTTTGTCACCATATTTATTACAACGCTTCGCCCGTTGTACGCTCCGGCCTTCTTCAGGTGGTTGGAATGTCAAATTTAACCTTTATTTCCTGAGGACAATGTGCCATGTGTCCTCATGGACACATGGCACAGTGGATAAAAGCGTTAGTTAGATCCAATGACAGGACCCAAAGAGTGTGAGTTCAATACCCCGTTAAGGCAGTGGAGAACTTTCAGAGGGAAATTAACAGGAGATAACTGATAACTGGCAACCATTAAACATGGCACGTGGAAATAGAACAGTCTACCCCAGTGAGCAAAATAAAGGGCTAAGTTTGACATTCCAACCACCTGAAGAAGGCCTGAACGCACAACAGCCGAAACGTTGTAATAAATATGGCAACAAAGATGAAGACAATAGTCCGAATAATGTAAATAATGTACATAATACCACATCTCAGAAATATAGACAGATACGGAATCTATATTCTTTGTAACAGAGTAGGTCGTGAGAGATAAAACGCTTAATCAATTCGGCATAGATTAAAGCCTCGAATACTTTGTCGAAAAATGGTAGGAGACTAATAGGACGATAATTAGGAGGGGTCAGAAGATTCACCAGAACTCTTAAAAAACAGGAACTACAGAGGAGGAATTCCAACAGGCTGACAAGCAGGAAGCAACGAGACAATAGTTGTAGAGTTTGGCGAGAACTGGAGCTCGCTCGGGTGCACATTTCTATAGGACGATGGCTGGTATCCCATTATGTCCACTTGCCTTATGGGAGCGTGATTTAAAAATGATGTCCGAGACCAGTGACGGGATTATGCGCGTATCGCTCAATAGAGCCTCAGTTCTAGGGGTGGTTGGTACTCCAAATGAGTCGAGTGTTCAGTTGGATGAGAATTTCCGAGGAAACCTTTCTATTTTATCTGCTGTAGATATTAGGACTTCGAATTGATTGAATAGAGGAGGGATTGATGATTTGCTATTGTTCAGTACATTCTTGAAGAGCCGCCAGTAATCTCTAGAACCGAACTTGCGAGATGCCATACGTTCTTTCATTCTATCAGCAAACAGTAACTTCGCTTCATTGAAGACACGCTTGCACACATTACGAGTAGAGACAGATACGTCTGCTGCAATCAGACGCGTCGCTCTGATATGACACTGACAAACGGAAAGGGCTAAAGAATGGAACGATAAACAGACTGAGAGAAAGAATCAAGATTTCTTTTAATTTTAAAAGCATATTTTTTTTAGCAGGGGAGGCTTGAAGAAGGTAGCTTTGTTGGAAAGATATTACCACAGAGGCCATCTGGTATGATTGATGCCGCTGCCTTAAAGTGGAAGTTAAAAAAAAAACAGCTCCTAGGAATCAGCCAGGAAACGAAGCCGGTTGAAAAGATAATATTTGGTCATTTTTAAAGACAAGGCAGAATTTGAAAAAAAGAATTATTCCTGCTATCAAAAAATGGAAATTGTAAACAAATCGAGAAAATAGAATTTCTTTATCTAAGGCCTTAACCCTGGGTTCTTTAAGTGCAGTGACCCTAACAAGATGCGGAGATAAGATGACCGGATGGTATTGAACTCAATGGATAAAGATGTTGATTAGATCCAGTGACTAGATCCAAAGAGTTGCGAGTTCAATACCAGATCACAGCAGTGGTGAACCAAAAACTTGGAGAGTTGAGTTAAAGGGAAATAACTGAAACATCCGGAAGAGGCATGGAACGTTGAACTAGAACAATCTACCCCGGTGGACGAAATAAAGGGTTAGGATCGAAATTCCAATCACCTGAAGAAGGCCGGAGCGTACAATGGCCGAAATACTGTGACTATGACAATGAAGATGAGGATAACAGTTTGAATACTGTAAATAATGCAAGTAATCATAATACCTCATCTCAGAGATATACGAATGCCAGCATTGATCTTGTGGGCTTCCAATGACCAGCCATTAACAACGAGGTTCATGGACCGACCTGTTAAGAAGAACTTCCAGAGATTCCATTTATGTATCAGCTACCAATGTTACATTTTGTCAAAGGGCCTTTGATATGTCGAAGGTGATGGTTGTCATGATGAATTTATTGTCTAGTGACTCACTGGTTCTATGAGTAATGGCCATTAAGAGAGTTGTGGAATGTCTGTTCTGGTTCTTCCGGCTGAGGTGTTCGACAACATTCTTGTTGATTATAAATTCAAATTGTTTCCTGATGACTCTAAGAAGGTTAATGAGTCGATGCTGCAAAGGTCAATGGTGCTCACCCACACACTAAAAAGCATGACACACCCACACACTAAAATGCATGACCCACAGTTAACAGCTTTCAGACTTGGGATGCCTCTCTACTTCAGGTCGCAATTAAAAAGGTTTGCCAGATTTTAAGATGACTCTGGGCTGACATTCTTAAGAACAGCCATTGGGATTTTGCCCAGACTGGTTGGCTTCTCAGATTCAAGGATTTTGATAAGTCGGTTCTTTTTGTTGAATGGCATATCAAACTCTATGAATTATTTAATGCCGAAATCTAAATATTTTGAATTGTTTGCTTTGATTGTATTTAGCGGCATATCAACCTTTATTGTTTATTTAATGCCAAAATCTAAATATTTTGATTGATTTGCTTTCATTGAGTTTAGCGGCAAAACAACCTTTATTGTTTATTTAATGCCAAAATCTAAATATTTTGATTGATTTGCTTTGATTCATTGTGTTTAGCGACATATCAACCATTATGGGTTATTTAATGCCGACATCTACTTATTTTGATTACTTTGGTTTGATAGATTGTGTTTAGCGGCGTATCAACTTTTATGGGTTATTTAATTCCGAAATCTAAATATTTTGATTGGCTTGATTTGATTTATTGTGTTTAGCGGCTTATCAACCTCTATGGGTTTGTCATACCATATCCTCACCTCACTGGACCCACGCACTCCACGATACTGGTCGTTGGTCCAGTATGGTCCAGTACTACAGGTTTAACACAAGTCTCCGATTCTCAATATCAATTCGAAGCCACCCTCCAGCCACGTTTTGATTCTTTTGATCCTGGAGAATGGTTATTAGATCGTAGAAATCCGGAAGCTCTCTGTTGGTCCACCTGTGAGTTCGTCGGATGAAAATCAGGTTAACAAAAAAATAAATATAACCAATTCGATTCGATTTCGAAAGGACAAAAGTTTGTTTATATATATATATATATAAGCAAACACACACACACAAAAATAATTCTTGTTGCCCAAGGTCGAATGTTTCTTGTATGTGAGCAATAACCAAACAAACACAAATATTTCGAATAATTTCGGTAAAGGAGAGATGTAACCCTTTTTGGTCTGTTCTTAGCGCAACTACTACAACCTACAATGTTATCATTCTCAGTAATAGTAGTAGTAGTATAAGCAGTAGCGGTACTTAGATGTACTTTTTCTGTCCTCAGCAGCACTTATTCCTCCCACATATTGTTTTATTCGCAATTCTTGTAAACTTCTTGTTTTTTGCACATTTCACATTTCCAGTAAATCTTATTGTTCACTGTTTTGTTCTTAATATATAGCTATCCATCCAAACACTTCTTCTTTCCTTTTTCGCTCTCAACAAAAGTTATGTCCATTACTAGGGTTCGAGATCTCCAAAATTGCTGAAATAGAAAAAAAATATAGAAAAAAAGGGAAACCACACATAGAAAGAGTAGCCTTGCCACCGTTTGTTGAGCCAACCAAGACAGAAAGTCCTAGAAGATTGACTGCTAAAGTGAGTGTTGTGGCTTCGAGCAATCAGCGTTTCGAGCAACTGATAGTTCGAGAAATTATTTTTCGAGCAATTTACTGTCGAGCAATTGATTTCGAGCAATTTACCTAGATCCGGTGGAGTCTTAACAACAGACCTACTAGCACCCATCTCCCTTTATCGGCCCCTTTGCTTGGGGTCTTCTTTCTGACCCTACACCGGTTGAAGGTTCCCCGAGCCTCTATCTAGTTTAGCTGCCCCCCAGCACGGGCCATGCATGGCATGCCCCCAGCTTGGCCGCATGGCATAGTTTTCATCCTTTAAATATCTCGTCATTCTTGGACATCTCCGGTTTTTTCTTCCTTCCTATTATGGAATTATTTAATGCAAGCATTATTTTTTAGTATCATTTTCTTCCTTAAACGAACTTTTTTGTTTACCTTCTCACCACGTGCGGAAACTCGACTGTTATTAATTTGTATTCTTTTTCTTTCTATGAGTATTTCTTATGTTCAAATGCTTCTATTCTGTAAGTTTATCGTTGTTTTAGTAAATACCACCTTCATTTTGTATTTCTGTATTTCTGAAGAAACGTGTTTTATTTTCTTTCAGTTTTACCTTTTGTCGACTGTCAATTCCCTGTGTCTAAAACATACCATGTCTCAGAGTCTTGATTGTCGATGAGAGTTTATGCTAACTGTCTCTAGGGTTTGTTCATTTCAACGAAATACACGCATCCCGAGACAGTATAGTAAAACGGAGGCCCCCTAATGGTCGGATATTTCGTGGTCTACACCAACCGTCGGAACCGGACGCAACACCAACAACAGTAGTGTCACACAGTTCGCTTGAAAAAACATCCTCAACACTTCTTACCACCAATCATTTTTTTCTCAACAATGGCAGACAACGTGTCAAATCGGTCAAGGATTCATGCCTCCCGCTACCTCGGTCTTCCAGCAGATCGTCTAGGCGGCTTATGGGCTCCATTACCAAAACACGTTTAGGTTCGACAAGGAGCTAAAAAATAAGGATGGAGTTGGAGAAACTACAGCTGAAAAGGAGACGGCTGCAAAAGAAGTTCTGAGGAAGCTGCCGACGAGCTAAAAGAACGGTCCAGCTGCAAAACTCAAAACTCGATAGAAAAAGGCTGACCCTAGCACACGGGTCCGAGAATACTTAGCCGACCAAGCAAGCCAACCGAAACAAGAGATGACTGGACCCCAACCACCTCTTAATGAACAAATCGTTCAAATGGCCGGTTTGAACGCGGAGACCGACTTCTCCCCGCATAGGCCAGGGAGCCCAAACAGACCTAACAACCCCACCTATTATCAGCTTCACTCCCCTAACTCACGTGAGCCCCAACCAGGGACGCCTCCCAGTCTCAATATACCTCAGACCTTGTGGAGGTAAAGGGAACTCATCACTACTGGACTGCCACCTTTTAACGATAGACCTGAAGACTACAGAGCATGGAAGAGGTCTTTCCAGAGTGCCATCAGACACCCTCGGTCTCACATACAGCGAGGAAATGGACCTTCTCGTAAAATGGCTTGGTAAAGAGTCAGGGGAACATGCGAGGAGGCTAAGGTCAGCCCAAACCAAGGTGAGAATATGGGCCTTTTCGAGGAGATATGTTACAGGGCTCCTGAAATGATAGAGGATGCTCTCTTCAAACGAGTAGATTGTCAAACAACGATCTTCCTAGACTTAGGAACTCAGCGATTTAGCTACCGAACTCTTGTCAGCGGAAGATGGAAACCTTCCTGGCCTCGCCTATGCTGAGGGCTCCGCCTTTTATAACCAAACTACCATCCTCACTTCAGGACAGATGGCCTGTTGGTTCCGAATATAAGGAGCGGCAAAAAGGTATTTGTAAACTTTTATTACACAACAAGCTTAAAAATCCAAGTTATAGGTTTGATGAATAAGACCGAAGTGTCCCCACAGAACACCACGCGTCGGCAAAACAAAGATGACAACGACCCCACCCAATATTGATTAAAAAAATTCCACTCACTGTTGAAATGCCGCGCTTTCGAGAGAAAACTCTTGAAAGAGGTGAGACTTATAAGAAAAATGGCATCTGTTTCAAATGTTGCCAGCAGAATGAATATTACATGCAATGAGTGTAAAAGAAGAACACAACACTGCTCTCCATCCAGGACCACCACCTTTTCGCCCATCAGCATAAGATCCGGCAGAGAAAATAACCCCCTATGGCTTGGAGTGGTTTCGATGGTAAAAAGTTTGCAACCTCTCAGAAAAGAAGATATGTCGTCAATGTTTACCCTGCAGACCAACCAGACAAAACAGTGAGGATGTACGCCATCATCGATGAACAAAGCAACCGGTCTTTGGTACGCACAGACACATTTAAAAATGATGGGCCCAGTTTCCCTATTCCCTTAAAACTTGTGCCAGAGTTATACAAACCATGGAAGAAGGCTTCCAGGTTTCCACTTCCAAGTCTCGTCAATGCGACAAAAATACCCAACGACAGGTCCGGCATCAACCCTGAGGCAGCCCTCCACCACCCACATCTGAGAAAAATAGCACACCATCCCCCACCGTGGAGCCTAAACTCCTATAATGCTCCTTCTGGGGCGTGACATTCTAAGACACAAAGTGCGCCAACATATAAACGGCCCCCATGATGCCCCATATGCACAGAAACTGGACCTCGGATGGGTCATAAAATTAAAATCTGTTTAGGAAATTTCACCCACCCACCATAATAAAACATTGAAAAGGTTTTCGAACCGTGCCCGATTTTTCGATGGAAGACCACCTATTTCAACGGAAAGGACGACGAAAGGGCGGCGCCTTCTATTTCCCTGAACATCATGGGAAAATTTTGGGTTGATCTACCCTTTAGACACGATAAACTGGCAGAGAGTCGACTTTCTTCACCGAGAAAACGCTACGATACAAAGACCCCTTTTTACACGTAAAGCGTTTTAAAAGACCCCTTAGGATTTGGTCACCATTCAAGGAAAGTTAATCTTGAGAGAGCTAACCCATGAAAACAGCGAATCTCCCTCAAAAATGCACAAAAATCTGGTCTTTTATTTCTTGAAGCGCTAAACGAGGTCCGAACCTAGGGCCTTCAAAACTCTCAAAAGCAGTACATAAAGAGCTTTCTTTTCCGATGCATCGACCAAAGCCATCGCTGCAGTGGCCTATCTCAAGGTCACCGACGATAAAGGAAAAACAAATTGGTTTTGGCTTCATCACGGGGAAAGCGAAACTTGGACCCGAACATTCAGTTCCCAGACTGGAGCTCTGTGCCGCCCTCCTGGTAACCGAACTGAAGCGAACTAAACACCTCCTCAGACCCGTTGCGGATTGTCCTTCTCTGTGACGAGAACTAGTCAACGTCCAAGACGTCAGGCGGGAGTGTGTTCTGATCACATAGCACCCAATCGGCCCCTTTGCTTGGGGTCTTCTTTCTGACCCTACACCGGTTGAAGGTTCCCGGTGCTCAGCCTCTATCTAGTTTAGAGCACGGCCACATGGCATGCCCCAGCTTGGCCGATAGTTTTCATCCTTTAAATATCTCGTCATTCTTGGACATCTCCGGTAAGAACTATCGCCTTTCTTCCTTCCTATTATGGAATTATTTAATGCAAGCATTATTTTTAGTATCATTTTCTTCCTTAAACGAACTTTGTTTACCTTCTCACCACGTGCGGAACCTCCACCTTTCCTCTCTGAACTCGACTGTTACTAATAATTTGTATTCTTTTTCTTTCTATGATTCTGTAAGCTTATCGTACCTACAACTACTTTTCCGGTCTTAGTAAAAACCTTCATTTTGTATTTCTGTATTTCTGAAGAAACGTGTTTTTATTTTCAGTTTTACCTTTGTCGACTGTCCCTGTTTCTAAACATACCATGTCTCAGAGTCATTGGATGAGAAAAACGAAATACACGCATCCCGGAGACAGTAAAAAATATTTGCACATAAGTGAATATATTGAAATGTGGCACCATGCATCCAGGCAGAGAAAAGGCAAAAAAGGAAAAGGGAAAGAAAAGGAGAAAGGAAGGAAAAAGTAATGCGAGACGGATCATGAAACACACACGACCTTAAGAGGCAAAAAAAAGATTTTGGATAAGTGGCACATGGCGAAAAGAAGATTGAGGGTAGGGAAGTGTTATCTAAACTATTGGTACGAGAAGGCATCTTAATCAAAACACAGGCCACCGGCCAAGGGAAAAATTCCATCGAAAAAAGTTATTTCGATAAGTGACGACAAGAAACAGGCGACAAAAAAAAAACTTTTTTAGACAGATATGAAAATTAAAGGCCACCTACGAGCAATCATTGACCGAACTTGGCCTGCGCGAATGGAATTGTGTTATCAAGAAATGTTCGCCAAGGAAAGTCCACTTGAAAAACGTTAGATTTTGATAATTGACAAAAACACAGGTGTAGGTACGGAGCCTTAGCTGGGTATGGAAAATTAAAATCCCACACAAGTAGTCTCGCTAATTAAGCTTTTTCGATAAAACAAACTTTTGCCCTGCGATAATAAAATTTTTGTTATCAGACACATGAACCGAAGGAAAATGAATGGAATAAGAAATGTTTTTATTTCTGCCTTGAGACGTCAGACTGACTGAAAACTTGAGAAAATTCTTTTCTGAGACCATGTCGGAAAACCAGCCGTCTGATGAATTGGCGATAAACTGCTTGACAAACGCCACGTGTTGGACAAAGAGTTGTCATATTATCCGTTGATGATAACGGCGATTTAATTAATTTTTTTTTAGTTAAGCAAGGTAAACAAAGCCGCGGGTTGTTCACGCCCGACTAAGACGTCATTGGTCAAGTGGTGATCACATGACGCACGAAGAAGGAGGAAAGATACCCGACCAAGACCTCATTGGCCGAGAGGATCACGTGACGCACGAAGAAGACTGTCGACGCCCCCATCCAGAGTATAAGTATGAGAAGCCGCTACGAAGAAGTGAGGAGGGCAGTTCACGCCCCTCAGAAGCATGGTGAGAAAGTGGGAGTGAAAAAAAAGTTACCAAAATGAAAAGAGGAAAAATCCCTAACCAGAAATAAAAGAGGTGGATATGTATTTAGAATTATCGAGGAACTCCCCGACGCCAACAGACCCAACCCGGTTTTTGACGGCGTCAATAAAAACGAGGCCCCAACAGGCAGAAATCAGTTCGGACCCTGGCGGGCAGAAGATAGTTCGGACCCTGGCGGGCAGAAGTTAGTTCGGACCCTGACGGCAGAGATGAGTGTCCAGTAGTTCCGGCCCTGGCGGCAGAGATGAGTGCCCAGTAGTACGGCCCTTGTGGCAGAGATGAGTATCCAAAGTTCGAGCTCCAGTTTCCAGAGTTGAAGCCGCCTCAAGATAGCTGACCAAGATTCACGCAAAATTTTGGACTCCTCTTCAACCAAGAATAGTTATTTGAAGAGCGACTTAGGACCAGACCACCGAAATAAGTTTTTCGACTTTCGTCCAAAGACACACCGAAACACAAATTTCTTAGAGAGCAAACAACTTGAAGCGTTAAAACTTGCCTAGCGAAAACGACGTGTCACAATCCACAGAACGGGTCGGGAGATAGATGCAGTCCTATGTATCGAACAACTAGACATAAAGTTTGTTACCTTTTTCTTTGATACTTTGAACTTTTTGAGTTTTCATTTTATTTTCTTTTATGCATATTTGTGTGTTATCACCCCCGTTGAACTCAATTTGCATTACGGCTCCAACCCCTGTTTGATCTCGTTTGTCTAAGATCGATTCACAACGTGGGTAGGCAGACTGGAGATCAGTGCAGTTACCTTGGTAACCAGGCGTTGGAAGCGAGTTGGGAACGGCGAGGCTGATATCAAATCTAACCAGATTCCCACCCGAATCACCAAAAGATTAAAACGTCACATTTGGGTGCCGCGACCGATACCAAGCCAGTTGGTCGTCACAGTACGAGACAACACGACTGACGCGACAGGCGAACGTCACGTTTGGAGCAGCGACACCCGGACGGAGCAGCGAGGAGCGAACAGCTGGTGCCGCGGCGAAGACGTCACAATTGGTGCTTTTTAGGGACGTCACAACTGGTGTCGTGACCGGGATAGGACCCTGGAACGGCCACGTCACAACTGGCGCCGTGGTAGATCAGGACAGAACGTCACAGTTGGCGCTGCGACCGGGGGACGACGTCACAGAAACAACCTAAGCGTTCACCCATGCTCAAAGTTGCTTAACTTCGATGATCATACGAGAGCCAGTGTTTCAACCTGATATGGCCATAAGCCTACAAAATTTGTGCTCCGTGAGGAGTGGGGTTTCAGATAATGTGTGGTCCTTATCATCTAACGTAGAGATAGAGGCAAAGTTCATTGCAAAGATTCTTGCCTTGTTATATGAGGGTGTAATAATACCCATTTATTATACCTGCCACAGATACTGTTCCTTCTTTTATATGCAATGTTTCACCCGGGAGTTGGCGGTCATAGCTCTCCACAATTTCCTATTTTTTGTTCTAATTTTAACCCTTTACCATTGCTGTTTGTCCTTGTTCTGTCATCCATTCATACAAAATCATAAAGTAACCTACTCAGTGTCACCCTGCTTCTCTTGTCTTCACTATGTCTTGTGAGTATTAAATTCTCTAAGCCCTCTTTCCTCATTAGAAATTTCATCTGTCTCTTTCTGGTTGTAAGTATCAGTTTCCTTCAACTACCTATTTCTCTTTAAGTGTCCATGTTGCTCATCTGTAGTATTCTCAGCATTTGTTGATATATCTCCGTCAATTCAAATTCCTTTACATCAGTGAGGAAACTGTACAGCATTCACTGCTATATCGGAGATTAGATTATTTACGTTGTTTACATTTGGACTAATATCCACATCTTTACCACAATGTTTCAGCCATTATGCACTCCGGCCTTCTTCAGCTGCCTATCAATCCAGGTCACCTTCAAATAATTTAAAACAGAACACTTTATTTAATCTATAGGGGTAGATCGTTCTTATTCTGTTGTACTGGAAAGACCCACCACCACCACCACTGAAAAAAAAATTAAAAGACAAAATGACTTACAGATGCAAAGAGATCATACGTGCCTTGCACCTAAACGAATCCCCTAGCCCCGAGTTTAAATATTTAAAGACAATAAGGTCACGTGAGATCTCAGAGATATACGAAGTCGAATCTATATAAAGTGAAACCAAATTAGTCTTGACACGTGATTGTTTGAGCTTAGTGTGCAAATTACTCTTTTTGAGTAATTTCACGTCTACTTATCATCTCTCAGTTGCGTCTCTGTCTTTGGGCAGAGTGCGCTCAGGAGCTTCTCTGTCAAAGGACAGAAGGGCAACTGAGGAAAATAATACTGAAGAGGCCAGCGCAACCGACGGTTGCGGGGACTGAGGGGAATTTTTGTTCTTGTCCCGGGCGTTCGAACTCGGTTACCCACCTAAAAATAGACTGTGTCACATCTCGTCCTAGTAGGGGCGGGGGACAGAGTAATTACCGTGATTGTTTGAGCTGTTGCTGCGGAGGTAGTTCTAATCTGATGTCGCTAACACGAATTAATCCGAATTGCTTGTGAATTGTTTCCTTTGGTGTTCCCAACGAACTTGTTTGCCACTGAAAGTAGCTTCATATGTTTATGCACATCTTGTTATTTAGTATTGCTCGATTATTACCTATTACCTGATATTTCTATTGAGTCCAAATCTGCACTGCCTAACCTAAAATCTGAACTCACAATTCTTTCTTTTTATCTGCTATGTCCTCTCAGGGCGTAGGCGATCATGGCTCCCCACCTCCTTCTATCCCTTGCAGCTCTCAGCAAGTTCCTTCCCTCTGCTTCCTCTGCTCCCTCTCAGCAAGTTCCTTCCTTCTGTCATCCACCTGCTCAAGCTCGTCAGGTATGTCCTGCGCTGCTTTTCCTTCTCTCTTTCCCTCTATTCGACCCATGAGTATCAGATTCTCTAGGCCCGCCTTTCTCATTATGTCTCCCAGAAACTTCAGCAACCTCTTTCTGATGTTAAGTATAAGCCTTCTCCTTGTTTGCACCCTCTCCAAGACCTCATCGTTGCTTACATGCTCGGTCCATGATATCCTCAGCATCCTTCTGTAGAACCACATCTCCGTCGCCTCGAGTCTCTTCTTCATCCTTGAGGAAATCGTCCAACATTCGCTGCCGTAAAGAAGAACAGATGCCATGATTACTATACTTTAATGTACTAGGTTGGACAGACACCTGAAGAAGGTTGGTAAGCACAAGGCTAAAATGTTGTGATAATAACAATAAAAATGAGGATATTAGTCCAAATACAAATAATAACTTCCCATCCAAGAAATTCAGACAAGAAATCAGATATTACAAAGGAGTTCAGTAATCTTCTTTTTTTTTTTTTTGTTTCTAATCAGATTATTTTCATATCTGGTTTTAGGAAGACATCTTGTGATCTTCTTAAGTACCTTTGCATTCCTATATCCCAACCACAGTATATTCAGGGTTCTCAGCCTAATTCTTGATTAAAATTCCCTGATAATTCCTTGGAAAATTCCCCAATTGAGAGTTTATCTTCATTATGTAACTTGACTATCAGTTTTCTAAGCATTGGAAACATGGCGAAAAAATCTGTGATGTCATTGAAACTTAGAAAAGTGATAGTCAAGTTACATAATGAAGATAAATTCTCGATTGGGGATATTTCAAAGAGTGTGGGGAAATCTAAAAGTGTTATTCATAGTATTTTAAGAAAACTTGAGGAAACTGGGTCATATGAAGCCAAGAAACCACCTGGCAGGCCTAGGAAAATTACTGCAAGAGAAGAAGGTGGATTGGTAATGAATCAAAAAAGGATCGATTTGCGAAAGCAACCGCTATCTCTAAAAGAGCTAATGCTAAACTTGGTATTAAAATATCAAGGCACACTATTTCCCGAAGACTTAATGTAATAAATCTGAACAGTAAAGTAGCCTCTACGAAGCCTTACGTTTCTAAAAAGAATCAAATGAGCCGATTGAAATTTGCCACTGAACACGTCATATAGACAGAAGAACAGTGGGATTTTAGCGATAAGTCAAAGTTTAAGCTGTTCGGTTGTGACGGGAGAAGGTTCGTTCGACGCAGTCCTAAGGAACGATATTTGACTCAGTGCACTAAAAGCAGCGTCAAATTTGGAGAAAGAAGTGTGATGGTGTTTGGCATGATTTCACCCGCTGGTACGGGGCCTCGTTAGGCTACACGGTAAAATTAACGCAACTGTATACAAAGAGATATTGAAGAAACATGTTGTACCTAATTTGAGAACTGCAATTAATCAACCAACTAATTTATGCAAGATAACTTCTTTCTGAGTAGGATGTTACTGTTATGGAGTGGCCTGCTCAAAGCCCAGACATGAATCCTATTGAGAATGTTTGGAAGTTACTAAATAAAAGAGCTAAGGAAAAGAATCCAACAAACTTCGAAGAACTATGGACTAATTTGAAAGAAGAATGGGAGAAAATATCCGTTAATGAATGCAAGACATTAATTCGCTCATGAAGCAAAAGATGTTATTGAAAGTAAAGGTCTGCACATCAAGTACTAATGAATTATGAACGCTATTTTCATTTGGATATGATGTATCCATTATAATAGTATGATTTTGTTAATCGTTCTGATGTTTTTGATCATCTATTTTTTTCGAATGTTATATAATTATTCTTATAACTTTATCAAAATAAGTTCATTGATCTTTATATTTTGGAATTATATAATTTACCTTTATATCCTTATTTTTCCTTGATAAAATGTTCTATGAAGCTTTAAAATAAAAAGTTATTTCACATTTAGACTTTTTCTTAACATCTTTATGCTCGCTACTGTGTCGGTGTACACCTAAAATGATTGATTGATTCGTTATCAACCCTTTGCAGGTTATTTAAAGTCAGAAAATATTTTTAGATTCTAAAAATTTTAGTGGGAGATAATGACTTAGTGCTACAATTATTACTAATTAACCCATAGCTGTGGGAGATGAGGTGGATTTATATCTAACAAGAATTTGATACATAAACAAGAATGTATAATATGATTATAAATTCGGGGATCAATTCTATATTACACTCAATATACAAACTGGACCCTCAATTTGTGGCTTCGCTAGTTTCTATACATTTAATTTCCAGATAAAGTTAATAAATATAAAAGGCGTGTAGCTAATCAGTATTTGTTTGATCGATTCATTTTCTATGGGTTATCAACACTTTGCAGGTTATTTAAAGCCAGAAAATATTTTTTTAGACTGCAAGAACTTTTCTAAGCTTGGAAACTTCCCACACTGTGATAGAGTTCATTATTTGGTCGTTTTTGTTCAACAGTATATCAACACCTCTATGGGTTACTTAATGTGAAAATCTAAATATTTTGTATGCAGTTTTTTTTTTTGTTGTTTTTTAGATAATGATGGTTTAATGGTACTAGTCTTACTAATTAGCCCATAGGTGGGGGGAAAAGAGATGGATTCATACCTTTCCCCCAAGTGTATTTGTGCATAAATGAATATAATGAACCCAACAGGAATTGGAATTTGGTTCTTTGATTGACAATTACAAGCCATTATCCATTGCACCAGCCGCACATCCAAGTTACAGCACCTGGTATTCCTAAGTGATCACCCATCTAGGTACTGACCAGGCTTGACATTGCTTAACTATATACACATTTTACTATTCCTAGAAAACGAATATATACCACAAAAATAAAATTCAGCATTGAATATTACTGCCACATCTGGTCAGAGGCTTCTGCTATGAATATAGAAATTCTTGGTAAAATCCAAAGACTGCAATGTTATCAGTCCTGATCTGGCATCTCAGATTCAGTCACTTTCCCCCTGCCATAACATAGCTTTCATATGAACTTTTTATAAATATTTTCATGGTAATTGTTCTAATGAGCTTTCTTCTTTGATATCTCAACTTTATGAATTTAAGTGCAGTACTAGATTGGCAGCTAGGTCTCATCATTTTACAGTTGAAACGGCTAGATATAATCAGAAGTTCTCTGCGAACAATTTCTTTTTTAATATATTTTATTGTTATAGGTTATTTATATATACACAAATATTTAAGTAAATGCTCTGTTTATAATAAACAATATTAACAATAAAAATATTAAAATAATTGTTGAACTTAGTCCATTTCATAGAGTGTGACATCATTTGTTTACATTAAGATATGCTTCGAGCAGATATGGACATTAGAGGGAAATCATGGGAAATTTGTAGTTTAAAAGCAGTAAAATTGACCTTGCTAACCAGACACTTCTTCATAGCTAAATTGGTATAGCACATCAGGCTATATGACAGTTCTGTGTAGGATACAGGTTTATGTCAGAGACACATATTTTCTATGAAATTTCTCAGACATTCAGGCTGGTAAATGTTGTTAATACTGTTTATTATAAACTGAGCATTTACTTAAATATTTGGGTATATATAAATAATGCATAACAATTAAATATATTAAAATAATTGTTGAACTTAGTCCATTTCGTATTGTGTAACAGTTTCTTCTATCACACTTCTCGCTTGTGGAACTCTCTTTCAGCTTCTTGCTTTCCTGCTAACTTTGATTTTCAAAAATTTAAATGCAATGTTAATCATTAGTTTCTGTCTTTTTTTAATTCTTGTTATTCTATTCTTCTCTATCCTTAATAATGTTTTTGTTTTCTCATATTCTCTAACACTCAGTAACAACTTGCATCTTAGTAGCTTTATTGCCTTGCTTGTGGTGAAATGATAAAAAAAAACAAGAAAATTTTCAAACTAAATTTTCAATCTAAAAGAATACATACAGCAAACATATTCAATGAATGTCAAATTGCATTTCAAAGTTTCCTGATTTCCCTGACATGAAACCAAAATTCCCTGATTCTGCTATAAAAAGTGACTATTTTTTCAATTTTCTGATAATTCTCCAATAATTCCTTGATTTTCCTGCTTTTTAGGTTGACTATAAAATCTGGTAATGTTTAGTAAGCTTTTCTAACCGACTCGAGTGTCATTATTACGGCTGTCGAAGTGTTCTTGATAAATATCTATAGAGGAATAGCTTTATTTCTTCTTATAAACATTTACAGTTAATCCTATTACTCTTAATGCAACCTTTAGTGGGGAAAGTTGTGCCTGTTCCGAGTAGTTCAATCAAGATCTGCTGCAAAGGCAAGTCACCATGATAGATGTTGTCAGCTGGCACGAGCTCTAACATGTTAGAGTGAAGCTAATGTGTTTCTCAGGTCATTTCTTGACGCGCATAGGTCAGGATGCATGGCCCAGTGGATGAAAGTATTGGTTGGATCCAGTGACTTGATCCAAAGAGTTGTGAGTTCAATACCTGGCTACTACAGTGGTGAACAAAAACTTGCAGAGTTGAGTTAAACAGAAATAACTGAGACACCTGAAAGAGGCATGGCATGTGGAACTAGAACAATCTACCCAGGTGGACGAAATAAAAGGGTTAGTTCAATATTCCAATCACCTGGAGAAGGCCACAGTATACAACAGCCAAAAGTTGTGAATATGGCAATAAAGATGTGGACAACAGTCTGAACAACATAAATAATATCCTAGTCTTTGTAGCTTTTTATTAGTACATACTCACTCACTCACTCACTCACTCTCTCTCTCACACTCTCTCTCTAATATTCAAAGGATATTTTTAGTAGGTACATGTGTTTGAGTTGGCGTCCTTGTTTTCTATTTTGTGAAACAGGGAAAATAATGGGAACTAACCTAGATCAAGAAGTCATACTAAAGAAAAATGTGCCTCTCAACAGAAATCAAACTTTTATTCCCTTTTTTCGTTAGGGCAACCACATTTGATATCTATGTCCATAGATCCATTTCCCATCAGGTCAATAAGTTTTGATATTTGTTTCTATATATTCTTGTCTGTATATACTATTTCTATCAGGGAAATAATTTTTGATATCTATGTTCATATATCCTTTTTCTATTAGAGCATTTCTACTTAAGGAATGACCATCTTTCATTCGTACTTTTACAAATCTATATCTGCTAGCTTTGTTTTCATTCCTGAAACATAAAAAAAATAGTTTTTTTGTTTTAATTGAATTCATAAATAAGGTCTCATTTAAAAAATCCATTTTAAAAAAAAAAAAAAAAAAAAATGGTATTTTACAAATCTCAGTCCACAGGAAAATTACAGGTAGTGAACAAAATTCCTCATAATGAAAATAAGGCTTGGAGTTTTAAAAAAATAACCAATAGACTTTCAGGTCGGCCATTTTATTACAAAAACACAAAAATGTATTTTATTCAACCTTTCTTGAGCCAAACTCAGAGAAAGCACAACAAACTACAAGCAAAACTGGTTAAAGTCTCTTTTAATTTCTTATAAAACTCTTGGAACAGAAATGTCATTAAGTTCACTTTTTGCTTTGTCTCAGGATTTTCTTTAATCAGAAAATCCAAAACTTGAAACAAACAGAAAGAAACTTTTTCATTTAAGACATAATATAAACAAAATATGACCCAAAACATGCTAAATGTGTCATAGGAGGCTCAAGTCCAAAAAGCAAGAAAATCCATTTTAAAACATTTTTTTTTTTAAATAACATCAACTTGATTTTTTTTTCATGTAAATATTGTTTGCTCTGATTAAAATTTGACAAGATTTTAATTTCATCAATTTAGAATAAATGTATGAAAAAGTGTGGAGAATTAATTAAAAAATAAAAACAAGTTTTGAAGTACAGAATAAAATTTAAATTGAGCAAACATTTATCCTGGTAGGAATTGGATATTTTAATTTTAAGACAAAATACTTTTTCCTGACCTCATATTAAAGATACAATTTTTTAAAGCTTTTAACAACTTTAATCTGTTATAGGTGGAAAAAAAAATACACATTAAAAAAAAAACATGTAATTTTGTTTTAGATTTCTTTTTACAACAGAGGAAGGAATATTGAAAAGTTGAAAGACTGCGCCTGAATATGTTCAAAGAAAGATAATTGTATTTTTTTCACGTCTATTGTGAAGAGATACGTTAGATGTATGACTTGTGTTCATGTCAAAGATGAAAAATACCTCTCCTGATGATTTCAAAGTTTTTTTTTGTTTTGTAGTATTTTTCATTTTTATTATTAAAATTCATTAAATTTTACTATTTCCTAAAACCTGAAAAAGATGATTAATGCCATCAAAAATTTTATGAAGTTGTATTTGAAATATGAGATTAAATTTTATTTTGACTGTGAAATGCAGTAGTCATGAGAAAGAACTGTTTTTAATCTTAAAAAAAAAAAATTGTACAAGTGATACAGTAATTAATAAAATAAATATGTTAAGTAGTCAAATCTCTTTAATAATTTACTTTAAAAAAAGTTTGGAATTCTGAGTGGTAAAAATATTTGGTATTTATTGATTTTCTGACCTTTATTAAACAGATCAATTTATATCTTAAATTGCTATTTTTATCTTTCTCCTCTTCTCTACTTCGTTAGGGTGGGGATCAGGTTTTTTAATGTATCAACAATTGTGTTTTGTTCTTTTGAGAGGAAGCATTTCTTCTTGGTTGTTTTTTACTTATTTTGCCTCCTGAGTTGCCAGATATGGCTATTTTCGAAAGCCCAACATTACTCATTTTTTTAGAGATGCTTTTTAAACATTTAAGTTTGTGGAACCTGGCCTACACATAAAAAAAAAAACAATTCAAAACTTACTAGTGCTGGGCTTTCAAATGTAGCCTAATTTGGTAACCATGTTGTTTTGTTTTTTCTGACTATAAAATTTATTGCCATTTGGAAGTTTAATATTCTTTAATGTTTGCTTGTGGTGGCAACTTTGTATTCAATGCAATTTTTCTACGTTTCTAAGATAACCCTTAAACGGCGGGCATTATCAATTAATGTTTCAACAGAGAATAACAGGCATCCATCAATTGGTGACTGAAACTTTTTCCAACGATATAAGCATCATTTATTCATGATTTGAGTTTAAATGACTAATTCACAACTCTGCAATTCCTGAAGTTAATATTTACTAAGATTAATGAGGTTATGTCATTTCTTGGAGTATTTGCCTGCAAATAAAATTGGTAGAACAAACCAAAGATGGTGCTATGTCTGCATGCAAACTTCTTGAAGAGAAAAGAGGTGAAAAATGGTGTCAACTTGTCACCCTACATTGGTTTTATTTCCCCTTTTTTCTTTTAATTTTATAATCTAAAAGAGGTTAAATATCATTTTTATAGATTTTGTATATTAAAACAAAAAAAAATAAAAAAACTACCCTTTACAAAAAGTGAATTTTCTCATTTGGCAAGCAACCCTTTCCCGCCGTTTAATGGCTAATGGACATTGTTTTCAGTCAACTATTTTTTTTTTTTGAATATATAGACTATATTGGTCATGTGATTTATTCAAATGTTTTATCTACTGAAATGTTAGTAATATTATTAAGTGCAGATTATTAATAAAATATTTATTCTCTAAGAATTCATTGTGAACCAAGTATTTTATAATTTGATTATGATTTTGATTACAATTTGCTAATTAACATAAAAAGCATTTTAATTTTCCTATTTACTTCCAGGGAATATTCTTTATTTTTAATTTGAAAAGAAAACATTCATTACAACTGCAATCTCGGATTTTTCACATGATCAACTGTAAATATTTTCAATTTCAAAAATAAATGCTATCCAGTAGCCTAAAATTCCATAAGAGCATGTCTCCCAAAAATGTACAATCATTTTTCTGAAATTTTACAATGTATTTTCTGAATGTTTTGAACAGATTAATTTGTTAAGATAGCTTGTATTTTCCATGTCTCAAGACATTAGCAGAAAATAAAGAATCATTTTTTTTTTTTAAAGAAATCATTTTGTGCCTTAAATTCCCTGAACTTTTGAGTAGCACCTCATATTTAAAAACTAAATTTCAATTTTGTATAACTTCAATTCACCCCACTTAAATGATCTTTTTTTATTGATTTATTTATTTTTTTTTTTAACTTGTTTTATTCAAAAACCAAATCATCACGTCTTATAACCTGGACAATGACAGGTTACCTTGCTAGCACATTGTATAAAACCAAGTGATACAATATATGTGTAGAAAGTTTTTGAATCATTTTACAATTAACAAAAGCAAATATGAGAAAATCTTTTTGTTACTGTGCTGGACAATCACTAAACACATTTAATGAAACAATAGTTTTGCTTTGATTAATATAAATGAAGCTGTTCAGTACCTGAATGATATCATTTACGAATTGTATATGCTATAAATAAAAGGTAGTTTGTGACAAAAGCTAATATCTGATGTAGAAATTGTCACGGTTATACTGATGTATGTATGAGGGCTTCTCATAACAATGGATGCCATGATAAACAGAGGTTTTGACTAAATTCATACTTTATTTGATACATGATACTGCTTTAACACACCTAGTCAATATTACAAGCCTCAGAAAATGGCTTGACTTTTTCAATTTTTACAAGAATTAGGAGGAATTGTCTGAGGCAATGTTTCTGGAGAAATGAGACCTTCAAGACTTCAACCCAAAAGTCAGAGTTGGCAGTCTTGGAATTAACAGGAAAATGGTTTTTGTTTTTTTTGGTGGGGGGGTATTTTCACCAAAATCATAGTCTGCAAAAGATGTTTTCTTTTTGTCTTTTTTAAATCCATTCTGCTGAATCTCATCAAGCGCTCTACTGCTTAACTCGTTTTGCTGAATCTTTTCAAGCTCTCTACTGCTTAATTCGTTTTGCTGAATCTTCTCAAGCTCTCTACTGCTTAACTCATTTAGCAGAATCTCTTCAAGGTAGCCATGAAGCTCTCTACTTTTGGTAAATGATTGCAAGATTTAATAATGGTTTTATACATTTAATTTGGAATTCAACAAATTTTATCCTAATCACTTAAAAAATGACTTTGGAGTCTTTCAATTTCTGTCATACTCCCTGTTTGTAATTTTTTTTTTTTTTTCAGTTACTCAAAAGGCAGCTTAGAATTTAATTTCTAAAAATAGACTCAGCATGATTTTAAAACCAACATTTAGAATATTTTCACACTGGAATTGCTATGCAAGAAATCTAAATTCATTTAGAAAAACTACCAATAAGTTGACTTCTATTTCCACTGAAGGAAGATTTAAGAATATTTACAAAATGTTTGAAATCATTGAAAAGTTCAATTAAAAAATAATTAACCTTTTTGAAATACCACATATCTGCTCAGTCTTCAACTTCAAAAAATCTTGTAAATAAATAAAAAATAAATAAATATAGCAACATAAATAATGACCCCCAGATATATATGACCCTGGGGACAATTAACAAGTACATATTTTTTTAAGTAAAATTTATTTCATTATTCATCGGTTTGGGTTTTTTTTTTCTCTTTTAACAATCAGTTTTTGTATATCTTTGTGATCAAATAATCTTTGGAAATGTAATTATTTTGATACTCTTAAAAATAAGAAAATAACACTAATGAACAATCTGACAAATTGTAATTTAAATTATCTAAAAAAATTATCTCCCAAAATTGGATGGATTCATCTTATATTGTATTTTATTTCTGGGATTTAAAAAGAAGAAAAAAACCTTCCCTCTGCAAGCATAAATGAATTCTAGTTTTAGAAAATTGGCTAGTTTGAATGTAAAGCCTAATTACATTACAGGTTTCCTGCAGTAAGATGTGCATTCCATATATGTACACATTGAAACAATTTAAACCAAAGTAATTTATATGCAATCTATTCTTTGCACAGAGCAATATAAATCTACTTAAACATTAAAATATTTAAAAATAAAATAAAATATATATATATATATATATATATATATATATATATATATATATATATATATATATAAATATATATATAAATAAATAAAAATATATAAATAAATATAAATATATATATATAAATATATATATATAAATAAACATATATATATATATATATATAAATAAAATATATAAATAAATATATATATAAATAAAAAAATATATAAATAAATAAAAAATATAAATTAGAACTAAACATCCAAACCTAATATCTACTTGAAACTGAAAAGTCATTTTAAATATAATGTCTAGATATATTACTAAAAATATAACAGTCAACATTGCTAATATACAGTCAATGTCTTAAGATTTTTCCAGAAAAGCAATATTTAATTAAATACTAGATCTTATATTGCTACAAGCTATATTATTTTCTGTCTATCAACTCCCTGATTTTTTTTTAAATAATTTATAATATTATTTTTTTAAATTATAATTTATTTACAATTCATATCAACAAAAACAAAAAACAAACCATTGAAGTGGAAAGCATAAGCTCTCTTGTCCAACTGCCATCACCAATAAACATTTCAGTGAACAGGGAATGAAATAAGAACTCAGAATTGAACTTGGAAACTCTTACATTCAATCGTGAATGCTGGGTAGGTGAAGTTCTAATACCTTTTCAATTATAAAATGAAAATATCCAGCAGTGAAAATAGACTCCATGTTCCAGAATACATGATCATAATGGACTCTATTAGCAAAATATGGAAAAAAAAACTATTCCAATACAAATTAAGTAGAAAGACTAACAAATTTAAAAGGTAGGGAATTTTTACTTTTTTTTTAAAGCAAATTATAGTTAAAATATTTTATCACTTTTTTTTATTAACAGAACAAAATAAATTGTGATCGTATTTAAGATAACAGACTTGGTTTTTCTGTCATCTGTACCCATTTTATTTGTTCCAAGGTTATGAGAGAGAGGCCCACATGGACACATTGGTGTTGATTTTGGTGCAGACTTCATAATATTAAATGGGGAAGGTAAAAATTTTTATTATGGCTTTAAAAGCAAACATTTTAAAGTGTATATATATATATATATATATATATATATATATATATATATATATATATATATATATTTTTTTGGATTGATGTGAGTTTGTGACCCTGGGTTTCACGCTTTTGTGATTGTCAGACAAACTGATTAATTTTTTTTTTTAAATTTTGGGATCAGTTTGTCCAACGATCGCAAAAGCGTAAAACCCAGGGTAACAAACTCACATCAATTCAACCAAATATGTTAGCTCTATCTCTGACATTGAGCAATTTCTAATAAGTACCGCACATATAATATATATATATATATATATATATATATATTTATATACAGACACTTTTCAGATATATATATATATATATATATATATATATATATATATATATATAATCAAAGGGATAAGAGCCAGGCTAAGCAAAAAAACAATATTACTCACCATAAAATGGTGAATCAAAAATTATATTTAAAAAAAGAGCTAACCATTTAATCACACGTAGCTCAACTGAGAACAAAACATGTAAATATGGGCACAACATCTAAAGAAAATCGAAAAGAAAAAATTACTAACAGAAAATCATCAAAATAAATTAGAGATGATTAAATTTAGTTACAATTCCTTCTGCTTACAGAGGAGAGTTTAGACTTGGTTCAGATTCTTTAGGTTAAATCTAACCATCCATCCCTCTGTATATGGTTTCTGGATCTAAATGTGATCTGCCTGTGGTTTATACTGCTGATTCTCAGGTAATATTTTTTATTTTTCTGTTTATTTTATATTTTAGCCATTATGCATATATTTATGTTTTATCAATTGATCTGTGAAGAGCAAGAAGTGATAAACAGTTTCTTTTTTCTTTTTTGGTTTATGCTAGATTTTTCAATTTGCCACTTTACAGTGAGTAATAATTTGCCCTAATTACTTCTCTGTTTTAATATATATGCATAACTTAATACATACTTTTAACAAGTCTGTTTTTTAAGCCATCATAAATAATAAAAAATCAAGCATCAATTAGGCAATAAGATAGAAACTTTTCTGAGTTTCTAACCAGTAACCATCAAGATTTTCTCTATTTTTCTTTACACTTAAACTCTCACATCCAATAAATAATTTATTCCAATACACACACACACACATATATATATATATATATATATATATATATATATATATATAGCCAACCTTATATATTATTGAGGAACAAGTATGAAAAGATTTATATATTTAACATGTTCTGCTATTTATTTAGATTCATTATAATTTTGGGGAATAGGACAGCAAGGAAATGTTTTGATTCTTTTTAATTCTATGTCGTTTGTTTTTATTGGTGGGGTAAATGTCATGTGTTCAGCCAATGAAAACAAAGAACATAGAATTCAAAAAGCAAAATATCTCTGTGCTCTCTTACTCCTCAAAATTTCTGATGAAGCTAAAAAAAGTAAAACACATCAGATTTATAAACGTTGTTCTATTTGTTCCTTACTTAATCATTTTGTTGAATTTAATCCATATATATATATATATATATATATATATATATATATATATATATATGAAGTGAGAGAGAGATATTTGAGATATTTGATATATATATATATATATATATATATATATATAGAGAGAGAGAGAGAGAGATTAAGATTATATATATATATATATATATATATATATATATATATATATATATATATATATAGTGGTATTTGACATAGAAAGTTCTAAATTCCAGGAGGATTAAAATACAAAGAGAGCTCTACTATAGATATAGGATCCAATATACAGGTAGTAATCCGTTGGTATAAATCCAAGCAAATCCTATTAACACAACACAGAATTTGAAATATGTTAGCGCTCTTTTGTGAGTCAATTTTAACAGATTTCAAATTCTATGTTGTGTTAATAGAACTCACCTGGATTATACCTACAGATTAGATTATATATATATATATATATATATATATATATATATATATATATATAGAGAGAGAGAGAGAGAGAGAGAGAGATTAAGATACAGAGTGAGAGAAATATTAAGAGAAAGAGAGAAATTGACAGATATTAAGAAAGAGAGAGTTTAAGAAAGGGAGAGAGATATTAAGAGACTGAAATAGATAGAAAGATATTTGATATCCTTTTTATACCAGTGTCAACACCAAAACAATGTCTCCTCCATAATCCTGAATATCTTTATAGTAGCCATAGTATCAATGAAAATGAATCAGGAGCCAAAACAATTTAAATAATATTCAATTTGATCAGAGGTTCTCAAACTGGAAAGTATGAGCCACCCTCCACCCCATCCTCTGAGGAAAAATACAAAAGCATTTCAGCTGAGTGACCTTTAAGAAGAGTCAATTGGAAATTGCTGGCATTGGGAACTTGGTAGGCATATTTTAAAATCTCTATGTACATATAAAATGTCTCCAAAAATGTATACAGAGCTATATCAACAAGTCTGCAGCCTAATGATAAAAAAATGCATTTATTCAGCACAACAAATATTTTTCAACTCCAATACCCTTCCTTGTCAATGCACTTAATTCAATAGTGAATATTAATTACATTTTACAGTGATCAATATTCAACTAATAATCACATATCAGGCTACAGACTTATATGATCCAACTTTATACATAACTAGTTTTGTTTAAAAAATCTACCACTTTTGCTAAAACTACTAGTTATAAAAATATTAACTGAAATATTAATATACGAAAACATAAATATATACATTTTTAGAAATCCTGTGTATATGTTGAGTAATATTTTAATTAATTAGTATTTAACACATGGGTTATAATTTGAAGATTTTGTGGAGTTTTTTTCTAATTCACTTAATATTTTTTTAATATGAACATAAGTAAAAAATGTGATTTTCAAAATATTCTAAAATGTGTGTATTTTAACAATTAGAAACTATAATTAAAACTGGAGATATCCCAAGATATTTACAATAAACTTTTTATCTTAGTGTTTCAAAAAATTAACAGATTGCTCAAAAGAAGAAGAAAGAACAATAATGATTGTTTTTTTGCTCCTTAAAAATTTAACTTCCAAAATTTATGAAGCAGAAATCAAAAATCACTCACATCTAAAAGTCATAGGTTTTGAGGAATAAGAAAAATGGATTCCTTTAAGAGGCAGTGGGAGCAGGTGAAATAGGTTTAAATAGTTTGAGAACCTGTGAACTGGACAGACGGAAATCAGCAAACATGAACTTTCATGCCTGCAAAAAACAGTGTCAAAAGGATAGTTTTTCCATTACCAGTGCTATTATTTTAACTACCTTTATTCCTTGGCAATGTTTATTTTTTTTAAAAGCAATAATAGGAATTGTAATAAAGCCTAAACATACAAAAGTGAATTTATACATTTTTTTCCTTCTTGAGAATTGGCAGCAAAAGTAATATAGACTATTTATTTATTAGATTTTTTTATTGGAATAGTTGGCAAAACATTGGCTAATTGCCAATTGATTTGAACTTTATAAAATGGTAAATATGGATTTCCTTATTGTTGGTTCACATGATTTAGTAAATGTTTATAAATTTAGGAATAAAAAACTATTTTCATATTTATTTCTTTATAAATGTGTAAATGGTAAATATTGTATTACATTAGTTTTAATTGTATTAGTTTTTAGAATGTTGTAAATATAAAATTATTCTTGTGAATAAACAATCTAAGAAATAAATAGTGTTTAATATTTTTGTTGTCAATTCTCAAGAACAAAAATATGTATAAACTCACTTTCGTCATATGTTTAGGTTTTATTACAATTATAATCATCGCATTTTTAAACAACAAACATTACCGAGGAGTGAAGGTAGTTAAAATAATAGCAGTGTCAAAAGAAAAACCATTCTTTTGTGAGCACAAAGGTTCAAGTTTGCCCAAAGATCAATGGTAGAGAAAGAAACATGGCATTTGATTCAAATTAACAAGAATACACAACTTTATAAAGTAAATAAAAAGTCACACACACCCATATATTCAATTTAAAACCCTTATAAACACATGCACTTGTATAATTCGCTGTTTACACACACACACACACACACACACACACTGATCCCCATATGTCTATAGGCATTGAGAAACAAGATGAAGCTTATTGTGGATTACCAACAGTATCAGCCAAACCGATGAGATAACCTTTCACTTGAGTATCATATTCGGTGCTGTCTGGCTTTTCTGTGAGCACCCAGGTGTCATCAGAACCCTGCACATTTGCCCGGCATACTGGGCAGGTTCGGTGAGAAATATTCCTGGAATAAAATATTAAATGAGTCAATTTTAAAATATTTATGATTCAACAATTTAAAAATATTAAAAAGATAAAGAACCAAACTCCAAAAATATTCACAATTTGATTAATAATTGAGGTGTTAAATACGTTTCTTTGTAATATTTTGAGAGCAAGTCATAAAAGCCATAAGGTTCTCCATGATTAATGATATGTCCCGGAAAGGGATATATTTGATCGAAGTAGCAAAGTGGTTGTTGACTACTGTAACCGAGTAGGACAATCTAGCAAGTAACCGTAATGGACTGGTCCTCGTCGTAGTGGTAGGCAATAGGCAAAGACAATAGGTGTAGTCTGTGTACCTCCACATCAGTCTGTATTTATGGATGACACCAGCCAATCATATTACTGTGAGGGGGAACCCAGGTGTATGCATATTCATTACATCAGTTAAGATGCTGCAATATACAGACCTAAAACAAAAAAACTCCTCTGGTGACAATCACAGGTGTTTTTAAAACATTTTAGATACCATCAATGCTTATGACTGGCAAGGAATTAAGCAGATTTGCATACTTACTGCCTCTGATCTCATCTGAATAGGTACCTTATATACCAGACGAATGGTCACACTTTTTTCATCAAAATTTCGATAAAAATCAGGGATCTGACCTATCCACTCAACATGATAGGGAATCTGAAGTAGACTGTGGCATATCAACAGTTCAGGTGAGTAATCTTGGATCAAGCATAAGTAAGATCAAGAGAGAAAATGAATTTTTCTCCGACATATTGATTTTATGCAATTGCCTCTTCGAACAGCACCACATCGCACATTGAATAAAAACACTCAATCTGTACTGCTGATATTCACCATTTATTATCTGATTTATTATCTGATTTATGATGAAAAAGATTTATGAATAGATGGGAAGTGACACTATACAAAAAAACCTCATATCACTCAAAAACTATTTACATTATTCGGACTATTGTCCTCATCTTTGTCGCCATATTTATTACAACATTTCAGCCATTGTGTGCTCCAGCCTTCTTCAGGTAGTTGGAATGTCAAACTGAACCCTTCATTTCACTCACTGGGGTAGACTTTTCTAGTTCCATGTGCCATGTCTAATGGATGTTGGTTATCAGTTATCTCCTGTTAATTCCGCTCTCCAAGTTCCCCACCACCTTAACCAGGTATTCATCTCACACTCTTTGGGTCCTGTCACTGGATCTAACTAACACCTTTATCCACTGTGCCATGTGCCCTTGAGGACATCTGTATAAAGGGTTCAGTTCAGCATTCCAACCACCTGAAGAAGGCCAGAACATACAACAGCTGAATAATAAATATGGCGACAAAGATGAGAACAATAGTCTGAATAATGTAAATAGTGTACATAATACCTCATCTCAGAAATATAGACATATGCTCAAAAACTACCAGAAGAGGCTGATGAAAAAATTCATAATTTTGTAAAGTTTGTCCTGAAGGCATGTAAAATATTTCAGTTCTCCTTAGAAAATATAAGAAATTATTAAGTCGTTCAAAAAATGTGGCATTTCCAAAATCACATTAAGAATATTTTAAAGGAAATAAAGTAAATATTTAGGTTTAGTGATAGTTGTCAAAATCTCATGGGCACTGTGACAATCACAGCCCTGTCAATGTCATCAACCTGCCAGCTAATCTGTGTGAGGGTAGTAGGAAGATTTCCCGATTGGACCAGTGAAGAGGAATGCCACCCCCTAATGTACCAAGAGGCTATCCACCAGTTATCAGCCTGGAAGTAGGAACTGTGCCTCAGAGATCAATGTCTTTACCAGTGGGCAAAGGAACATCTGAGAGGTGGGACAGGGCACCCTCAACATCCCTTGTACAAAAGGAATTGGCAAACCATTGCCCTATTTTGCCTTGAATATCACCATAAAACACTATTACAACAGAAATAGGGGAGTAGTAAACACAATGGTGCAAAATGCGCTAACTGAATACATGAATGAATGATGAGAATTGTCAATAGTATTAAGTTAGCATTTTAACTTTTAATATTACAATGCATTCAAAATTGTTAGTACTTTGGTTCTATAATTGATCATTTTATAATAGAGAAAATTTCATTATTTATATATGCAGAATATTGTCCTCATCTTTGTTGGAGACTGATGTAATGGAATAACCTGTTACCATCATGAGTAACTACACTATAGGTAGTAACTACCTATAAGTATCGGCAAGTCAAAAGACTATGGAGTCTAGCTGGGATCTGTTGAGTACAACTCAGACTTACACAAGAACTACCAACCTTCCAATAGTAGCAGTCACTACTGGATTGACTTGCAACAATCGCGCACATAACTGTTACCTTATTTCTTATTGTACTGGTTTTTACAATAAACTTTTACTTATTTTATCCACCATGTTGTTCAAGTATATATTCATATTAGCACAGAATATAATGGAGACAATAGTCTGCATGTAAATAATGATAACGCCACATTGCAGAAATTCAGACAGAAGAGAAAATTTCATGTATTAATTTCATTTGAACTCCCAATTATTATGTTGTTGAATTTATTATGTTGCCAAATTTAAAAATCAATGCTTTAATCCATTAGGACCGGTCAGCGTGTACTTGAAAACAGAGTGAAGTATAACTGAGCAGCACTAAATAAGAACAAGATATCTCTAGGTATGGACTACAGAAAGAGAACAATTAACAATTACATTAAATAAAGTGTTGATCGTAGGGCAGTCCATCAAAGGTTCAATTTGAAATTGAAATTTAAAACATAATAATGTTTCCAATTTACAATTCATTATAATAAATAAAGGGTTTATTTATTTTTAACAACCCCGAAAAGAACATTAATGCAATCAAATCTAAAGACATGATTCTTATTCTTTTATGTGCCATGTTCCTTCAGGACTTCAGTGATCATAGCTCTCCACAACTTTCAATCCTTCATAATTCTAAGTAATGTTTGTCCCCTGACTATTACACCCAGCTCGTTTCTGCCATCCATTTACACAAACTCATTAGGTAGATTACTCGCTTTTCTATCTTTGTTCCTTTTGCCTTCAACATGCCCTGTGAGTGTCAAACTTTCCAAGCTCTCTTTCCTAATTATGTCTACCAAAAACTTCAACTGTCTCTTTCTGATTCTATGTATGTGTCGTTTTTGTTCCATTTTCATTAAAACTTCCTTGTTGCTCACATGCTCCATCCATGGTATTCTCAGCATCCTTCTGTAGAACCACATCCCAGTTGCCTCAAGTCTCCTCTTCATCAGAGAGAAAATTGTTCAACATTTAGGATTGATATTACATATCACTTCTGCACTGTACAGTGAGTGGTTTGGTTTGGTTTGGTTTATGGCATATCAACATCCATGGGTTATTTAATGCCAACAAAATTTATTTTGCTGGTCATATTTTGTTTTTGTCAAAAATCTATTTCTGGTAATATTTTTCATTCAAAAGTATATTGCTGCTAATAGTTTTTTTTTCTACAAAAATTTATTGCTGGTAAGAATTTTTCCAAAGTATTTCTGGTATTAAAACCTATTTTTACACTTTCATAGTGTTTTTACCAAAGTTTCAGGGTTGAAAAAAGGCAAGGATGATGGGTGGGATTTAGGGATTACAGACCCATAATTCTGCTGTTAAAGATTATGGCCAAGATCCTGATTGGGCATTTGCAGTCAGTTGCCGAGAGTATGTTGGGACCTGAACAGACTTGTGCTGTGAAGGGACAAACAATTCAGAGCAATCTACATCTGATCCACACAATCCTAGAAAATGTAGACAACAATCAAGCCATGCTAATCAATTTAGAACAGTACAAGGCATTCGACAGGGTCAACCATCAGTATCTGACTGCTGTCCTGCAAGCTGCCAGATTCAAACCCAACTTCTGCAAGTGGGTCAGCCTCCTATATCACTCTTCCAGTGCTGTGGTACAGGTGAACGGAAAACGGTTGAATGCTTTTGAACTGTCACATTTCGTCTGCTGTTGCCCTACTTTATGCTTTGGCATTGGAACCCCTCTTTCACCGGTTGATAGACAGGGCATGCAGTCCGACCATATGTGCAGTCTGGTTCTTGTGTCCCTGGAGGTTCTTGAGCCAGGGTTTCTATGTACATCAATGACATATTCATCTATTTTTGTGTCATGCTGCAAAGATACTGAGGTGGTACAGAAGGTGCTTGAACTGTACAAAAACATGACGGAAACCAAGATTAACTGCAACAAGTCTTCCGGTTTGTGGTTAGGTGCCCAGAAGGGAGTCATGCTTCCAGAACACTTTAGTTGGACAGACAGACCTGTCTGCATTCTTGGAGTGTGGTTCAGGCCCAGTCTCCAGCTGAAGAAGAATTTGTCCAAAGTACAGGAAACAGTCAGAGCAGCAGTCTGGACTTGGCTCCGACAGTGGTTGTCCATAAACGGTAGGGCTGAGGCATTGGCCACTCACGTCTTTCCTCTTATCCTTTATCAATTGGCTGTATTTCCTCTCTGCAAGGAGCAAAAGAGGGTGCTCAAGGGCTTGTTTTCCTCCCTCTTGTGGGGTGGTCACAAACATCAGATCTGCAGAGAGATCATTGCCCAATGTCCATGTCATGGGGGGACTAAGAATGCCACACATGTGCTTTCCTACACCGTGTGTTGACGGAGGACTCAATTTTGGAGGAGAGTGATAGGGATACCCTCCCTAGCCTTACCATCATAAGCCCTAGAATCAATCAAGATTCCACCAAGAGTGTCAGGTGACCTTGAAAGTCATTCCTCAGTCCAGTGACCTTTCACGTCCTTGCAGACTGTTGTATTGTAAATTAGTGGAGGAGAGTGCAAAGGATCCTCTCTGTGACCAACTCGACTTGTTAGCATCTGAGTTGCACCCTTTCTCGTCTTGGGCACCAGCAGCAGATTATCTCAGTGTTGTGGTGTCCTCCCTCTAAAGAGTCTATTTTAGACTCTTCCACCTACTATAAGATTAGTAGGAGAGAAGGCCTTAATAGATTGAACGAACATAGACTCACTAGTTGTGTAATACAACTGTTGTACTTACTGTTTAATATAGATATATCTGAACACTTGTTTTGTTATTTCAACCATTTATTTGGTCACATCTTGGTGATGAAGAATCAAGAAATGGACTTCATGTTAAATCATAAAAAAATTTTCTGCTTGTCTGTGGTGAAGAAAAGGAATTTAATCAAACTATGACAAAAAGAGTATCCAATAATTACAACACTGACAGTAAAAAGAAACTCTTCAAAACAATAAGTTTTTCAGTGGTTTGGAATAATATTGGTAAATTTTTTTCCATTCCAACAAGTCATTGTACAAGTTGACTTATTGTTTTCGCTGATGAAAAGAATTTTTTAAATTTTTTTCAGTAAAAGAATAGTACAAGTCAAATAGACTGATTGTTGTTTAAGAGGGTAAAGAGAAAAAAAATTCCCTCTCATTTCTTAATTTTGCGTACCACCACAGTAAAATGGATGAATTTAAAAGTGCAATGCTAGAGTTGATGAAACACCAACAGGAACAACAACTACTGTTGGAACAGAAATACCAAGAAAGACAAGAGAAATTCCAACAAGAACAAGCAGAATACCAGAAGAAATTTCAGGAATTGCACCTAGAAATTCAGGTTAGACAACAGAAACTGGAAGAAATGCTCTTTCAAACACAGAATAAGCATAGGCACTTGTATAATATATCCATCAAAAGCCAAAATGAGGACAGCAAAAACGTGTTCTCTCAAAATGCTATATGGAGTGCTATTGAAAACTTCACGTTTGCACCTGAAGAAGAAATTATATTCACTTTGTACTTTAAACATTACGAGGACTTATACAATACAGACTGTGCGTTGGGCTGACCATAAAAAGGTTCGCCTACTGCTCAGTAAATTAGGCACAGCAGAATATACTAAGTTTGTTAACTATATTTTGCCTAAGAAAACCAGCGACTTGAAATTTAAAGAGGCAGTTCAATCATGAACAGAACTCTTCAGTCCAAAAATACCATTCCACAAGTGTTGAAAATGCATGAATCTCACCTGCAAAGATGAAGATTATACTACTTTTTGCAAGTGTAGTCAATAAACACTGCGATGATTTCAAATTGGCAGAGTTAAGTGCCAATAACTTTAAATGCCTGATTTTCAGTCAGCATTTGATTTCAGCGAACGATGCCAAAATATGTCATAGGGTACTCAACAAGCTTGAAAATGAGCCCGACGCTAATTTACAGTTTAAAGATTGGCAATGTTTCAGGAGCATCAGAGAGGATTCAAAAAACATCGAACAGAGTGGCATGACTCACATTAAAAAAAATACGCCAGAAAGAAAAATTAAAAATGGTCAACCAAAAAATAATAAAGTTACTTTGTTGTCAAGACCATGTTTTGAGTGTGATCAATTACATTGGTATAGACATTGTCCTTTTAAAGATAAAAAAATATTTTAATTGCGATAAATTGGGACACAAAAGTTCCCACTGCAGGATTAAGAACAAGACAAAAAAAAAGTTTTATAAAAATTACCAAGTCTGATAAACCAGAAAGTCATAACATCAGGAAATATATTGAAGTACAAATATTTAACAAAAATATAAAGCTACAACTTGATTCGGGTTCAGACTTATCCATAATTAATTATCAAGCATGGAAAAAACTGGATAAACTGACTTTGTTAAGAATGAACCGAATAAAAGTGTAACTGCAAGCCTATTAAGTTTATGAACGAACTTATAACAAACATGTCATTCAAAGGTAAAACGTTAAAACTAAAGGCGTATATTATGAAGAATACAGGTAATCTGTTTGGGACTGATTGGTTAGAACAGTTTCAACTTTTGGATATGCCTATTAACTCATTATGTCAAAAAGTCGAGAATTTCTCTGACAAAGCAGAAAAGTTGAATAGTGAACTAAAAACAAATTTTCCCAACGTTTTCAGTGGAGGACTAGGAAAATGCACAAAAATGTCTACTAAGTTTGAGTTAAAGCCAGATGTAAACCCAGTTTTTAAGAAAAAAACGTATCATTCCATTTGCCTTGTTAAATCAAACTGACAAGAAGTTGAATTGACTTGAGGAATTGGGAGTTCTGGCAAACATTGAATATAGTGAATGGGCATCTCCCACAGTTTATATTAAGAAAAAGAGCAAAGAAATTTGTGTATGTGCTGACTTCTCTACATGGCTGAACAGCGCCGTAAAGGATCGCCATTATCCCCTTTCAAGTCCAGAGGAGATATTCGCTAAGCTCAGTGGAGGAAAATATTTTTCTAAGATTGACGTGGACGAGGAATGCTCGAAGCTCCTTTGCATAAACACACACAAGGGTTTATACAAATTTTTAAGACTTCCATTCAGAGTTAAGGTCGCCCCTTCCACTTTCAACACAATGTTAAATTGTTTGGATTTTGCAGTGGTCTATCTTGATAACATCCTAATGATAAGCAAGAGCATCCAGGAACACAAATCGCATGTCTGGCAAGTGTTCAGGAGGATCCAGGATTACCAATTCAAATTAAAAGATGGGAAGTGCTAGTTTCCCTTAGAGAGGATTAAGTACTTGGGGCAAATAATTGACAAAGACGGAAGACATCCTGACCCAGATAGAGCAACGGCAATAAAGAATATGCCAGAACCAGAAAATGTGTCGGCTCTTCAAAGTTTTTTTAGGTCTTGCCAATTATTACGTTTTATTCCCCAAACTAAACAGTTTGAGAGCTCCACTTAATGAATTATTGAGAAAAGATAAAGAGTGGGAATGGACAACCAAATGCCAGGAAGCATTTGAGAAAATAAAAGAGGTCCTTACATCAGATCTATTCCTAAATCATTACAATCCAAACCTTGACATCATTGTAGCCAGCAATGCTAGCTCCTATGGCATCAAGGCGTGCATTTTACACAAGTTTTAACTTGTGTAAAATTTATGGGTAAAGCCAATCCCCCTATCTAGGACGCTATTACCAGCTGAAAGGGGTTAATCAGAAATAGAAAGAGAAGCCTTAGGAAACATTTTTGCGGTGACTAAATTTCATAGATTTATTCATGGAAGGCACTTTCTGTTGCAGACAGACCATCGTCACTCCTTACTATCTTTGGATCAAAAACGGGTTTGCCAACATATACGTCTAATAGACTGCAAAGATGGGGAACCATTCTCATCAATTATAATTACAAAATGGAGTTTCTCCCATCCACTAAAATCTGTCATGCAGACGGGTTGTCTAGATTGATACCTAAGTATGCTGAACCCCTGGAAGACACAGTCATTGCTGCCATAAGAAAAGAGGTCGAAATAAAAAGAACCTTGTGCAATACTGTTAGGGAGATTCCTATGACAATTGACGAGATAATAGACAAAGCATCCGATTATGAGTTTATAAAGGAAGTAAAGGACAAAGTAAATAGTAAAGACCAAAATATCTCCGAAGTTTATTCACTCTGTAACGACATACTAATGTACAGAGACAGAGTAGTAATCCCATCTACACGACAGAAAAGAACATTAAAGAAATTCCATGTTGCCTATCCAGGAACTTAAAAAATGAAGAGTCTGATGAGGATTTACGTCCACTGGATCAACATAGACAAGGATATTGAAAACACTGTAAGATTGTGCAAAGGATGTGCTTTTGCTGCTAAAGCACCACCCAATAAAATTCAATCCCTGGCCTAAAACCGATCGTCCGTGGTTGCAGATGCACATTGATTTTGCTGGCCCACTTGATGGTTCTTGCAACCTTGTAGTAGTTGACATTTATTCCAAGGGGCCAGAAATATTGAAATGTAAGAAGCCGACTGCAGAGGTGACAGTAAAGTTTTTGCACAAGCTATTTTCCCCATTTCAGAGTTGTTGACTGTATCGTAACAGACAATTCCACACAGTTCACATCCTGTGAATTTAAGGATTTTTGTCAGTCATTCCTGATGAAACATATTACCACAGCACCATATCACCCGAGTAGTAATGGACAGGCAGAGCGTTTTGTGGACACTTTCAAGAAAGCACTGAAGAAGGCAGGAGGGAGATACTCCCACTGATACAGCTATACAGCAGTTTTTGCAAATATAACATGTAACCACTAATAGCAGTGCTCCATCTGCTAAGATGCCAGCAGAGGTCGTGTTTGCCAAGAAAATAAAATCAGCATTTGACAAATTCCTTCTGAGTGAAACGAAAGCGGGAAATAGGAATAAAGTGCTTTAAGATCAGTGGAAAGGTTTTTTTTGGTGTATTTGGGAATAATAAATCTCACTGAAAGATAGGAACAATAGACAGACAAATTGCTAACAAGATTTACATGGTTCAGGGACCGAAGTTTATACACAAACGTCATGTAAACCAAATTAAAAAACAGTATGAAAGCGTAGTCAACAGGGATCCCATAGAAGATGACACTATGGATGTCATGTTTGCCACGTCTGAGGTTCAAATACTGCAATCAGTGTCAGAGCTCAGAGGCCCAAAAGAAAAAGGAAATTTATGGAACCTTTAGAACTTAAAGTGAAAAGAAAAAGATATTGAACATCTTTCATTTCATACCATATCTACAGAAAAAGGAAAAGAATGAGTAAAAAAAAAAAACATCTCCTCACTGATGAACTTTGAATTACCAGAAAAGCACAATATGCTTTGGATTATTGGAAATTATTTACATTATAATTTACAATTAAACTTATCCAATTTTTTCATTATTTAGGAATAATGAATAGAGACCTTAATAAAAAGGGACTGTTGTTAACACGTAAAATGTTTGTCGTAAAACTAAAAAAAAAATTTTGAACATAATTCCAGTATATAGCTTTTTCAAAGGGGTTGTTTAAGTTTTTTTTTTTTTGAAAAGGGTTTATTTGGTTGAATAAAAAGTATTGTGTGGTAATTATAAAAAAAAAAAGGACTCCATATGAAGTCAGGTTGAAAAGTGGGGGTGTTGTGGTGTCCTCCTTCTAAAGAGTCTATTTTAGACTCTTCTGCCCACTATAAGATTAGTAGGAGAGAAGGCCTTAGGGGAACAGTCGAATAGATTGAATGCTGAGTCAACTGACACACACTCACTAGTCGTGTAATACTCTTCTGTTGTACTTACTGTTTAATATATAATATATCTGCAACACTTGTTTTGTTATTTCTTTAACCATTTACTTGGTCACAACACTCAGCAACCCTGATTGATTCGGAATGTGCTATTTCTCAATGACATAGCCTTCAGAGGGGTCTGTGAAAATTTGCCTGTCATCAGTGTGACTTTGGAGTAGAGGAAACAGTTTTGCAAGCGTTTTACCATTGTCTTCAGGTATGCCTGTTCTGGGACTATGTCAGCGAGTTGATGACTTGCATCGATCCCAAGCATCTCGTGGCCATTGATCTCGATAATGCTCCATCCCCATTCTCTGGGGTGAAACAAATGGTGTTTCTGACATTAAAAGCTGTGGCAAGAATGATGGCATCTTTCAATAATCCAATGCACCTTCAGAGTTCAGTGTCACATTTTTTATCATCTGTTAAAATACATGCTATATGAGTTTAAAAAAAAAAAAAAAAAAAAAAAAATCAAGAATATACTCACCAACAATCAATGGCTTAGGTAAATCTGTATAAATCTACCAATCAAGCTAGGGTTAATTATATTTGCTGTAAATTTATTTATAGTAGGATATTTGTATTCTAATGTTTTTATAAAACTGCATTGAAACAAATTTTAGAAGCATACCATTTTAATCTTTAGTACATTATTTCCCCTTCAACTCTATATTATAGTCACCTAATCCCAATAGCTTAATTCTCAATTTCAGTCAAGGTCATTTTTTTTTCTGTTGCCATAGCAGGGAATGACATCACATCTATGAAATTCAAATACGCATGTAGTGTAATAGATATTGGTATGGAAAAGTAGGATTGATGAGCCGGGTTCAAATCTCGGGTTAATCTGTTGCATTCACTTTCACACCATCAGCTACATGGGTCAAATAGCAGAATAAATATGGCTCTCTCGCCTTAAGAGGCAACCAGTTAAGAAGAAGGAAAACTTATAATTCCAAAATCATGAAGAAGGCAATAAGGAACCACTCCACTATCTTTCCCAAGAATGCATGGTAATTTGCTGATAATAAAAATGTTAAAGAATCTGTGAAGAATCATGATTGCTTCTCTTCTGGTGGAAAGTATGGCATTTAAAAAAATATATATATATCATTAAGTAACTGAAAGTCACCTGTAATGGCAGGACAAATAATTATCTTTTGTGGTTTTCTTCTTAAAGAAATTTGGCTAGAGGCAAATCTGTATAACTCCTGATTCTCAAAATTTTTGTACCAATCAAGCTAAGGTTAATTAAATATTTGCTGTAAAGTTATTTAAAGTAAGATACTTGTATTCTAATGAAAGAAATTTTACAAGCATACCACTTTAATCTTTAGCATTCTACATTATTTATAAGTATTTCTTACTCTTCTGCTGTATATGATAGCTACTTAACTGCAATAACCTAGTTTTCAATTTCAATCCAGGTTGTTTTAGCTGTTGCCATAGTAGGGGATGACATCACAACCATGAAATTCAAATAAACTATTATTCAGTGATCAGAGTCTCCTGCTATAGCAGGACAAATATTTTCCTCTTAAAATGATTTTGCTGATAGTATTAAAAGGGAAAAGCGAAATCAGACCAGAGTGTTTATGACAAATATACTTACCAAGAATCAATGCAAATCTCACAGAAACAATGCATGCAAGGCAAGATTATTTCTGATTTTCTCTCCATGCAGATACAGCATTCCTCATCTTCCTTGTCTGAAACTAAGCCAATCTGCTCCACTCTATAAACAAGAAAAAGAACAAGAAATTTACATTCTTGTTAAGAAGATACAACACACAGTCATTATAATGTCTTGTTTTTATTCATCATGCAAACAGATTAAATATTCTAACATAAATTCCACATTTCACATTGTCATTTAAATGTTTGCAATTTACACTTTTCTAGAATCACAGGAATAAACAAAGTTGCTGGATTGCTTAAATTTCAGATAAAAAAAGGCTCTCAAGTGATTACCTCATCGTTTAACATTAACCTTTTTCCTAAAATAGTTTTCACTTCAATCAGTAAAACCTTTAGCCCTCTGCATTATTACTTCTCCCTTCTACTGTACATGGTAGTCACTTAACTGCAATAGTCTAGTTTTCATTTTCAGTCAAGTTTGTTTTTGCTGTTGCCATAGCAGGAGACAACATCACAACTATGAAATTCAACTAAACTATCATTCAACGAACAGTCACCTGCTATAGCAGGACAGATATTTTAATTTTGTCATTGTCTATAGAATGCTAAAAGAGCAAAAAATAAAATTAGCCTAGTGTTTATTACAGTGGGGGAAATGGTGAGTATGACTGTAACAGAACAATTGAAAAAATCAAAGATTTATTGGTCAAGGTTAAAAGAGGCACATGGTTGAGTAAATGTAATAAAAAACTTTCTTGAAGAAAGAAGCATCACTTTTATTTGTGATGTATATTTGAATATTCATAGCATCCTTTAATATAAAAAAAAAAATTGAACATTGACTCAGAAGCAGAGGTATCTTCAGTTTACAATATGTTATTGTTGCATCTATCTATATTTCTGAGATGAGGTATTATGTACACTATTTACATTATTAGGACTATTGTCCCCATCTTTGTTGCCATATTTATTACAGCGTTTCAGCTGTTGTACATTTCGGCCTTCTTCAGGTGGTTGGAATGTTGAACTGAACCCAAGGACACATGGCACAGTGGATAAAGGTGTTAGTTAAATCCAGTGACAGGACCCAAAGAGTGGAAGTTCAATACCTGGTTAAGGCGGTGGAGAACTTGGAGAGGGGAATTAACAGGAGTTAACTGATAACTGACATCCATTAAACATGGCACATGGAACTAGAACAGTCTACCCCAGTGAGTGAAATAAAGGGTTTGATATTCCAACCACCTGAAGAAGGCCGGATCATACAACAGCCAAACGTTGTAATAAATATGGCGACAAAGATGAGGACAATATCCGAATAATGTAAGTAGTGTTAATGTTACAATTGTCCACATCGTCAGGGTCCTTCACATAGCAAGATAGAAAATGATTGCAACTGCCTACTTTTGCTGTTCAATTTTCATAACTGTCCCATATAACTAAGGAATGTAAATTAGTCAGCATAACTACTGCTATTTAATTGTGCACCAGTAGTGACACCTGTGCTAATCAGTTATGGTTTCATCAAGTGGACAATTCATCAAAAGAACAGAAAAGCAAATTATCATTTTTTTTTTTAATTATTTCACCTCAAGCAAGGGGATAAAGTCACTAATGCACAAAAGGTTACTCAGGATAAAAGGAAATAGATTGAAGGAAACTAAGAAAACATTACTGAGGAGAAAGGATAATAAAAGAACAGGATACAAAAAGACAGAAGATACCGATTGATGTTGCAGTTTAAAAGTTTTGAAGATTATAGTTGACAGCAAAATAAGAAACTGGATGAGAGTTTTATAGATGAAAAGTCTGAGAGTAGAAACTATTAGATTAGGACTTACGGTTACACTTAGCAATTTCAACAATAAAATGATGGGACCTAGCTGCCAATCTAGTACTATGCTTAAATTCATGATGTTAAGGTACCAAAGAGAAAAGCTCATCAGAACAATTGACATGAAAATATTTGTAGAAAAGGCAGAGGGAAGCTTCTTTATGGCAATGGATAAATGATTGAAGATTAGAACAGATAAAATTGCAGGTTTTACTTTGGATTTTGTCCAGAATTTCAAGATACATAGCTGAAACTGTAAGCGTTCTGAAAGCAAAGGAAATGTTTGTCGCAGATTAATTCCACAACGCAGAGAACAAATCACTGTAAGTTCAGACTCAAATATTGGGAGCAGAAAGAAATGCCGAAAACTCGATTCACAGGTACTATCTCACAAATCTCAATGCACATAACCAGTCAGAAAAATAACTCACTCTCCGACGAATGCAGTAGCCAAAATACATCAATTTTTCCCTACCAATTCAAGAACACCAACTGCTTTTATCGTCTGAGCATTTTTTTCATTCATCGACAACTGGGAGAGGACGCCAAATTTTTGCATATCCTAATACTTTTATAGAGACTCCTGCAACAGACTTGTTTTTTAATCTAAATATTCCATCTTCAGTATTTCATGCAGAATACATGCCCTTTTTTTTGGTAAGTAATTTTCTTTTCCATTGTAGTATACACACAATGCACTGTCACTTGGTTTGACGAAGTAAGTCACCATTTTTTTCACAATACTCCCCCGATCTCATTATCACAAATTGAACAGCTTGGCGCAACTCTCTATCCTGGTGCTTCGTTGTAATGGAACTATCTCCCTTACGCATGTCGTAGAGTCGTCTCCTGAGGAGTCATCAAATGTATCTCGAGTTTCCGGAATCTCTGCATCTGTGGAAGCATCAGATTTGCAGATCTCAATTATCCGATCAATGTCAGACGATGAACCATCATCAGATTCACTTGGCAATGTATCAGAATCAACAAAAAGGCGAAGATCTTTTACATGCCGTGGCATCCCGTTGATTATTATTGTTTGTGAACTTGCAATTTCAATCACATGACCCACTTGATACCTGGAGGTACACCGGCCATGGGGAGCTTTCACCCATACTCTGTTCCCAACTTTGTATATATCGTGTTACTTACAACAATCAGGTGGTAATGTTGTAGTAATTCCCTTCACTTTCAGTTGGTAATGGTGAATCATATTGGCAGGCGTATTAGTCAACGATTTATCATCTTTTGGCACGATATTATGCCAGTATACTGCCTCCATTATCGAACACTGCTTTCTTGCTGCAATTCTCTTTATGCTCTGATGAGATCTCTCCACTATACCAGTTGAGCAAACCAGTTGAGGCAAAAAAAATATTCAAAATAGAAACCAGGGGAAAAACCAAATCTAACATACCACACCTGACACATCAAGTATCTCATGTCCTGTTGGCTTACATCTTTTTTTACACCAAATGCAAAAGAATCACAAGTTTTGAGGTGATAGATATGAAGCTTATTAGGTGAAAAATTATCAGTGTTTTCTTTTTCAACAAAATAAGCAATAGTACACAAAATCACAGTCTACAAAATTTATTACTGAAAATGGTTAAGTTCTAAAGAAAATCATGAGAAATTAAAAGTATGTCTGAAAAATGTTAAAGGGAAAATAAAAGACGTACTTAGGATACATTAGACAAAAGAAAATTACATAATCTCAATATTCAACAAAAAACTAACAACTACAGCTTTATGCCACTGTTGAGTCCTGAATAAATATCCATTCCAGTGCCAGTAAAAAAATTTTTTTAATATTTCTACTCAGGATATTCTTATTCCAACACCCATTCACCTTATTGATATTCTCAAGAAGTTCAAACCTAGACAATTCCATAAAGGGTCTTCAAAAATATTCTCTCAGCCTTTATGTGTGTGTTGGTCAAAATCGAGAGGACTTTGCATAGAAAACTTAATGCAAATACAGTTTTCTTTCATTCTTATTGAGATTTACTTTGTGGATTGAAGACTGAAATAAACACCAAGACAGTCAAAAACCAAATGAGAAAAAAAAACAGTTTCTGAGTTGGAAGATTGCGCATCCTTCTGGTTAATAAATTAATGCTTTGAAAATAAATATTCATCATTTTTCAACCAATGTTTTGCGTTCTTGTGAACAATAAAAATTATGCTTCATGATCCCTTTAAAGAGTATTTAAGCAAAGTTTCAAGACCAGACAAGGCATTAACGAGAGACAGGCAGCAACTGTTCATGACATATCGGCTTAAAAGAAATTTCCTTACTCATTTACCTGTCTTCCTCATTAAGCTACCTGACACTTACACTTCCCTCCTCACTTTCTCCATTGCCTCTTTTTTCTTACATATATATGTAAAGAAATCACATTTCTTTTCATCTTAACAAACAACTACAAAACAAGGACTGTAAAACATTTGTTGATTTGTTTTCTACAGATTATCAACCCTTTGCCAGAAAATATTTTTAGATTGTAAGAATTTTTTGGCAATAATAATGATTTATTGATTTCCTACTAATTAACTTAACTCATCACTAGGGAGAGAAAAGATGGAATCATACTTTTTCCAAGACTATTTGCAAGTAAGTGAATATAACAAAAATAAATAATTTTAAGTCATTATTCATGACATGATGTTCACATCTATACTACTTGTTTTTCTATGTGCTGTGATACTATGGACAGCCACATAGAAAAGAAAGAGGAGATTTTATCTTGATCTCAAATGTGTCTGTTTGATAGACCAGCGGATGGTTACTTTTAAAGTTCAGTCTTCTATGTAACATCCTTTAACCAAAGAGTAATGGGAAGTAAAGAGGTGGATGTTGGATTTGTGAATACAGAAAACAGAAGTGGTATTCAGACTCAGCCATTCAATTCCCAATTTCAAGTCATTATCCATGACACCACCCACACATCCAAGCTTACAGTACTTGGTATTCCCAGGCGGTTACCCATCTAGATACTGACCATGCTTGACATTGATTAACTTTGGTGATTGTACAATAATTGCATCATATAGGATCACTTTGCATCCTGTGAACTGATAACAAAAAAAGTTTATTATAGAACAAAAATAATCACCAGTGTTGAAACATGGCTGCCAAGAAATAATAATAATATCTCCTCCTACATAATAAACCATTTCTAAAAAATTAATAAGAAAATAGTAAAGAACATTAATTAAAAAATTCAAGATAAATGAGACAGAATTACTTACTGACTTGCCAGTTAAGTTAGCATTTGTCTAGTGAATTCTATCTGCTCTATCTCCAAAGAAAACTTTTTGCATTCTTATAGACTAAACCAGTTCCTCCAACCTTGCATTATAATTAAATATTGATCAAAACATACTTACATTTTACTATTTATTTTACCCAATCCCATTATCACCTTGTATTTGGTAATCAAGAATAAATTCATGTAATTATTAATTTCATAAAATTCATATAATTATTAATTAATCGCTTACATTTTTGTGCCTGTCTTATTAAATACTTTGCAATCGATAACTCTACATTTTTGTGCCTGTCTTACTTTCTATAGAAAAATACTTTGGAACTACTATGGAAAGGTGGAGAACGAAAACAAAATGGTCGAATAACTCTTAAATATTGAAAAATTCTGAATTGTTTCCCTTCAGTGGTGAGAGTTATGAATAAACCACCATTTTGACAAAATTTCTTTTTTTAAGAATAAAATGGATTTCAAGTGAACCAAAAATTTCAATTGTTTGAAACATGGCTGTAAGAAATAAAATAATTTTCTTCTAACAATAAAACATTTCTAAAAATGGAAAAAAAATGTAGGAGAAATCCGCTTATAATGTATCCTTTTTTTCTCTTTTCTGTTTTCTAAAACAAAATGGATCTTCTACTTAAATACTATTATTAATTAAATATTGATAAGTAACAAACATGACTGACAGATTTGCTTTCATGTTTGGATTCATCTAAAAGCCCAGCCTGATTAAATTTTGAATAAACTCACCATTTTGAAAAAAAATACTCAAAATTTCTATATTTTATTCTCAAGGGTATTTGCATAAGTAATATTAAGAATAAAACTGGTGGTTCAGTTGAAATCAAACTTTGCATCCTGTGAACTGATAACAAAAAATGTTTATTATAGAACAAAAATAATCACAATTGTTGAAACATGGCTTAATTGCCAAGGGTGGTTGAACTTTCTTGTAGGGTCAAATAATAATAACTAGGCTCTTCTATATAATAAAACATTTCTAAAAAATTAATAAGAAAATAGTAAAGGACATTGATTAAAAAATGCAAGATAAATGAGACAGAATTGGTGTGGTATTCAATGTATCTTTTTTTTCTCTGGTTTTCTGTTTTCTAAGCACTTGGCCAATTAAGATAACATTTGTCTAGTGAATTCTATCTACTCTATTTCCAAAGAAAACTTTCTTCAATTGATTGATTTGTTTTTTTTACGGCTTATCAACCTTTTGCAGGTTATTTAAAACCAGAAAATATTTTTACTTTTCATACAAACAATTATTTTTATTTCATGGTTGACTTTCGTTGGATTTCAGAATTAATTTTGACTATTCCCAAATTTATTTCCATTGTTATCATACCAAAAAATTTGTCATAAAAAAAAAAAAATTCACCAAAAGCAAACGTAGTAATGAAAACTTGGGAATCAAAAATTTCAGGATTGCAGGTTCAGATCCAGCCCAGAATGTTTTTAATTTGCTCACAAAGTCAGCCTGATTTCAAAATGGTATGATTTGTTGGACTACAGCCTCTATGAGTAAAGTTGAAAACATGGAAAATTTTATTTTGAAACACAGTAATTTCAGAACTGTAATTTTTTTCATTTGAACATGAGCTCATTTAAATTTAGAGAGTTGTGTCCCTTTAATTGTTTTTATCAGTAGAAGCCAATATGGCAGAATCTAAAAGCAATCACAATAATGAAAGCATGGGAATTCAAAATTTCAGGATTGCAGGTCTGGATCCAGCCTGGAATGTTTTTAATTTGCTCACAGAGTCAGCCTGATTCCAAAATGGCATGATATGTTGGGCTACAGCCTCTAGGAGTAAAGTTGAAAAAGTGTGACACACTGACATTCGCATTTATTATGGAGATGACATGAAGCAATGTGATTAAAAAACATTAACTCATTAATGCCCACTATAAAATCTTAATATTAATTATAGGTTTATAAAAAAAAAATCAGTATTAATTATAGGTTATAACCAATTAATGCCCACCATTCCAAAAATGGGATGGTGAGTATTATTAGGTTAAACTTAGTCTTCTCTTTTCTGATTAGTTTCTCCATGATGTTCACATCTATACTACTTGTTTTTCTATGTGCAGTGATACTATGGGCAGCCACATAGAAAAGGAAGAGGTGGTTTTATCTTGATCTCAAGTGTTTCTGTTTGATAGATCAGTGAATGGTTACTTTTGAAGTTCATTTTTTTAAGCAGCATCCACTTTGACTAAGGGGTAATTGGAACTGAAGTTGAATGTGGAATTTTCAGGGATCAAGTAGCAACAAAACCAGAAATAAGTTATATTCGGGTGCCGGTCCATATTAACAGTCATGCTTGGAATGGGTGAAGTAATGGCTTGGATTGAGGAATCAGAGAGCCAAGTTCAAATTCCAGTTGAATCCATTATATTCACTTACGTGCTAACACCCTTGGGAAAGGTATGAATCCTTTTATTCCCCCAACTATGGGTAAATAGCAGGACAGACTGGGTTCTATAGCCTTAAATGGCAACCTACTGCAGGGAAAAAATCTGCCTTGTCAGTCATGTATTGAAAGATATATGATCACCTAAGCGTGTATCATGCATGGCACATAACTGACTGCTAGTGAGTGTGTGTGTGTGTGTGTGTGCTAAAATCTAATAGGTGGCCACTTGGTGGAAAAAACAAGGCTAATTTTCACATGGGAAGTGAATAGTTGATTGTGGGATTTTCAGGGATCAAGTGGCAACAAAACTGGAAATAGGTTATATCCGAGTGCTGGTCTATATTAAGAGTCATGCATGTCATTGGAGAGAGTTGTGATGTACCCTTGGCAGGAGACTGACATGTCTGTGCTGAAATATTGAAGCCTCCATTTCATACTGCCAACCATCACATCAGGATGAGTAGATGGATGAGGAGTTAGGAGATGGAAATGATGATATAGCAGGAGTTGTCCCAAGTATCATCTACCTACCCACCAAGGCAAGCAAGCAACGCATGGAATAAACCCATACATATAATATAAGAAACAGGATTGACATTCTTATTTCTTGATATGGCATTTCTTACATTTCATTACCTTGCATTGCACCCTTTCCCAGCTTTGAGTGAACACTGATGAGATCAAGGATTGAAATGCAATGTGAGGTAATCATGGGTTGGTCGGCAGAAAGCTTGGGTAATGGTCATGTTTTATATATACAGTGCCATGTCCCTTCAAGACTTGGACAGTCATGGATCTCCACCACTTTCTATCCTTTAGTTCTTAACAATTGTCTTTTTATTATCTCTTCAACTCCCTGTTCTACCATCCAATTACACAACTTTGTTAGGTTGGTTAATCACTGCTTCCTTCTGCTTATTTTGTCTTCAGTACACCCTGTGAGTGTCAAATTCTCCAAGCCCTATTTCCTCATTATGTATGCCAGAAACTTCATCTATTTCTTTCTGATTCTAAGTCTCATATTTCTTTCTTGTTAATTATTGCCATATAGAAGGACTATTACATAAGAGTTCAGCACTCTTTTCTCCATCTCTAAAAAAATTTTTCCTATTTTTCAATACATTGTGTGTTTGGATTTGGTTTGGTTTGATTTACAGCATATCAACCTCAATGCTTTAATGCCAACAAGATTTTTATTGCTGGTAATATTTTTTCAAAAATTGAATTGCTGGTAATATTTTTTTTCCAAAAATGTATTGCTGGTAATAATTTTTTTTTCCAAAAATTTATTGTTGGTAATATTTTTTTTTTTTACCAAAAATTTATTGCTGGTAATATTTTTCCAAAAATGTATTGCTAATAATAATGTATTGCTGGTAATAATTTTTTCTTCAAAAATTTATTGCTGGTAATAATTTTTTTCAAAAATGTGTTGCTACTACTAAAACCTGTTTTTACACTTTCATAGTGTTTTGAAACCAGTTCGGGGTTTAACTATTTGCCCATAGCTTGAACCATACCACCCTGGCTCAGAGTGGACCTGGGAACACCAGCAATTAAGAGGTGGTTCTATGCTTCACAAAGCCTCCTGACAGAGACCTTGCTGTCGGATATTGTTTATCGTCTTACCCAGGACGCAGATGTAGTTTATTGTTTAGTTTTTGGAAGGCATCTTTTACTATTCCAATGTGCCTTCAGATTTTAGTGCCACATTTTCTATCCACTGTTAAAACACTTCCAGATACTTAAATTTTTATACTTGTTTGATTTTAGAATTTCCACTTCATAGTTCCCATCATGCAATGTTTCTCTTGCTGACAATCATACATTCTATATTTCTTACAAGGGATGTTTAGTCCTTTCATCTCACTTTCCTTTACTACTTTGTCTAAGAGTTCCTGCAGCTACCTTTCTATGTCAGTTGTATATCATTAGTTAAGATTGTACCTACCAATAATAGATCCTGGTAGGACTTCTAGTTCTCCCAGGATCACCTCACTGTAAAGTTTTTTTTGTTTTTTTTATCTTTTCACCTCAAGCAAGGCAATAAAGTCACTAGGATGCAAAGGGGTTACCAAGTGTTAGATAATACGAAAAAATTCCTATTAAGAAGAGACAAGAATAAAAAAGCAAGAATTAAGAAAGCAAAAGAAAGATTGACATGGCATTCAAATTTTTGAAGATCAAAGTTGACTGAGAAGCAAGAAGACAGTTCCACAAGCGAGAAGTGTGATTAAATAAACTGTTAGCATAGAACTCACGGTTAAATCTAGGCATTTCAACTGTAAAATGATGAGACCTTTCCGCCAATCTAGTATTGCACTTAAATTCATAAAGTCTAGGTACCATAGAGGAATGTTCATCAGAACAATTATAATGAAAGTATTTATAGAAAAGATATAGGGAAGCTCTCTTACGATGATGGGAAAGTGACTGAAGCAAAGATGCTAGGACCAATAACATTGCAGATTCTTCTTTGGATTTTATCAAGAATCTTGAAATATATAGCAGGAGCAAGACCAGATATGGCAGCAATTTTCAAGCAAGGATGAATGGTAGACTTATACATATGCAAGATAGATTCTGGCAAGAAAAATTGTCTAGCACAACATAGTGAACAAACCTTTTTAGCTGTAGACTCAACAATTCATTCAATATACTCTTTCTACGAGAGCTGAAAATATTAGTCCAAAAAGACATGTAGTTCCTCTCTTGGAGGTTAGCATCAGCCATGTTGATGGAAGTTACAAAAGATTCTCTTAGATGATTAAAAGAGAGAAGTTTCGTTTCGAGACATTAAAATGAACAAGTTACTCCTTGCCCCAGTTAACAACAGATTGTAGGTCATTTTTAGATCAGCCGCCAATTTAACCTTATCAAACTGATCAGACTTACTATTAAGATAGGAATAAATATTTGTGTCATCTGTATAGATACTGAGTTGAGAACTAATGACATCAGGAAGGTCATTTATAAAAATAAAAAAAGTCCAAGGATAGAGCCATAAGGAACATCTATATATATGCAAAAAGATCTAGAAGAGTGGCCATTCAAGACAACATTCGTGATTTGATAAGAAAGACTGAATCAGTTCAAATATTCATTCAGAAATACCATAATCTTTCAACTTGTGAAGACAACCAGCATATCAAACACTGTCAAATGCCTTCCAAAGCAACAGCCAGAGGGTAACCATTAAAGCTTGACTCTTTCAGCAGTACACAATTTAAATTATTCAGACTATTGTCCTCATCTTTGTCACCATATTTATTACGTTTCAGCTGTTGTACGCTCCAGCCTTCTTCAGGTGGTTGGAATGTCAAGCTGAACCCTTTATTTCACTCACTGGGGTAGACTGTTCTAGTTCCACATGCCATGCTTAATGGATGTCAGTTATCAGTTATCGCCGGTTAATTCCCTTCTCCAAGTTCTCCACTACCTTAACCAGGTATTGAACTCACACTCTTTGGGTCCTGTTACTGGATCTAACCAATGCCTTTATGCACTGTGCTATGTGGCGACAAAGATGAGGACAATAGTGTACATAATACCTCATCTCAGAAATATAGACAGATTCTTTCAGCAGTAATCATTAACACATCAGCTAGACCTAGAGAAGCAAAAGCCATGTTGCTATATCTGAAAGAAGACACTGATGTGAGATGCTTAACCAGTTCAAAGTTAATTAGAGCCTTTAGTACTTTGCCAAAAAGAGATATAAAGCTAACAGGCTAATAGTTAAAAGGATCAGACAGTTAGCCTGAGTTCTTAAAGACTGGAACTACAGAAGAGGATTTCCAACAAGTGTGAAAGCAAGAAGCAGCAAAAAATTTATTGTAGAGTTTAGAGAGAGCAGAAGACTGTTCAGGAGCACATTTTTAAGGACTATTGCAGGGATACCATGAAGTCCATATGCTTTATGAGAATCAAATTTAGAAATGATAGCAGAAACCATGGACAGAGATATATGCATATCACTCAATAGAATCTCAGTTCTCAGATGAATCAAGAGTAGAATTTAAAGCGAATTTACTAGAAAAACATTCTGCTTTATCAGAAAAAGATGTTAACACCTCAAATTAAATGAGGACAGAAATGATTGAAGACTTACTCTTATTTAACATAATTATACTTACTTTTTTATATATATATATATATATATATATATATATATATATATATATATATATATATTAGGGAAAAAACTGACAAAGTGGAAAAGTTTTTTTTGCATGACATGTTTCATCTTTTAGTACTTCATCGGACTAAAGTGATGTTTTTGTTGAGGTGACTACACATATGCATGAAGGAGAGGTGGGTGCTGAAAATTTTAAATTTAAATTTGGAATTTTATTTTTTTAGATATGTTTTGGGTATAGAGTCTAACTGATTTCATTTAGTTTCTTTTTCTTTTCGTTCTTATTTCTATTGGTTTTGTTATTAAATATCCCACATTGTAATAATAGAAAATCTGTCAATGTTGGATTTTTAACAAAATAACGGAAATATGAACAAAAAGAAAAAGAAAAATTAAATGAAATCAGTTAGACTATATACCCAAAATATATATTTTAAAGAAAACAAAATTTAAATCTAAAATCTAAAATTTCCAGTATCCTCCCTTTTTGTGTGAATGTGCAGCTGCATCAATGTAAATATCACTTTAGTCTGATGAAGTCCTAAAGACGAAACATGTCACACGAAAGCTTTTCCACTTTGTCACAGTTTTTCCCCTAAAATTCTTCTTGATATATAATATTTTTTTATATCATTCTCCCATATATAAATAGGTGTCTATTATGATCAGAATTATAATGTTGATACACCTGAAAAAAGTGATTCCTATGGGCTATAGCAGCTGAACTGACTGGCATAAACGAAGGAAAAGATAGCAGTTTCACCTGATAGTTGCTCCAAAAGCATGAATGCTGGCTTTAATCCAAGAAAAACCTCTATGGCACAATTCTCAATTGGAAGGTTAAGAATATCAATCCAAGAGGTGTTTCGAATAAAATTAAAAAATTAATCCCAATCAGCAAGGAGCCTCCTTCAAAGTACAAGCATTCACAGTGATAGGTAAAAATCCAGGGCCTGCTCAGTGATGATTGAATGTTAATAGCTTGGTTTTAGAGATATTGAAAGTTACAGCCATTTTTTTCCCATTGAGCTGTTAGAGCTTGATCAAGGGAAAGATCAGCTACCAGGTTCTGGTCCTATAGATTTTTGGAGGTGCACCCATAATGTCATTCAAAGTATATAAAAATAGATGGAAAATGTTTTCCTATAAAAATACTTTGGCTTAAATGAATCAAAACCAAAATTTAATTTCAACACATATACAAAAATTATTTTTCTCTAAAAATAAACACAAAATTGATTCTAAAAAATTTAGAAATTTAATTAAATTTAAAATTAATTAAAGACAAAATTAAACACCAATTAAATAATGATTATTAAATAATAATAATTAAAGACCATTAATAAAGACCTTTTCAATATTAATTAGAGAGCAAATTAAAAACCAATTAAATCTTAGATAAGCCTACCAATCTTTTGACAATCTTTTCTGTGGACATTTGTACTAGTGGACATTCAAAACCTCCTACTAGGATTTGATTTCCTAAACAATTTTGGTTCATTGATAGATTGCCAACAGAAAATGAATATCAACCCCACAATATTGTGTTCAAAAAAACTAAAAACATTTAATGCCAAAAAAAAAAAAAATAAATAAAATTAAAGGTTTATTATCAAAGACCATTAAAAATAATGATTATTAAATAATAATTATCAAATAATTATTATTAATTCAATAATGATTGCTAATAATTAAGATTAATTTAATCAATTTAATATCTAAATGATGTAATTTATTTAGTAATCTAATTAAGATTATTAATGAAATAATGATTATTAAATAATAATTATTAAAGACCATTAATAAAGATCTTTTCAATATTAATTAAAGAACAAATTAAAAACCAATTAAATTTAATTTCTAATTTTAGAAATTGATTCTAAAAAGATGGTTATGCATACTCATCAAAAAGAAGTGATGCTGAACATGAGCCAACATCTTCATCTGTCTCTTCATTCATATTCATATTTCCAATCTGTTCTGTAATTTCCTTGTAGAGAAGCACATACTCTCGAAGATTAAGGAGCCGAGAAGATTCCACTTTCATTGTACTTATGTTAATCTAAAAAAAAAATACAATAACAAAATATCATTGAAAGAAACATTCGGATGAACAAAGTATCTTAGGTGTCTTCTGAACACAGTCAACTGTATCATAATTGTTCTTAGGAAAGATAGTGGTGTGGTTTCTTTTGGCTTTCTCCATTGTTTTAAATTCAGTTGTCCTTTTCTCAGATTCTTATATTATGTGCCTACCAAGGCTAAAAAAACCAGTCTACCCTGCTCTTTTGCTTATAACCAGAGGAGATCAATTCACGTTTTTCTATAGCATTTGTGAAGTGTGTGTGTGTGTGTAGGTGTGTGCATGTAATTGTTTTAAAAAAAATGTAGTGTATTTGATGACATAAAAGATGCATGGGTGTACTAAATGCACCCTCTTTTGAGCAGAAGGCATATTCAATGGTTGAATACTATATCAAATGTTAGTGGAACTTCAGCCATTTATCCCAGTTCAAAACTAATTTCCTTTTGTGCATTCACAACAAATTTATGAAAATCCTAACTTTTTTTTTTTTTTGGCAATCTTGGACCTTTATGCCCTCCACTCAAAAAGAGACAGTGTATCAAAACTTTGTTATTATTTTAACTACCTCCACTCTTTGGCAATGTTTATTGTTTTAAGAAAAGAGGTGATTAGAATTGTAATAAAATGTAAACATATGATGAAAGTGAATTTATACATTTTTTTTGTTCTTACAATATTTACAACAATATTATTAAACACTATTTGATTGTTTATTTACACTATTTATTTATTTGCTTTTGGAATGATAACAAAAGGTGCAAACAAATATGGGGACCAAATTTCTGGAAGCCCTAAAATATATGAATGGCAAAAAATCATATACATGAGTTCTTCTCATATCTTGCATAGATTTCTCTCCATACAGTAACTAGAATGACATATATTTCTATCTGATTGCATAACACTTAATCTGTTTGCATCTTCTGATAGAAAAAAACCTGTTATCTTTTGAAGTCTCTGATTGAGCGTTAAGGGCATCTCATACTATACAAATCTGTTGTATCCTTAAAGAAGGTTACAAATAGATATAGGTGGTCCTCAAGTGAAGGAACAGCAATACGCACATAGATAAAAGAAGAGAGGTTTATTGCAAAAGAGAATATACTACTGAAAGACAGGGAATCAAGTGGCAGGCTAGTAATTCTCGAAGCAAGGATATTTGCCAACCGCCCCATGTGGTCAGATGTGGCACAAGGCCGAATTTAACATGGGGTATCCGAGCCCATATGCTCGGGCAAAAGTTCCCCTGTAAAAAATGGGGTTGTGTAGCTGTTTACCACCCTAGACGAGACTGCCCTTTGGCATAGCCTCATCTGGGTTCCTCTCTGCCTGAAGGCAGAGAGTTCGACTAGCTTAGCTGGAGACGAATCTCCAACTAATTGCTGAAGCAAGCCCCCAGGTATATCCTATGCTCACCATATATATCTACTGATATAGTCAGTCCCCATAGGCGATAGGGAGTGTGGGACATTCCATTATAACAAAAGCAAAGTTAAAATGATAGCCTATGGTAGTGATCATTGGGGATTAAATTAACCTAAAAAAATCTAATTCACATATCTTCACAGGAAGATATTTTTTCTATGTATATTTTTCAGACATTTTTTTCAAAAAGTGTACATAAAAAAATCAAGTAGAAATTAATATGTAGTAATGGAATGTCCCATACTCCTTTTTGCCTATGTGGACTGACTATATCAGTATATATATATATATATATATATATATAGTGTGCAAAGGATATACCTGGCAGACTTGCTTTAGGAATTACTAGTTTGCTAACCAACTTACTGTCTTTCAGTAGTGTATTCTCTTTTACAATAAGCCTCTCTTTCTTTCATCTATGCATGTGTTGCTGTTCCTTTCACTCAAATATCACCTTTGTTTGTAACCTCTTTAAGGATACAAAATAATAATAATAATAAAATAACATAACAATATCAAATTGAGACGCTATAAATGGCTGTTTTGAACCACACAGTTTAAAAATGCCATAACTCGGCTCAAATATGAGGTAAATATAAGAATTGACACAGCTTTGCTAATAATCAGACAATAATTTCATCATAATACAAAGTGGGACCACCAAAGGTGTTTTTGACTTGATCTATATTAGTGTTCACCTACAGGCATGTATTAGTATCTAAGCCCCAGTAAAAGTGGTAATTAATAATGGGCAGCATCTTGCTCATTTGCATCAGTTTTCACTTAATGCTTTGTAAAGTATAAGGCCAAGCTTTGTTCTGTAGTAAGACAGCCTCCATTCTTTCTTGGCCAAAATGTTTACATCTTTTGATACACTGGTTCCAAATCACATCAGTATTACTTGGCTGTGGTCTGATCAAATTGTAAGAAGTTACTATGGATTACACTGCAGCACCACCAAATATTCAAGAGAATATTTTAGTAGAGATTTGATTTTAGGAATGTTAGCAACATGTCAACCAAAAGAAAGTCACATTTCTGCTTATTGTAGAGTAACCACTTTTCATCAACAGTAAACACTGTTTATTTTTTTGGTCTGTCTGTTTGTTCATTTGGTTTTGGTTCTTTTTAAATATTTTGCTGAAAAGACCAACCCTGAAAAGTAGAGTATAACAATAAAAATTGAATAATAATGGAAAAAGAAATATTTAAAGACTCACATTTGAAAACCTAATCCTACAGAAGGCTGCCATTTTTACAACATGGGTAATCTAGTTTTTTAATATAACCATAATCTACTTTTTTTATAAAAACTGCAATCCTTTTTTAGTTGATTGCTTGATTTTGTTTAATAGAATATCAACCTCTACAGGTTATTTAATGCTGAAATCTAAATATTTTGTACACAATTGTATGCCTTCAACTACAGATAAAATGTTTTCTTAGTCATTTTGCTTTAAATATGTATTGTTGGTAATTTTACTATAAGTATGTATTGTTGGTCATGTTTTATATAAAAATATATTGCTGCTATTTTTACTATAAAAATGTATTTTTATACTTTCATAGTGTTTTGCTTTTGTTTGAGGGTTCACTATTTTTCCATAGCTGGAACCCTAACAGGTGCTACCACACGAGGTCAGGGTAGACCTGGGAACAGCAGCAATTAAGAAGTGGTTCCACGCTCCTCAAAAGCTCCAATCTCTCAATCAGAGCCTTGCTGCCAGATGTAGTTTATTTTCATACCCAGAAATAATCCTGTTTTTATTCTGTACATCAAAATGGTAAAGACAATTCTTTAACAAAAATTTCACAAAGAGTAGTCTATTATTCCTAAATTAAAATGAACAAAGAATTTAGAAAACATATCTCACCTTTTGGCAACGTATCCTAACCGTTCCTTTCCACAATAATGTGTCATCTGTTCCTATGCATACAGAGAAACGTAATTGTTTTCCTTTACGATCAGCAAAGCTAGCAGTACTGCAAAGACATAAAAATAAACCTGTGTACAACTGAAAATATGATTACTTACATTGTTGACATTATTCAGACTGTTATTTCATCTTCATTTACATATTCATAATGTTTCAGCCGTTGTACACCCCAGCCTTCTTCAGGTGACTGGAATTTCAAACCAAACCCTTTATTTTGTCCACCAGGGTAGATTGTTCTTGTTCCACGGACCATGCCTCTTCCAGATGTCTCAATTATTTCCCTTTTAACTCAACTCTGCAAGTTTTGATTCACCACTGCTATAGCCTGGTATTGAACTCACATCTAGTCAATGGATCTAAAGCTTTTATCCACTGGGCCATGTGTCCTTGAGGAAATAAAGGGTTCGGTTCAAAATTCCAATCACCTGAAGAAGGCCAGAACACACAACGGACAAAACATTGTGAATATGGCAATGAAGATGAGGATAACAGTCCAAATAATGTAAATAATATAAGTAATCATAATACCTCATTTCAGAGATATAGACAAATATTGAAAATATGCTGTATATAAAACAGTTTATTCAAATATATATATATATATATATATATATATATATATGTGTGTGTGTGTGTGTGTGTGTGTGTGTGTGTGTGTGTGTGTGTGTGCAAAAATCCGTGGGTAAATAATGCAAGTGAATCCTAATAATATAAAATATTAAAACTGATCAGCAAAGAGAGCTCAATGTATTTATTACAGAGCATATATAAATGAATTACATGTAAGAGAAATTCAAAAATACCCTATACGTATATCTATTTCTCCCTGCAAGAATTACCTTGCAAGGAGTTTGGAGATAAAATTAAAGGGAGCTTAAAAATTTTCAACTTTAAAGAATCAAGAAAGAAAGAGAAAGGGAAAGATGAAAAGTAAAAGAAAAAATAGAGAGAACGAAAAAGGAGAAAAGAAAAAAACAGGGAGAAATAGAGGAAAGGGAGAAGGGATAAAATATCTAAAGACAAAGTAAATTGTCTAGACAAAGCTTAAACACAGTTTCATGGTGGTAGGAAGTGTTGGGATTCAGACACCAGTTAAAATAACCTTGACCTATATTTTAAAATATTAATATCTAGTTTCAATAAGGGAAAATTACAGAAGAAATTCAAACTTCAAAAAATTAGAGAAGGTTTTTATAATTATTTTTAAGAAAAATTTTAAGGAAGGGTAATTAAAAGGTAACATCTAAAATAATAATATGTATAATATGATAATTGAAATAATAATTAATGAAATAATTTTTAAAGACACGTTATTAAGTAAATTTAATAAAACATTATATATTAAATATAAATTAATAGGTAATAAATATAAGCTATTAAATAAATTTGAAACAATATATAAGTGATATATAAATTAATTATTAAATATAAATTAAAAAATAAACCATATGATTAATTTAAATATAAATTAATTACTAGATATAAAAATAAATTGATAAAAATACAACTATTAAAAATAAGTAAAAGTTAATTGTTAAATATAAGTTTTGAATATTAAATCTAAAGTTAAATATAAAATTATAAAACTATAATTTAAATAAAATATTAAAATAAAAAAATCATAAAATATAAAAAATAAATAAGTAAAAAATTAATAAATAAAAATAAAAAATAATTAAAAGAAATAAAACAATACATGTAGTATGGACAACAATAAAAAAGAAATAATAATAATAATAATAGTAGTAGTAGTAGTAATAAAAACAACAGTGGAATCATTAACAACAACAACCACCACCCTCCTCACTCGAGACATGACCCTTTGACCTTTAAGTAAGTGTCTGACCATCACCAACACAGATGTTTTTTTTTCTTTTTCAAATTTGGTACACTTCATGATACAAATTGAATGGTGCCTATTTTATTTCTCTAGGTCAAAGAGTTCCCAAGATATGACCCTTTGACCTTTTTGCTTGTAATCCACTTAGGTTATCATTTAATCTTGAGTAAATTGTAACATATGTTCAGGGATTTGTAATTTGATTTTCCATCAGTGGATAATTCTTACCATGATAAATATATAAGATAATTTGAAAAAAACCTCTATTTTGACATGTTTCAACAAATGAACCACCATTATCAGGAAAATTATTTTTATTTCAACAAATGAACCATCATTATCAGGAAAATTATTTTTATTTCAACAAAATCTACATTAGCAAGACGCCACATGATTCACATTAGACATGTGAACACTTGACTTTTACTTTAATTTACTCAAAGATCCATTGAAAGTGCAATGATCTACGAAGCCTCTACAATTAGGGATGTTTCAGTTTATCACCTGTTTTTAATAAATTAGTACCGAAACAGTGTGGGATAAGAAAACTTCAAAATAAATAAATGTATAAATAGATAAAAGTAAAAACTGAGATGAAATGATAAATGTTACAGTTAAAATAAAACTTTTTTTTTCGTTATTCTATCTCCTGGTATGTGCTTATCTCAAGGACCTTATCACTTTTTCCTTCTGCTTACTATCAAAGCTCAACTTTATTTCTGAAATGTGAGACACAAATCTTTTGATAAAAGTCAACTAAATACCACCAAGTCCTGTGCTGCCTCAGGGTATAAGCAATCACTCCTCTACACAACTTTGTGTTTTTTGTTGCTATCAGCAATACTTGATTCTTTGTGACCCTGTCTTTTCCCCCTCCCCCGCGATACACTACCCAAACTTGTTTCTCCAGTTATATAAACTTGTTAAGTAGGTTGTTGACTGCTTTCTCTTGTCTTTGATGCACCCTGTGAGCATTAAATTCTCCAGGCATTTTCTTCCCCATTATATGTCCCCAAAACTTCAACTGCCACTTTCTGATTTTAACCAACAGATTCTTTTTAGTTCCTATTCACCTTAAAACTCACTCAATTTGTCACATGCTTTGCCTATGGCAATCTTAACATTTGTCAGTAAAACCACATTTCAGTTGCTTTCATTTATGAAAAAAACTGTCTCCAATTCATTGCCACATAAGAGAGTAGACATTACATCACAGTCTTACAAACATTTTTTTTTCTTTCCAATTTTATGTTTTTTATTGCCATGTCTTATTCAGTGTCTGTAAAGTATACTTCACTATTCCTATGTGCATTTGATGTTCTGTGCTGCGGTTTCTGCTATCTGTTGCTACACTATCCAGAAAGATGAATTTTTACACCCGATTGATTTCAATATCCCCAATGTGTAACTCTTGTAGCGAATGAATGAATGAATGGCTACAGCAATGATTCCCAAATGCCATGACATGGCACACTAGTGTGATGTGCAATCCTCTTAAATATACTGTGGAATATTGTCACAGCATCCATATATGTGTGTGTGTGTGTGTGGAAGTAGTAATTAGTATTTGAATAAATGAATAAGTATCAAACTTTTTTTTCAAATAATTCTTTTCACTATTCTTTAATTATGTTATTTAAAATACTTTGTTTTAATATTCATTTTTTAAAATACCCTTTAAAAAATTTTCTAAGTGTGCCATGATATATTCATTTGCTCCTTGGTGTAATGTTGCTTAAAAGATTGAGAAATTCATTGTATCAGAACCAGGTTGAGAACTTTCAAAGAAATTGATTTCAACATATATCTCTATCTATAAAAGGCAGAATATGTGTGTGTGTGTGTGTGTGTGTGTGTGTAACAATTTTCGATGGATTTGCATCAAAATTTACATGCACAAAGTTAGCGGGAAGGCCAAGACCAACTTTGCATTTTCCAACTCCCATCAATAGTGAAAATAATTGATTTTTTCATGCTTCTATGACAGTTTTCATGTAGTTTACAGCCATTTTGTACTGGCCAGAATGAGAGCCAATAGCTGGCTGCCACAAATAAGCAGGAAGATTCTATTAACCAGCGTGAGAGCCAATAGCTGACTGACACGAATGTTAACTAGCATGTTAGCATGCAAAAAAATTGATAGCTGCATTCATCACAAGTGGGAAAAATTAAAATCTGCATGGCACTTTACTCCAATTGGCTCATTCGCTTACTTAAACTCAACGTTGATTCTGATTCCGCAGAACTGGGTTGGGTGTGAAAAAGTATTTGTTGTTAACATCCTTTTTTCATTCAGTTTTCCCAGTTACAAATCCTTTTTTAAAGCTGATCGTTTTGTGTTCATTTTGTTTGGTTCTTTTTTTGTAACAGATTTAATATTTAGTATAGAGCTTAGAAAAAATTTGCAGTGTGAGATAGGCAAGAAGTAAAGCATGTAGCAACATCAGCAAGGCAAAGGGCACTCCTTTAAAGGCAAGGAAGGGCAAAAATATTTTAAGTCAAGTGATAGCGATTGCTGTATGAGTCGTACGATTTTTTAATCAAGCATGGGCAATGCCAGGCCATGCTGCTAGTACTTTAGTATATATTAAAATTGAAACAGCTAAATATCTTCTTTGCATTGTAGTAGTTATTGGTTCAGACTTTGTGATGTCATTTGTGGCTGTGTGCCATTGGAAATTGCTTGGTGTGGCACATGTGTCATGTGTGCCATAGGTTGCTGATCCCTGCTATACAGCTTAAATAAATCTGGTTTATTTATATGCCTTTGCCCCACTCTTTTTCTTACTTTGCTATACTTACTTAATTCATTATCTATTCACATTATTTTAATCATTTCACCCTAAGAAAAGCAATAAAGCCACTAAGACACAAGAGGTCACTGATTGTTAGATCCAGTGACAGGACCCAAAGAGTGTGAGTTCAATACCCGGCTAAGGTATAATATAATCTTTCCACTTCATGTCAGCAGAAAATGTTAGACCGAAAAGGAACATCAAGCTACTCTCCTCCGGCATACAAGTCATTTAATAATACTAATGAAAAAATGAACAATCCCTAACTAACCACTCCTTTTAAAAATCCCTTGTTCTCTGTTTAGAATTAGATTTCTGATTCCTTCTAAAGTCTTTTAATTCTCTTTCACTCACAAAAGCCACTTGCATCTTCTTGGCATTATGTCCGAATTGATTAAATAAATAAAAATTGAAATCTTTTAACAAGCAGAACAAAAAAGTTACCTCCCTTGGTTTTTTTTCTTTTTTTAAAATAAAATGATTTGATATAAATATGGTTGATACTTACGTTCGATTGAGTTCATTGACCGAGTCCAAAAATTCATCATACGTGAGCACAGCAGTTTTCTTAATGATGTCCAAATGTCTGGTCAGCTTTCCCTGAACAATGCCAAGGTGGCTGACCATTTCTGGAAAGCTGTGTGACTGACCCATAATGAAGCTAATTTATCCACAGCGGCCACAACTGTTGTGTATTTAAAAAGAAAGAAAGAATGAAAATAAGATTAAAAAAGTGTTAACATAGACAGCAGTGATTATGTTATCACTTATCTGATAAATAAGCCTTGGGACAAAGTGGTATTTTTATTAGCCTATTTAGCAGTATAGAAGAACCAGTTTTTCCCTCCCGGAATTAGAATCTCATACATTTGTAACAAATGCACAAAAGGAAATTATTTACATTCAGACTAGTGTCCTCATCTTTGTTGTTATTATCACAATTTTCTGGTTATTGTTCCCTTATCAAATGCTTGTCAATTCAGGTAACCTTCAGAAAATTCTGAACTGAACCCTTTATTTATTCCACTGTCCATGTATTGGGATAAACTCATCTTTGTTCTTATTTAGTACAGCTTATAGTTATTGAATTGCATGGAACTCACAATTTCTATGTCATCAAATTCATGGAACAAGACTTTAATCAACAAGGATGAAGTTCCAGTAAAATTTAAGGCATGATCCAACAATTTTTCCTTCTTAATATTCTCTACTGAATGAAAGTGATTTTTTATATACCATCAAAAATGACAGATAGATAGATAGATAGATAGATAGATAGATAGATAGATAGATATGAATCACCTGAGACAGATTGATACATAGATATGAATCATTGAGACAGATAGATAGATACATAGATAAGAATAAGCTGAGATATAGATAGATACATAGATAAGAATAAGCTGAGATATAGATAGAAATAGGCTTAGATAGATAGATAGATAGATAGATAGATAGATAGATATGAATAGCTTGCAATAGATAGATAGATAGATAGATAGATAGATAGATAGATAGATAGATAGATAGATAGATAGATAGATAGATATGAATAGCTTGCAATAGATAGATAGATACATAGATATGAATCACCTGAGACAGATAGATAAGAATAGGCTGAGATAGATAGATAGATAGATAGATAGATAGATAGATAGATAGATAGATAAGAATAGGCTGAGACAGATAGATAAATAGAGGAATTATCCAGATTGTGAATGTTTAGCCGTCTGAGTTTTTGAATTCATAGCCGTCCTTCAACTACACATGCTGCCAACCATGGCTAAAGATCTCAGTCTATTTAATCAATAGTAGAAGAGATCAATTTTCACACTTTTCCCCAAAAATATTTGTATGAAAGTGAATGTAACAAACTCAACTGGTGAAATTGACTCAGAATGTGAACACTGCTTTCCAATTTCAAATTTCAGTCATGTTCATTAGATTCACTTATATGCAAATACCCTTGGAAAAGGTATGAATCCACCTCTTCTCACCACAGATATCGGTTAATAGAAAATGAGACTGGATTGCTTGGCCTTGGTTGCTAGCATGTCTTGAAAAACAACTCTGAATTTAAAACCATATGTAGCCTTAGCTCAGTATACTTCCTGCTATTCCCTGCTGCTGTGACAATGGACTGCTCCTACTTATGAATATTCCAATTAGAGTAGGATTTGAGTAGTATTTGATTTACTCAAGTTTTTCCATTCTATGTATGATTACTTAATAAATTTTGTTTCTTCTACTTAGTCTTCTGTTCCATTGATACTCTCTGTAACTACAGCCTTCCTAATTCTCAGCTATTTTGAATAAAGATAACATTATAGCAATACTAAATGCAGCTAAGGAAAGTAATGATCCCAACTATGGTCAGCTTTCTTGGCTATTCATTGTAAGTTCATCTCCAGAATCTTGTAGCTCAAATAGGATGATAGAGATTAAGTTGAAAGGGCCTGAATGTGACATGATATACCACTTGGACCCAATATCTGTCAGTGTAGATAGATATGAATAGCCTATCTATCTAAGCCTATTCATATCTATTTATCTATCAAAGCCTATTCATATCTATCTATCAATCTAAGCCTATTCATATCTATCTATCAATCAAAGCCTATTCATATCTATCTATCAAAGCCTATTCATATCTATCTATCAAAGCCTATTCATATCTATCTATCAATCTAAGCCTATTCATATCTATCTATCAATCTATCTTCATCTATCAAAGCCTATTCATATCTATCTATCAAAGCCTATTCATATCTATCTATTCATATCTATCTATCAATCTAAGCCTATTCATATCTATCTATCAATCTAAGCCTATTCATATCTATCTATCAATCTAAACCTATTCATATCTATCTATCAATCTAAACCTATTCATATCTATCTATCAATCTAAGCCTATTCATATCTATCTATCAAAGCCTATTCATATCTATCTATCAATCTAAGCCTATTCATATCTATCTATCAATCTAAGCCTATTCATATCTATCTATCAATCTAAGCCTATTCATATCTATCAAAGCCTATTCATATCTATCTATCAATCTAAGACTCTTCATATCTATCAATCTAAGCCTATTCATATCTATCAATCTAAGACTCTTCATATCTATCAATCTAAGCCTATTCATATCTATCAATCTATCAATCTAAGACTCTTCATATCTATCAATCTAAGCCTATTCATATCTATCTATATATCACTGATTCCTCTTTCTATGCTGTTATTTGTTAAACTATCTACAACCCCCTGCCCCCATACAATATTCAATATTTAATAACTCAACAAGTGTTTACATATCTTCAAATCAACCAACCCAACTGAACCCCACAGTCTGCTGTCTCAAATACGCCTGTTATCATAGATAAAGATGAATCAATAAAGCCAAATGAAACAAATGAATCATGTAGAAATATTAACATTTGGCAAAATGTTTTAAGTGAAATGAAACAAATATTAAAGAAAAAAAATACATACAAATTAAAGTTGTTTAAAGCTCATCATTTGGAAACTTTGCAGTTTGCCATAAGTGGATTTATTTCTATTTCGAAATCTAATATGAGTCAATCTTTATTTGCTCATAGATCCCATCATATGACAGTCCTATGACTAAAAATGACTTGCCAGTCCAATGATTTTAAATAGAAAGTTTATAACTCAACGAGAAATAATGACTACATTGTGACTACTAAATAATTGGAGCTATGATTCCATTTCAAAACAACATTAACTTAATTAGGCTTGTAAGTAAAGGCTGAAGCAGACCTCAAATTTCATCATTCAGTTATTAACAAAGTTTTGAAAAAATTATCCAAAGATTACGATTACCCTTGTCTCATAATTGTTGTGACATTTAGTGTATAAAATATATATGCAAGTGTAACGTCTATTATGGGACAAATGTACTACTTTCTAATATCTCATCTTGTTCTTTTTTAGTACTGCTCAGTTATTTGCTCATTTTATTCCCACTGCGTGTGAGTCTACTACCTGGCCCAGGGACTGAACACACAAATTCTATGCCACCAAATTCACAAACTACTATTTTAATCCACTTAATGTCAAGCCTTAGAACTAATCTATTACTTGAGTGCAAAATTACTGAAATAATCATGAGTAATGTAAATAATAACTCTTCATACCAAAATTGTTGACAGTGTATGAAATGTTTATGCAAATGTATCAACTATTATGGGATAGAGGTAACAAAATTTAAAATGATCAATATACAAAGTTTTTTTTTTCATCATTTTTTTATACTATTGTTCATCCACTTAAGCCATTTAAAGCAGACGGTTACTGAATGGGGTTGTTTTATGAATGTAAGAATTGTAGATTATGAAGATATAAAGGATAAATAACAGTTGACCCTAGAATTGATGTTTGTTAAGATTGTAATGATTGGGGAAGTATTCTTTTGGAAGTTTGTTCCACAAGGCAGCAGCTCTTAGAAAGAACTAGCAGTAGAGCCCGGCGTTGCCCGGGGATGTAACAGTAAGAGATAGATCAAGTATCGACCATCATAAAGACTGAAAAATGAAATTGACAAAGATTATTGTTTAAGGTTGATGGACACGCATTTCTTAATTCTGTTTTTTTTTTTTTTTGTTTTTTTTACGAATTGGTCAAACCCAAACTCAAACAAAAACATTGTTTTCAATTGTTATGGATCTACCGATTAAATAGAATTTTATTATAAACAATTGTCTTGTAAATGGAATTTTTAAAGCATTCTGTATGTAAAAATTCAGAAAAAAGTCTGCAAGACAATAAGAAACACTACCTGCCAAAAAAAAGTGAAGTTTTGTTGAAATCGGTTGAAAAATGTAGGAAATCCGATCCCATATATAAATGAACACACACACACACAACCTGGGTTTTATAATAAGTATAACTCGATATGAGTTGTCCCCCTTTCATTCTCGTGATGCCTCTTAATCGTGTTTTCAAATTGATTTCGTGCAAAAACAATTGTGTTTTTCCAATATTTGGCACTGTTAGAACCACCGCAAGGTAATTTTATGTAGTCCTGTGAAGTTTTATTAAAATCGGTTGAAAAATGTAGGAAATCCAATCCAATATATAAACGTACAGACACACACACACGCACACAATCTGCGTTTTATAATAAGTAAGATGATCTAACAAATCGTATTCATTTAGTAGCCTTTCTGTAATCTTTTACAATTTATGATTTTTACTTATTGAATGCAGTAAAAAAATTGCATATTTTGCTTGTGGTGATTCATAATTAGAATTCTGATTTGAATATATTTTCCACTCATTGTTTCTAATAAAAAAATATTAACTTCATTTGGGTTTATTAACTATGATCTAACAAATCTTATTCATTTAGTAGCCTTTCTGTAATCTTTTACAATTTATGATTTTTACTTACTGAATACAGTAAAAAAAATTTGGACACCATATGTATTTAAAGTAGTTTCCAGTTATTATTTTTAGTTAGGAGGACTTGTGTATGTTTAGATTTCATGTTTACTTTTTGTGTATCGTTCTCTCTCTGAAAAAAAAACCGCTGAATCACCGGAAGTTAACGGCATTCGGACATTTGAGTAGCCGGCAGTAACTTCCGTCCGGGTGCGATACACTTAACCGTGCTTTCAAATTGATTTTGTGCAAAAACAATTGTGTTTTTCCAATATTTGGCGCTGTTAGAACCACCGCAAGGTAATTTTTTATTTTCCTATAAAAATATATTGCTGGTCATTTCACTATAAAAAGGTATTGTTGATAATTTTACTATAAAAATAGATTGCTGGGCATTTTACTATAAAAATGTATTGCTCATTTTCTATAAAAATATATTGCTCATTTTACTATAAAAATGTATTGCTCATTTTACTATAAAAATGTATTACTGGTCATTTTCCTATAAAAATATATTGCTCATTTTCCTATAAAAAATGTATTGCTCATTTTCCTATAAAAATGTATTGCTGGTCATTTTCCTATAAAAATGTATTGCTGGTCATTTTCCTATAAAAATATATTGCTGGTCATTTAACTATAAAAATGTATTACTGATCATTTCACTATAAAAAGGTATTGTTGGTCATTTTACTATAAAAATAGATTGCTGGTCATTTTACTATAAAAATGTATTGCAGATGTATGTACATATTTAATTAAATGTGAAAGAAGGATTTTTTAAACATTAGTGATCTCATAATCTCAGATAGCTCTTCAAACTTTATGAATTCAAATTCTCTTATAAGTCAAGAAGTTTCACCAAACTCATGATCAAAAAGTCTTTGTCAATTTAGCATAGAACTTATGTTTATATCTAGTGATTTCAACTGTAAAATGAGGAGACCTTACTGCCAATATAGTACTGCACTTAAATTCATAAAGTCTAGGTACCATAAAAGAAAGTAATGTTTATTTTGAATAATACAAAAATGTGAAATAACCCAAAAGGAGGGATAGGAGAAGGTTGGTCTTCAATCCATCTCATCTTAAACTTAGCTAGCCACAATTACTGACCCAAACAAACTACACTATTCCTTACACCAAAACAACACATTCTTACTTACTATTCTTATTACAATCACCATAATACCTCAAAGTCTCTATGTAGTTCTAACTAGTTCCCATATGCATAATTTGCCTGAAAGGGGAAGGGAGATAAAAATAAGGATATTTAAAAAGAGGAAAGTTCATCAGAACAATTACCATGAAAGTATTTATAGAATAGGGAAGCTATGTTACGGTGATGGGAAAGTGACTGAAGCCGAGATGCCAGGTCAGGACCGATGACATTGCAGATTCTTCTTGGAATTTTTATCAAGGATCTCTAAATATATAGCAGACCATACCAGACCATATGTGGCAGCAATATTCCAAGGGTGGACGAATGATAGACTTATAAATATGTAAGATAAATTCAAGACAAATTGTCTCACACAACACAGTGAACCAACTTCCTATAATTTTTTCATGGATTTAACTAGTTAATGACTATCAACATTCACACTAATGACTATTAACACCATCTGTGAATATATATTTCTTCATTATTTATTATCGACCATTTTTAAGTTCATAGCAGAACTTGGATCTTCTTCAAGGTTAATCAGGTTCATAAAGGGCCTTACTCTGTTGTGCTGGCCTATGACATGCTAGTAGGGTGTTTGAATTAAGAGTTTTCCTTCTCTTAGGCTGTTTGCCCTACCAAGACAAAAAAGCCCAGCCTGCCCCCACTATTTACCCATAGCTGAAGAGAAAAGAAAAAGAATCATGTTTTTCCAAGCTCATTCCATTTTCTGTTTTGATTACCATGATGCCACCTGCACATTTTGACTAGTATTTCTTTCATCTTAATTTTAATTGCTTTTCATTATATCTGATTAGATCCTCAAGTCTATGGCCATCAGTAAACAAGTAGTAATATTAGATGAAGCATTGTCAACCATTATTCATTTTTGACTAGTATTTCTTTCATCTTAATTTTAATTGTTTTCATTACAACAAATGAATAATACCAAAGATTGGTTGCCTTTTCAAGGCTAAAGAACTCTAATATAGCTGGAGAGAGAAAATGGATTCATGCCTTTCCCAAGGGCAGTAGTGTGAAATAAGTTTTTGTTTGTTTGTTTGTTTGTCTTCTTTTATGATATCTCAACCTCAAAAGAGTTATTTAATGACAACAATTTTTTTTTCTTTTTAAATAAATACATATGAATAAAAAAAAAAGCATTCTTTGTAATAAAATAAGTTTGTAAATCAAGTTTCATTAACACTTTTGCAAAGAGGGACTCTGTCGAAAGACAATTACATTGCTGGTAATATTCTTTCCTTCAATAAAGCATTGTGGGCAATATTTATTCTCTCCCTATCCGATTTCTTAGTTTTATTTCTGCAAAGAGTTTTTTTTTTTTATCAAGAATCTGGTTTTGTAGATATATTTATTTTTTTATTATTTTTTTTATAAAAAAATTTTCTATTGTTATTCTTAACTGTTTTATATATTCTTGTAAAGGTCAACCACTTTTAGAAATGATAGTATATCAACCACAGTGACTTTCTCGAACAGTACAAACATGTTATTAGTAATGTAAAATTGCTGCCTTGAGATACCTAGTTCTGGACACTGTCAAAATATGTTCAATGGACAATGCTGTTTTACCTGCTTGTCATACCAGTTGAACTTAGTATGAAAGAATGTATCATTCATGTATGGCCAATGTGCAAGCAGGCTATTACAACCTCCTCTTTTCAAGACTTTCTGAAAGATGTATTACTTACTCCAAGCTTGGGCTGGATTGCATAGAGTTTATTATGTGGATAAGTCTCCCAGTACTCTTGCCATATTTTAAAAATATATTTATTTATCTCCTCCTTAAAATTTGTATATGGGACCTTGATCCCTGTATCTACATTGATATCCAAAGCTGATTTGGCTGTTAGGTCTTCTTCTACCTTTTATTTCAATGTGGCAAGGGATCCAACATAATATTATATTTCTCTTTTTGTTCATTGTGTTGATTTTCTGTAATATTTTAATAATCATTCAATTAGTGGATTTGTTCTCCTCCAAAGCTGATAGGATGAAGAATGAGTCTGAAAGAATTAAGGAATTCTTTAGTTTACTCTCAGTGATGATGTCTAAAGCTAACTCAATTGCATAAGGCTCTGCAGTGAAAATCAAACTTCCTTTTGGGTGGCGTTTCTTTTTGGTAATTTTTTGGCTTACTGCTGCACATCCTATTTTCTCCCCACTTTTTGACCCGTCCGTATAGATTGTTGTATAATTGGGGAAGTTTTCCAGTATTTCCTGGAATTTGTCCAGAAATGTAAGAAGGTGGTTTTTTTTTTCTTTGGAAAATTATACATTTCAATAATGACTTCATGATGTTTAATCATCCATGGTGGAATACTGGATACCGTTATTTCTTGTATATTTGATAATGAAGTACCTAATTCTTCAGCAATTGATTTTATCTTATGTCCAAATGGTTGTATGGCATTTTCTGCTTGATGGAATTGATTGTAATAATTTGGATCAAATGTAGTTCTATAAGCTGGATTAGTTGGGCATGATTTAATTTTTACATAATACTGCAATGCCAGTTTAATATGCTGTAGATGTGAAGGGGTTTCACCAGCTTCTGTATATAAACTTTCCACCAGGGATGTTCTAAAGGCCCTGGGCACTAATCTGAGCCCTTGATGGTAAGTTGCATTGAAGATTTTTATGTACGATTTTCTGGCTGCCCCATATATAAAACTAGCATAATCCAATTTGGAACAAAGTAGCAATCTATATAGTTTGATCAAAGTATACCAATCTGTTCCCCATTCAGTATGAGCCACTACATGCAGAAGTCGTAGGACTTTGCTACCTTTCCTTTTCAAATACTTCAGATGAGAGATGAAAGTTAGTTTCCTGTCAAAAATTATACCTAAAAAACTTGTGCTGTTTCGTTACTTGAATTTCTGCTTCATCTAATTTCAAACATGGATCATTATGTAATTTTCATAATTTGCAGAAATGTATATATTTTGTTTTTGCTTTAGAAAATGTAAACCCATTTTCCATGGCCCATTTCTGTATTTTATTTAAGCATTGCTGAAGTTGCCTTTCTATCATATTCATATGTCAAGATTTGTACATGATTAAGAAATCATCAACATAGAGGGAGCATCTAACTCCTGGGCTTAGGGATCTAACTATGGAGTTGATTTTAATGCAAAAAAGTATCACTGATAGAATACTTCCTTGTGGAACTCCTTCCTCTTGTTAGTGTACTTCCTACTCAGTTTTGAAAATTTCAGTTTTTTAGGAAGTTCTCTATATCAGTCTACCTCTTAGGCCCAGTTCATGCAGATCTTTTAATATGCCAAACATCCCTGTAGTATCATAGGCTTTTTCTAAGTTGAAAAAGACTCCAGTGGATGTTCCTTCCCAAAAAATGCTTCCCTGACAAAGGTCTCCAGCCACACTAAGTGATCCATGGTACTTCTTTTTTTGACTGAACGCACATTGGTAATCACTGTTTAGACCATTCTTTTCCAAATACCAAGTCAATCTGTTGTTGACCATTCTTTCCATAGGTTTACACAGACAACTAGTTAACGCTATCGGTCTGTAATTTCCAGGGTCTGAATCATCCTTCCCAGGTTTCAGAATAGGAATGACAAAAGACTATCTCCACAAATCTGGGAAGCGGCCACTTGTCAATATGTTATTAAATAATTTTAGCAAAATTTGAAATGATTTGTTTGGCAGCTGCTTTAGGAATTGATAATAAATATCGTCTGGTCCTATAGCTGTATCATGGGCTTTCTTTAAAGATTCATTCAGTTCCTCTATCGTAAATGGAACGTTGTAGCCATATTGGATTTAAAATTCAATTTTTGTTTCTCAGCTTTTTGCTTGAACTTAAATTGTTGACTACCATTCTTGGTTGATGAATTTTTACAGATGGTTGTTACTAATTTTAGTGATGGTTATTACTAATTTGTCAGTGGTATCCTTATGGCTGGTTATTTTACTATTATTTATGGAAAGGCATTTTATCATATTAGTATGAAATTTACCAGCTATTTTCTTTATCGTATCCCATACAGATTTTGTTTTTGTCGCTGAACTAAGTTTGCTGACATAATTTTTCCAACATTCCTGTTTGTTTTCTTTGATTATTTTCTGAGCTTTTGCTCAAAGTTGCTTAAATTTCAGCAAGTTATTTGTTATTTATATGGTCCTTTGTTAACCCTAGAACACTAAACATCAATTAAAGTTACACCACTACTAACCATACCCAATTTTGAAAATATTAAAAAAAAAATATTAAATATAAATCTTTATTTGAAATATTTTACATGCAACCACTTCAAACTTTGTACTTTGAGTTAACATTAATAGGAACTGAAAAACATATTATTTAGGTAAGAAAATTAGGTACTGAAAATTGTAATTAAAAATAGGAAAATTTGCGCTGGGTACTATATACCCATGGTTAGTGTTCTAGGGTTAAAATCGCTTAATGCCCTTCTTCTGAGCCTTTTTACACTCGTATATTAAACCAAGTTCTAGTACATTTTTTTTAATTTTATTCTTTGGGATGCATTTCTTTGTTATAGACATCAGGATTTCTGTAAACTGTATTATGGCCCTGATGCATAATCCTTCTCGTTTTTCAGAACATGGGTTTTGAAATTCCTCCCAGTTTGCTTTACTCAATTGCTCCAACATTGAGGATTTTTGTCACTTTGTTCTGAATTTTGCAGAACAATTGGAAAATGATTGCTAACACATGTGTCCATCAGTACCTTCCAGGAAAAGTCCATAAAGACAGATGGATCACATAAAGATAAATCGATTGCAGAGTAACTGCCAGAGAATGGATATATATAAGTTGGGGATTTATCGTTAAAGATACACAAATCGTTGTTATTTATAACACAATGCATACTCTTTTCTTTTTGGTTTATATCTTTACAGTCCCATATGGCGCAGTGATGATTAAAATCCCCTAGTAACATAAAGGGAGCAGGGAGTTGCCTTATAATTTCTTGAATTTTTGTTCATTTATCTCTTCATTTGGTGGAATGTAAACCAAGCAGCAGATGTTAATTGGTTTGCATAGCATTACTTTTAGAGTAATCGCCAATAAATTTGTTCATCTGACTTTGTGGAATATCATTCCTGACTAGGTTGGATGTACCACCTGATGTCCGAAGACCAGTGTCATTTATATAAATGTATTGCTGGTATGATTTAATATTCATTTTATTATCCCCCTTAAGAAAAGCTTCCTGAAGGCTGATAACTGCTGGAGTCAGGTTTGTTATCAACAGAAGCAGCTCATTAATATTTGCTTTCACCCCACGGCAGTTCCATTGCATTATTTTATACATACTTTTGTGTTTATGGCTTATTAGTTCTTAATTTGTTTTAGTTCAGAAGTTTTATATGTCTGTGGGTTTTGGCTCTACACTTCCATCTCTTCCAACTATCAAAACGATTTTCAGTAGAGAGGTTTTGTAGATTTCTGGTTTTTGTTTGATCATTTTCATTCTCTTTCGTGATGCACTTAATCTAATGTTCAGGGACTTTGGTGGACATATAGGTGATCTCTGTGGCCTTTGTTCTACAGATGGATTAATTTGGGAGGAGTGGTTTGAGTCTGAGATGATGTTATACTCTTATTAACAGTTACCTTTTCCTTTGTACCTTTTCCTGGCTCAGCTTGCCCTAATTCTTTGTAATATAGATTTTTCAGATTTTTTTGAAAATTGGGCCAATAATTCAGGCCCCCAAGTGTATGAGTCTCTCAATAAGGTCCCTATACTTATGAGTCTGATTGGAGTTATTTGAACCAGCCTTATCCACTATTCTTGCATAGGAAGGGCCCACATGTACCCTTCAACTACTTATTTTGCTTCTGTAAAATAAATTTTCTTTTTATATTTCACTTCTATAATCTCTTTTTCTTTTTTCCAATAATCACAAGTTCGAGCATAAGTTGGATGATTTTCCTGGCAATTTACACATTTAATTTCATCCTGGCACTCATCTTCACCATGATCAAAGTCTTTTTGACAATATTTTGTGCATGTAGGGCTACTCCTACAGCTATCCCTATGATGTCCAAATTTTTGACATCTAAAACATCTCAGAGGAGCTGGGATACATAGCTCCACTGGCCTGGCATTGTAGCCTATTTTGATTTTAGATGAAATTTTAGATGAGTTAAACATAAGGATGTATGTATCCATATATAATTTTTCGTCATTTCTACTAATGGAGATCCTTTAGTAATCAAAGACTCTCTGTTTTCCCAAGGCAGATGAAATTTCATCTGGTGTGGCCAGAGAGGGCTCTTTACTTCTGATCATTCCTTTTGAAGTATTCAGTCTTGGGTGAGGGAAAGTTTTGATATTCATATTGTGAAAAGTCTTCATTTTCATTATAGATTCACCGTGTTTCCTGGTTTCAATCTCCACCATCCAATTGCCGTCTCTCATCTTTCTAACTGATTTCAGATTAACTGGACAATAGTTCCTCAATCAAGAAAGGGGATAGTCTCAACAAAGGAGTTTCCTCCAAGGACAAGCACAAAAAATCTTGGAAAGTCTGTAATAATTTCTTTTTCAGAATCAGAGTCTGAACAGTATCACTTGGGTTTTTTTTATTTTGATTCATAATTTTTATGAATTAAATTTCACTGCCTGTGTTTCTCACCCACCTTGGAGCCCAATGTGGGGACATGTCAAGAGGGAAACCCACTTGCCATTACAGGTCAGGGATACACAAACCAGTATACTTGCATCCATGAGAGACCCAGACCACCTGTCGTCACCACATTTGTTACACTACCCAAATTTTCAGTGAACAAATTGAAGGGTTGACAGCACTATGTTCAAGCCTAAATGTCTCTACGAACCAATTGACCCTCAGCCATTGCCTTCTAATGACTATACATTAGATTGAGTTGTTATTCATCCAATAATTCATTTGGGTAAAGTTTTTCCTAAAGTACTCAATAAATTGGCATCATTATAGGTATTAGGGCTTGACCTGACCAGCCGGTTGATCGGATCAGGCCACTCCAACTGCCCATCTAGTCCAGGTAAGGGCCAAAGTGGTGTGTTAGGAATCGGAAGTACCTAACCCTGACCACTGAAACCCTCAACCACCAGGATCTCCAGACATCACAGGTCGCAACCCATAGCAAACAGGTGGGCCCCATTAAGGGGGGGGCACCCCTCTGCAGAGGTGCAGTTAGCATATTCTACAGTCCCAGTTGACAGGTTGTGTACTCTGAGTATGAATTCCATTTTCTCTTTGCTGTTAACTAAAATAGGCATTGGCCATTTTCCACACTTTGTGTGAACAATTATCATTATTCACATACTTTATTTGTTAAATGAAGCTAAGTCTGGTTCAAGGACATATTGGGCACCACATGAGAAGTGAGATCACTAGCGTTGATCATTGCCCTCTGAGAAATGCTACTCAAAAATTTTAAAAATTGGAACAATGAGGTGAATATCATACAGATATTTTATTGTTGCCCTTTTAAGACTCACTTTGGTATATCAATTGGTCTTCACTCTCTCATCAAAAGACCGTGAAAACAAAATGATATGCCAGGTGATCTTGTCTTTCTTCTCATGCTTAAATTTGATAAACTTTTCAATTGTATTGTTAGCTACTGTCTTCCTGATTACTCTTCTATTGTTTGTGCTCCTTAATAATGTTTGTTTTCTAATTCTTTCACAGTCAGAAACCCCCCTTAGGTCTTAGTGACTTTATTGCCTTGCTTGGGGTGAAATGATTAAAACATATAAGAAATAAAAAAATAAGAGTGGGTACTGAAAAATTCTTTTCCTAACAAAGAAGCCCTACCAAAAATAATTATAGGAGTTGTTCAGATTTTCAGGAAGTAGAACAAGCCATAACACACACACACACACACACACACACAAATATATAAAGTGGACACTGTGGTTAGCACAGAGCAGTAACAGTCTGTTTCATGTCTGAATGCCATCTTCATGTCATGTGTATTGTGTCATCTTATAATAATGCACCATTGACCAGCATATATATAGTCGACCCAGCAGACAACACACATGGCCTGAAGATTGTGTTCAAGTATGAAACAGACTGTCACTACTCAGCGTTGACCTCAGTGTTCATTTTTATATTCATTCGGGATGCTGAAGGCAATATCAATCAGCTAAGTGACTAACTTTTATTCACATTAATAATACATATATAATCTTTTAGGCATGTCTGATTGAATAAATTACAAGTATTATGTCTGCTTTTTTATCACAATCCTTTCATATTCACAAATATTTTTCCATATATTACAATTAAATAAGGCAAGAAATGCACTGTAACAGTGAGAATCACTTTTATTTCCCAAGTACTTGGGAAATAAAAGTGATTCAGAAAAATATTCATATATTCAATCAGACGTGCCTAAAAGAAAATTTGCTGCCTAAATACACAAATATATACATATATATATATATATATATATATATATATGCATGCCAAAATGTGAGAAAAGACTTGCTGAACTAACAAAAGAGTCTAAAAGTGCAAGACTTTGAAAGCCTTTTTCAAACAAACAAGGTAAATTTTCTTCTTTCTTATGAACTTTGAAATTTTACAAGAAAACATTTAGATTGACTTATTTTCCACAATCTTTGAATAAACATATATCTAAAACAGAATCCGTTTTTCATAAATTTTCAATAAGAAATAAAAAAAATTGTAATGGGATTGGTTTAGCTAATAGGTAGTTAGCATAAAGAGAGCTATAACTATTGTTCACGGGCAACTTTGAGTCAGTATACATAGGATATCTACAGTTACTAAGTTTGATCATCATAACAGAATGACGCTTGACAGAGATCTGTTGAACACAGAACTTGAAAACGTAAAGATAGGTACCTCCATGAGAACTAGTAAAATAACAAATCTTCATCACTTTTTTTTTTTTTGCATGGCAGACATCTTGCAAAAATAAAAATGATTGTTGGATGTTAATGAAACTTTCAGAAACTATTCACAAATGATGTAAATTATTATAAATATATTTTCTTCTTTTATAGTCATGGAAAAAAAATTTTTTTAATATTTATTACTCCTCGCCATAACTAATTTTATGAAAACTCTAGAAATTCAATTGCATTCAGTTTATTGATTATATTAGTTAAAAGCACAAGGCTTTGAGGAAAGCAAATCATATATTTTTTTTTTAATTTGACCCCACTACCTGAAAATCAGCTCAGAATTGTAACATACAAAACTCAATAAAACAAAGATATTATTTAATTTCAAATGCTTTTATTTGCTTTTAGTTGTTTTTATGAATATGGACAATATTTTCTGAAAGCAAAAAATTTTTTCGATGAGAAATGAATTTTTAATAGAATTATTTGTTATTTCTTTAATTATAAAAGATTTTTACATTTAAGTTGTTAAAATATTATAAAATTAGTTAAAAGACGCATCAGTGTCCTTATGAGATATATCTTTTTTAGCGCGTTGTAAATTGTATCGTTTTGACTAATCAGAATACCCACAGTAATTAAGAAATGTAATTTTGTTGTTATAATCGGGCTGTAATTATAAGGTATGGAGGACCAACCAGAATACAATTAAATTGTGTTATTTGAGTTAAGCATTGTTCTCCGCTGTTAAGGCCTTTACTTTTGTGAAACACATGTGGAGAAGTTAATTTGATTTTTCAATTTCAACTGAGAAGGTTACCTACAAGTATCAGTATCATCTTATGAAATTTATATGATCTTATTTTTATATTAATCTCAGTTATGACATTTTCCATAAATGAAATATCAAAATTAATAATAAAATGAATGGAAATACAAATAACACATAAAATTATAATATTTTATGTACACTTCTGATAAAATTTCATAAGAAAGGTACCTATAAATTAATTAGATACCTTTCTTATGAAATTTAATCTCACTCTCAACAGTCTTATTTTAATTTTTTTATAATATATTTTCCATAAAGTATCGTAAATGCAAAGGTGAAAGCTAAGTACAAAAAAAAACTAGAGCACTGAAAGTTATCCTTAAAAAATAATTTGTTCACTTAAATCTAAATAATTTCACTTCTCTCCTTCCGTAGAATAAATTATCCTCACCTAATCCATCAATATGTCATTCATCATCTGTCAAGTGATGCAAAATGTTATGACCTAATTTGTTTTATTTTCAAACTACACCTTTTCGATGCAGAAACTAAATAATGCTTGTTTCAAAATATTTTAAATAAACATTATAATTTCTGATTTTCTTAAAATAAGTTTTGAAAAAATTATAATTGATTTTTAAAAGAATTTCAAACTGAGATTTTCATTTTTTTTATAAAATGGAAAAATGGTTGACATGATTGATTATCTGTCAATTTTGCTGACTCAAAAAAAAACAAGATTTTTAACGAAAATTTCGAACGTGCTAGGAACGATTAAAAAATATAAAAAAAATACCCCTAAAATACTTTGACCTTTCCTCTTAATAATAACAAACATTTAGACGATAAGATTTTGTTTTCATCAAGTTTGGCATCTTTTTCATCATGCTATGCTCTTTTTTAGTGATATCATGGAGATACCTACGTAAAGATTTGGATAAAATGCTTTGAGGCACATGCCAGAATAAAGAAGGTATGAGATGACCAAACATCTGGAGGACAAAAGAAATCACGAATTCATTTCTGTCCACTGCGGGATGCAAAGCCATTAGGCAGATTTCGTTAATGACTTACCCGGCTGAAATTGAAAACTTGACATTTAAGGAAGTAATATTGAGAAATATTCAACCAAAAGATTGGTCATAGCCGAACGAACCAAATTCTTAGCATTGAAACAAGAATTTGGGGAGCCTATAAAGAAATATCTAAGAAGGTTAAGAGATACCAGCTGATATTGTGAATTTCATGAACTTGGACAACAAGAAATAAGCATAGAGGAAGAATTAATTCAACTCCGATTGGTAGAAAGACTGTACAACATTTCTCAGAGTAAAAATTTTAGAGCGGTTACAAATCAAATGAATTTAGAAGCTTCTATTGACTTCATACAACATAAGGAGTTAATTGAAAAATTTAATACAAATAAAAACTAACCTGAGCTTATGGACACATGTGCGATAAAAAGAACAATGATAAAATGCAGATATTGCAACTAAACATGAATCAAAGAGAGAGAAACGTCTGGAATAGGGACAAACATGTAATAAGTGCAAAAAGAAAAATCACTTTCAAATCATATGTAGATAGCGAAATACCAATGTAAAAACTGTCAAAATAATACATGAAGATGTAAAGTCAAACGTTTTTTCAGTAGAAAGCAGAAACAACACCTTCACGAATATTAAATTAAATGGTGTATACTTAAAAATTCAAATTGACTCTGGAAGCAAAGTGACCCTTATTCTGAAGAATTATTGGGAACAATTATCAAAACCAAAATTGAAGAAAAGCTTAGTAAGATTAAAACAGTTTGATGGAATGTGTATAAAAATATTAGGGTCCTTTCAAGGCAATTTGAAACAAAAATTAGATTTGAAATTGTCACTATTATGTTCATAGACTGTATGAAAAGTCACGGTTTAGTAGGAACTGATTTGATGAATATTAATAACACGTGTTTGTTTAATGCTATGAATATGGGAAGCCCCGTAACTGGGACATTAAAAAATATAAAGCAAGCCTTAAGTTAAGAAGAAATATCAATCCATTGTAATTTGAAATCTGTTGGCTTTCCATTCATATAAAGTCAGGAAGTTGGAAAATAAGAGTTAATGACGCAGCAATCTAGTTGTGATGGTTGGTACTTCAATGTTCGATATCGTCTGACTCGCTTAACACTACTGAGCCGAACTGGTGACTGCTACTACTACTTATTATCTGTGGGAGAGTCCATTACATTAGAATAGGTGACAGTTGATAAGCTGTGAAAGATGGTGGAAGAAGGCATTCTTCAATATATAGAACCTGGAGGTAGCAAATGGGTATCGCCTATTGTGGTTTTAAGAAAGTCTGATGGTGATTTTAGAATTTGCAGAGATTACAAAGTAGGCGTAAATCATAAGATTTGTTCAAACCCTATTCCAAATATTGAAAATATATTACATTCTCTGGCAAGAATGAAATATTTTACGAAAATGGATTTAAAAAATGTGTACTGCCAAATAGATGACGAATTTAAGGAAATCACAACAATAAACTCCCCCATAGGCTTATTTAGATGGCCCCACTTACTATTTGGAATTAAGACAGCCAGCTCAATTTTTCAAAAAGCTATAGAAAATTTGTTAGCGGGTGGGGTGGATGGTTGTATAAAATATGATAATTTATCAAGACAATATATGTTTAGGTGTGGCCACTGAAGAAGAACGGAAACAAAAAACTAAATTTGTAATTTGTTGAGAAGGGCAGGGATAACGATAAAAAAAATAAGTGTATATTTAATTGCAAAGAATTATCAAATTTCAGAAAACGGAGCTTTGCCAGATCTGACATTAATACAAAAAAATATTAAATGTATCTTCTCCAACTAATAAAAAATAATTGGAATCATTTCTTGAATTAGTCAATTTTTATAGCTAATTCTTGTCAAAATATTCTGAAAGAATTGAAGCATTGTCTGAGTTGTAAATTAAAAGAAGCTCTATCTAAAAAAAAAACGTGGTCAAGATTTTTGACCCTAAAAAGGACGTCACATTAACCACATATGCGAATGGTTAGTCTCTATCGGCAATTTTGTCCCAGGAAGGACACCTGGTGATGTATTTATCTTTCCAGGATATTGACACCAGCTGAATTGAACTACTCTAATATTGAAAAGGAAGCACTTGTGATTGTATGGAGTGTAACAAGAGCAAGACAATTTTTATTAGGAAAGATCCAATCGTAATCCCTTAGAATTCATATTCCAACCTAGAATGGAATTGCTGAAAGTTATATCATCTAGAATATTAAGATGGGCGATGAAGCTAAAGGCTTTTGATTATGATATGGAATATGTGAAGAGAAACACGATGGCACACATAGATACATTGTCCTGACTACAATTTGAAAAGGAACAAAACACAAGAAAAACATGAAAATAGTTAAGGATAAATTTTTGCATTGTGTGGAAACAGATGTGTTACCCATGAATAGACTAATTATGGAGACGTTACAAGATCCAGTCTTGAGTCGAATTTTAACTAGAACAAGGAACAATAAATGGAATAATTATTCAAAAGCAGAAAAACCATACAAAGAAATCAGACACAAACTATCAATAGAAAATGGTCGAATTTGTAGTGTAGTTGTACCACCAGAAATATGTAGAGAAGTAATTAAGTGTACATGATGATGTAAAATGTGAAAATCAGGACACATGGAGAATGTCCTAAATGTGCCAAAATAAAGAATTTTCACCACAATAAGTAGCCTAAGGAAACAGAACCATGAGTTAGAGTTCGTATGGATCATGAAAAAGTTAATGGGGTAGGTTTATGTCTAATACTGGTTGATACTTTTTTTGCCTGGCCTAAAGTTTTCTGAGTTCAAGATAAAAAATCTATTTTTGTTAAACAAATATTATGCTAGAAATGGAGTACCAAAAGGATTAGTAACTGATAATGCTCCCGAATTCTGTGACGAAACTCCATGGTTGTGGTTAAGGAAGATTGGCTGTGTCCCTATAAAACACCTCCTTACCACCCTCAATCAAATGGAGATGCTGTACCAATGATCCAAACAATAAAGATGGGATTGGAAGCATTTTTTTTCTCAGCAAGAAAAGATTGAAACTTTCCTACCAAGATTATTGTTGAGTTACAGAACAATACAACATGCTGACAGATTAGAAAGCCCATCTGCATTAATGGGGGGGGAAGACAGATTAGAGCTCCATTAACCATGTTTTACTCTATTAATGAAAACATATGGTACAAAAGAAATAAAGAAAACGAGCTGGAAAAGGCGAATTTCATAATACTAAAAGGATACAACACGGCATTAATATGCAAGAATGGTAAAAATATTATTGTCTATAAAGAGCAGATAAGAGCTAACCAAGGAAGTACAAAGCTAAGCTAATTCGAATGACTATGTCAATGAACAAGAAAGCATAGCAGGGGAATCAATGGACGATCAAAGAAGACTAGGAATACAAAACATGGGACACTGAGAATAAAAGGTCTCCCATAACAAGAAATACTCATGAAACAAGTGAGAGGGGGCGAGAATACAGGAGAAGCTGTAGATCCATGCAGGGTGTGAAATCCAAAAGATTCAGGGAGATGTAATGGGATTGCTTTAGCGAATAGGTAATTAGCATAGAGAGAGCTATAACTATATAGATTTCGATGTTGAAGTCATGGAATATGCCTTGATTGGGTTGGGGTCAGTAAAGATGATATCTATGTTGATTCAGTGTTTTGCACTATTTGCAGAAAGGTACAGGATAAACTAAGATCAAAGATGCTTTATCAAAGGTGGTGATGCTTTTATTAAAGGAACTTCCAATGTGAAAAAAGACACACAATGACACAAATAAAAAACATAAATTTTGCAAATTCTAAAAAAATAGCCATGGTACCCTTAGTCATTGCCACAGTACCCTCATTTTTAAGGGGTCCACCAAGGTAATTTTTGCATGCACCTATCTATCCTAAACTCATCCCCATATATATATATATATATATATATATATATATATATATATATATATATATATATATATATGAGAGAGAGAGAGAGAGATAGATAGATAGATATGCACCATATTTTGGGGAATAGAAGATGCACTGGTGTATAAGACACAATATTATTTTGAAAACCAAATTTTTTGAAAAAGCTAGCCATTATTTTTTTAAATTCTTATTGAATAAAAATTCAATCTGATTCTTTAAAAAATAGCAAAAGAGCTCAAAACAATAAAATAGAGAAAAATACCATAAAAAAAGGTTTAGTGGGGTTATTTATTTAGTTCGAAACCTAGAAAAAGGCTCATTGCCTTCATTATTGTTGGGAAAAGAATCAGATATTGGAGTGAATATTATAATCAAAGAGAATGTTATCATCAAGTGCATTACTGATACCATATTTCTTCAATGACTTATTCTTACATAACTTACTACGTTTTCACACAAATTTTTCATCCACATGCATTTCTGAGAAAGTGTGGATCTGCATAACTTTTGTATATTGAACACAAACAGATTTTGACATTAAATTTTTCAGTATAAAGTGCATCTTATACACCAAAAAATGTTGTGTATATATATATATATAATTATTTATTCGAAAATTATAATATAAATATGTTATAAAATCACTACAAAAATAGCCATTTTGTTTCAACACCTCTGGTGTCTTATCAAGTGATGATGTTGAATAAAGGGTTTAAAAAGATTCAAATTAATTAACCACCCCACATCACATGTGGAAACGCTGTTATATAAGCTGGAATGACCAATCAAAACACAAGTATGCATGTATATATGGGTGGTTGTTATTGCGAGAATTTTATGGAAAAATATGTTTAACGAACTAATGGTTATAATAACTATTTAATGCCTTAATGTTGATGTTAGACTAAAATAGAATTTATTCTAACTGATATATGTATTAAATCATATGTACGTATATGTATTTGTTGAAATTAAAAATTTAAAATTTACTCATTTTAAAATTTAAATTTAATTTCTATTATAGTTTAAAATTATAAAATTACTGAGGAAAAAATAAAAAAATACATATGTTATTCTATTTTTATTTTATTTTTTATTGAAATTAGTGATTTTATAAACATATTTATATATTTGCCCCTTAAGTTATAATTTTCGAATAAATAATTATATTTGCTCTACTATCTGTATTGAGCATTCTTTTAAGAATAGTAATTGTTGGTTATTGGAATTTATTCTGTATAGACCAATCCTATACTTGGGTATATATATATATATATATATATATAAATATAAAAGTGAACATAGAAGTCAACATATAATTTTTTCTTTTCTCAAAGATAAGAACAAAAAGAGTGATTAAATTTGGACAGTCTGTTTCATTTAAAGCTATATGCAATTTTGAATCGTCAGGCCAATGCATGTGGCCTGAAACGATTTTTCTTTTTCAACACCATTTTTTTGATAAGACACACAGAGTGTGTTGGAAACAAAATGTATATTTTTGTAGTGATTTTATAACATACTTATGTTATAAATTTTTATAAAAAAATTATATCTGCTCTACTTTGTATTGAGCACTCTTTTAAGAATAGTAATTGTTGGTTGTTGGAATTCATTTCGTGTACCAATTATATACTTTATGTATATATATATATATATATATATATATATATGTGAACATTCAACATCTTAGACTCTGTTTCATGCTATATGCAATTCACTTTTCGTCATATTTAGCATGAAAATCAGACTGTACTTCTATGTTCACTTTATATTTACACTCTATCTCTGATATTGAGCACTTTATCCCATAAATATAGCACACCTTAAGACTATATTTCTTTATATATATATATATATGTATGTATGTATTTATGTATGTTATGTAGCAAGAACTAATCCAAACAAGTTTTGTTAAATTCAACAATGTTTCATTTCTTATTGTATTTTTCCAATTTTAAATAAGATGTTGCACACTGTAATCAAAATTGTGGATAATCTCTCCAAAGTTTATTGTCTATTTCTGCCTTTGTTCAGGTACATACAAACATCACAGTTATTATCAAGAACTGGGTGTTATCAGTGTAGTAGACATGATTTTGTTGCCTACATTCTGACATTGTTTTGTATTTTTAAAATGCTGGGATCCAAATTATTTCAAACTGTTGAACTGAGCTAGACTGCAGCAGAAAAGAATTTTACTATTTTGTACATGTACTAAATTTTACTATTTTGTACATATACTAAATACTTTATCCAAGATACTGTCATCTATAATGACAGATATTTTATTTAATGTGGGGTGTTTCTATTGTATAATAATGCCTTATAGAATTTTGAGTCATTCCTTGCAGTGAGTGATGCATAGTATTTTGGTTTTATCGATAATATTTGTCTTATGATTGATGTGATGATCAATGTGTAGTCCTGGGTATGATGATAAACTACATCTGGCAGCAAAGCCTCTAATTGGGAGATTGGAGGTATTGAGGAACATGAAACCACATCTTAATTGCTGTTATTCCTAGGTCCACCCTAACTCAGGGTGGTAGCACCTGTTAGGGTCATAGCTATGGCCCCTCACAAGCAAAAACAAAACATTACAAAAGTATAAAAATACATTTTTATAGTAAAATTACCAACAATGTATATTTATAGCAAAATGACCAGCGGTACATTTTATAGAAAGATTTAGCAACGATACATCTTTTCTGTAGTTGAAGGTATGAAATTGCATTCAAAATAACACTAGATGAATCCATAAAATTGTGTTCAAAATATTTAGATTTCAGCATTAACTAAAACAAACAAGTTGTCAATACTTCTAAACAAAATCAACCAATATCTGTTTATATTTCTGAAATGAGGTATTATGTACATTATTTACATTATTCGGACTATTGTCCTCATCTTTGTCGCCATATTTATTACAATGTATCGGACATTGTACGCTCCGGCCTTCTTCAGGTGGTTGAAAGGGTTAAGTTCGACATTCCTACCACCTGAAGAAGGCCAAAGTGTACAACAGCCGAAATGTTGTAATAAATATATAATGTTGTTTAAATAGAAATGTGTTGTATAGAAACTGACCACAACAAAACCCCTCTTCACAAAGCATGTTACATTGTTGCTCAGTTTAATTTTGCCAAAACATTCTTGAACAAAGAAAATTGCTTTTGGGAACAAATACTATGGAGTGATGAAACAAAAATTTCAATTTTTGGACATAAAGATGTACAGAAGATTTGGCGCAAGAAAGGTGAGGCTTTCCTCCCAAAGAACACAGTGGCAACATTAGAATATGGAGGTGACTCAATGATGTTTTGGGGTTGTTTTATCACAAGGATGATTAGACAATTGCAATAAGAGGAATAATGAAATCTACAGACTGAAAATCTGTAACTATCAGCACAAAATCTTCATCTAGGTCAGCGATTTACTTTCCAGCGAGACAATGTTCCCAAACATACACTTAAATCAGTGATTGCATGGCTTCAGAAAAAGAAGATGACAGTTCTGCAATGGACTTAATGAGTCCTAACTTGAGTCCTATTGAAAATTTGAATAAATCGTCAGTCACCAAAAAACCTTCAGGAATTAGAACATGTAATTATTGAAGAATGGAAGAAAATCCCAGAAAAAACTTGTTCAAATCTCATCAAAAACTTTAGAAAACAATTGCAGCCAGTTATAAAGATGAGAGGCCATGCTATTAATATTATGAAAATTGTTTAATTTTTTTCTATTTTTCATACTGCACGAATAATTTTGTCTTTTCCTATTTTGCATAATTCGCCTGTCAGATTTATTATATTTAGCAAATTGTTCAGAAAATTGAGTTTTATATTCCTTCTTTTCTGCTTATTAACATATAAATTCTGATTCTGAGGAATGTATAAGAATATTCAAAAATGATTGGTGTACAAATAATTTTGTCATTGACTGTATATACATATGTGTGTGTGCACACATCTGATTAAAAACCCAACAAAAGTCCTTTGTTGATTATTTTTCTATTTACTTTTTCAGTATTTCTAATAATTTTTCACATTTCCAGTTTGTATTTGTAAATATGTCTAAGCATAGACATGGGAAAATATATTTACAAATACGAACCTAAAATCGGAAAAATTATTAGAAATATCAAAAAAGCAAATAGAAAAATAATCAACAAAGGATTTTTGTTGGGCCTTTAATCAAACATGCATAAATGAAAAATTGCTGTCCAAATAAAACCAATTGAAATATATATTACTAGAAATGTTATTTTTAATGTGTACATGTAAATCCCTGTAAAATGTCATATATACTCGCATAATATGTGATCTCGCATATGGTGCAACCCCCAAATTTTCACTTAGAAAAAATTATTTTATCATGTATCTCGTGTATCATGTGACTTCCTTTTTTGAGAGACCAAATTACAACAGACTAACCTCTTTTCTTCTATCTCTTTATCTCATCTTCTAATTAAATAAGTTAAAAAAGTAAAAGAGAATTATAAAAGTATCGTTAGTAACGCTATATTCATGGCATAAACGCATACAGCCATAAACAACCACATGAGAAACAGCTAAACATCTTATAAACGTAAACAATGGAAAAGATACATATTCCCTGTTTGTATTTTATAATACGATACTAATATGTGAATATTACATGAATTATTATTGGATACAGCAAAGTAAAACATCAGTTTTATCAAAATCATGTTTATTTTATATACAGCTGTACTTTTTGACTATAGTAAATGGATAGATAATCTGGTCAACAGCATAGCCAGGGCCAGCATTACATACGCTAATTTTATATCTCATGTATGATGCAACCCCCTTAAAATTAGCTTCAAAATTAGGTCTTCAAAAGTCGCAGGATACGCGGGTATATACAGTATATATAACAAACCAAACTATAAGAATATTTTTTTGAAAGTTACTTATATTCTGTCTAGAATCTAGATTATAGAAATGAGTAGCTGATGCAGTGGCCAAGAAATGGGTTATGAGTTTAATACTAAAGAGCAATAGAAAACTGATCCCTCATTTTCTATCATCCTTTTGATTTCCTTATGAGGATGTTTTGTAATTTCATCCATGAATCTACTATGGCCATGAAATGGGGGATGTGTTTAATACTAAAGAACAAGACAGAACTAATCCACCATTTTTTAACCTTTGTTTTCCTTGATTATAAGGATTTTTTTAGTTACTAAACTAATTTGGCTACAGTAAATAGATATATAGATTGGTCAACGACATAGCCAGGGCCAGCAGTACATAGGCTAATTTTATATCTCATGTATGATGCAACCCCCTTAAAATTAGCTTCAAAATTAGGTTTTCAAAAGTTACATGATACACGAATATATATATATATATATATATATATATATATATATATATATATATATATATATATATCATATGTGCTAGCCTCTATAAGATCTACGGTTTACAAGGGAATTTGAATGACTACTACTCACTGTAATTCATCCAGACCATATAGCTGTCCATTTCAAGCTATCATAGACGGCTGCCTGTTCATTTCTGCACAATTGATGCAGCATATTTGTATAGTCTTTTGTCTTGATTCACTGGCGTTTTTAATGTGTATATTGCTAGCAAATTGAGTAAATAACGTTTGACAATCATAAGCAGTAACCCAATTTGATAAATGGCTGAAAATTACCAAGTCGAATTCTAAGAACTAAATTTAATCTCCAAGGATATAAAAAAAAATGTATATATAGATATATTTATTTTCTTGTTTGTAGATTAAGCAATGGAGAAACAGATAAAAACAATTGTAACCATGACAACAACAGTCCACAATGCAATATACACTAGATAATTTTTTTTTTTAAAACAAAAATAAAAGTGTGTTGTCTTCTGCCATTTTTATATACACAGCAGCTTATAAATCTTAAAAATACATTTTTATATATGGAATTTATTTGACTTGATGATTCAAACCAAACTGATCTATATTCACATATGCATGATAAATTGATTTTAGCCAACAGAGGCCATCATGTAAGTATGCTATACAAACAAAAATGCCAGTTGCATTGGTCAATATTAGTAACTGACATTTCAGTAGATTATCATTTTAATGGATGTCCAAAGAGAAAACAGCAACTTTAGACACATAACACCAAACTATATCTACAACTGGAACAAGTGTAGGTTTTTAATTCTTGACCAAGACAATATGGATCCTAATACAAGGAATCAATATTGTGTTCACAAAAGAATAGAAATTGATTTTTTAAAAATATTTGCCTTTGCAGGAGAAACAATCCTTGAACTTGAACAAATGCATGCTTTTAATTCTTGACCAAAATTGTGGATTCTAATTATATGCAAGGAGTCCATATTGTGTTCACAAAAGAATGGAAATTGGTTTTAAAAACTTACAGAATATATAAATTAAGAATAAAAATATGCCAATACATAAGAGATAGGCAAATTCACCATCTATATGTAAAGGACTCTTCTGTTGTTACTATATATATATATATATAAGTGAACATTGAAGTCAACACTCAGAGGCAACACACTGTTTCATGCTATATGCAAACATCAGGCCACCTGGTGAGTTCAATGATCACTTTTATATTTATTTACATATGCTCTATCTCTGATATTGAGCACTTTATCCCATAAATATGGCATACCTTAAAACTATATTTATATATATATATATATATATATATATATATATATATATGAGACATGGTGGAGTAGTGGATAGCAGCTTGGACTGAGGAATCAAAGAGCCGAGTTTGAATTCCATTCAAATCTATCACATTCACTTACATGCTAATACCCTTGGGAAAGGTATAAATCCTCTTCTTCCTGCAGCTATGGGTAAATAGCAGGGCAGACTGGGTTCTACAGCTTTGGATGACAACTGGTCTAGGAGAAGGACAACTCTGAAGTATTGCAGATAATTAAATTTGTAGAATTGTATTTTTTATAATATATGATTAATTTTATTTTTTTATTAGAATCCTTGGAAAATATGTTAGTATAAATAAGATTCTTTATGATATTTTCATCCTGTTTGTAGTTAGCATGCATCTGGTTACAATATAGTAGTATTTAGTATCCTTTGGGGAAGTACTATATTCTATTTGACATGTGTTGAGGTTTTTTTTATATTGTCTTATTTGTTCATCCACAATGTGGCTTGGGAAGTCATTACTAATGAGAGTCTGCTTAATATTTTTTAGTTCTTCGTAGAAAATCTTTTTTGTGGAGGAATTAATTTGTGCTCAGTTAATTAAATTCTGTATAAGTGCTATTTTGTGGTAATCTGGACATTCACCCTTATAGTTGAGAGTGCAAGAGTTTTTGCTGGTTGTTTTTTTATACAGAGAGGTAGTAAATGTGTTGTTATTTGTGTCTATTAAAATGTCAAGGAAAGGATTTTGTTATCTTTGTTAAGTTCATATGTGAACTTGAGGACGGAGTTTTTTTGAAAGATTTTTTTGAGTTCCATTATTTCTTCTATGTTTTTAACTAAAATAAGGATATCATCTACATATCTTAGGTAGATAGAGGTTTTCTTGCTAATACTAAATATATTATTTTCTAGGTTGGCTATGTAGAGGTTACTGAAGGTTGGACCCATAACTGATTCCATTGAAATGCCATTACATTGCATATATATGTTATTTCTGTGATCATAAAATGGGACTTCAGTAATTTTCTTAATATTTTAGGCTAAATTTTTAATGGGGTAAAGATGAAATAATATATTTTTAATAATAATGTCAATCGTTTCTCTAACTGGAACATTAGTGAACAGATTTTCAACATCAAATGATGCTATGGTTTCATGATTAGGTTTTTCGGTTTTTAATATTTGTATAAGTTCAAGGGCTGATTTAATGCTATATTTGTTAGGTATGTATAGTGTAATTAATTGGTTAAGTGTTTTTTCTTGGTAGACAGGGGTGGGGAATTTGGGATATAATAAAGTGCATTTAGGTTTGTGCATTTTGATAGAACCATAAATGGATCCTGGTTTATAGTCTCCGATTATTTTGGTAAGTTTTAGAATGTCTTCTTTCACATTGGTAGCTGTGATTAATTTTCACTTTTAGCTGAGTAGTAGGATTATTAGTAATTAATTTTTCTAAATTTGGTGTGATCGTCAAGTAACTGTTCAATTTTTGAGTTGTAGTCAGACTTGTTTAAAACAACAAATATCTTTTTTAATTACTATTTCTGGGTGGCTGTATAATTATATATATATATATATATATATATATATATATATAAAGAAAAAACTTAATAAATTCATTTCGTTTTTGCCTTGAAAAAGTCCACATTGGACAAATTGCGTCAGCTAATAATACAGTTTTCCTATTGTCTGTTACCTTTACACATTATGAAATGGAGAAAGTCCGACAATTATTTTAAGACATTTTTATGTTTAACATTCTTTTTAGATACAAATATTTAAGTAAATGCTCTGTTTATAATAAACAGTATTAATGACATTTACCAGCCCAAAAATTTCTCGGACATTCAGGCCGGTAAATGTTGTTTAATACTGTTTATTATAAACAGAGCATTTACTTAAATATTTCTATCTATAAAAAGAATGTTAAACATAAAAATATCTTAAAATATATATATATATATATAATAGTAATAATCTTATAAATATAAGAAATTATACTTGTCCGGAAAACCCTGGGTACTTTGATATGTAAATAAATAGACCAATACCCAAGGGAAAAAAAGGTACAAAAAAAGCAAGAACAGAGAACATGTACGTCAGCCGAAGACAATCATCTAACATCCAAGTTCAGAGTCCAAAGAAAAAAACCCTGATACGAGTAAGTAAAATAACTAAGTGCTCAATACGCTAAGTATTAATTAATTATATATATATATATATATATATATACAGTTACTCTTATTTTCTGTGCACATCAGTCTGCTAGGGTGGCCAGACAATCCTTTTTGCAGACAACTGCTCAAGCACATTTGTTTTTGCTTAACACCAACAGAGCCCACCTGTTATTTATACTGCTTATGTTATGTGCTAAACTGACCTTAGTTACAGTTTCTGGAAGAGAGTGTATAACCTGGCATGATCAGTAGTTTGAACAATACCAGTACACTGAAACCCTTGGTCACAATGGTCTCTTACTTTGTGCTAGCACAACCATCAACAGCTTCCAAAGAGTTCCATCTACTCAGTTTTATTTCACAAGGCTAGGGTCAATGCATGGTGTGGTTTTCAGGCACTTTCCAAAGATACTGCATGCTGGGATCATCTCCCCAGACCAATATCAAAATGACACCTTCCTGAGAAATTGATCATAGTGAGATTTGAACCCGAGTCTCATGGCCAAAAACATTCTAACCATGCAGCCACATATAAATCAGAATCCAACAGAATGATAAGATAAAGAAACAAATTGGAAACATTTATCAATCTAACATGTTTCACTTTTCTTCAAGCTTCATCTGAAATTTTTTCTCAATATCTCATTTTCATGATGGTGGCAGAAACAATATGCAGACGGAGCCGCTTACTGCAGCTGATAAAGGTACCCACCCCGTCAGTCAAAGAGACGACGTTTAGTGTGCTGTCTCTGCAGAAAGAAAGTGTTGTGATGATAACCCAACTTCCCCATTCACGATAATGGACGGACTGGTTGCCGATTAAGTACGACCACAGCGGACAGTGAGAAAAGGTCTTCGTTTGTTAACACCTATTGAGGTTAGCATACTCCCGACTCTGTTTCTGTATTTTGACATACCTACATCCGATTATAAAATTATTATTGAAAAACCAACACTCGGGTTTACTTTGTTTATTATATCTTGCACGAGATATAACAGCTGGTGACGAGGATTGTGCAACGTACTTACTTGAAAAAAAAAAAAAATATATATATATATATATATATATATATATCAGATTACGCTGAACGGATTTCGAAAGCGGAGTCACAAGTCAAAAGGAAACTTTTTGAAAAGTAAGAAAATTTTTACTGTTAAATTGTGATTTGAAAAATATATATTGAACCGCGACTCAAATGCGAGCCGGTCTAATAATTGATTATTCAAGTAAAAATTACGGGTTGTAAAAATACAGCTGTAAATTGTCTGTTAACCGTCTAAAAAAAAAAAAAAATTTTTTTTTTGCCGAATTCTAAATAAAGTCAGGATGGAGCAATTAGTCGAAATGACAAATGCTGTGTACAAGCTTGCAACAACAACAGCATCAAGAGTTACAACAACAGGAACAAAAACAGCACCAAGACTTACAACAACAAATATTGCAACAGCAAAAAAGTCTCGAAAAAATTCTGAAACAGGCGACTGGAGAAAGAAAAAATACTGTTTTTTCTGCCGTAGGGATAGCAAATTCATTATCCGAATTTATATATGAACCTGATTCGGGCATTACATTTCCAGCATACTTTAAACGTTTAGAAACTATATTTACCAAGAGATGACAACATTGGTCGGATGAGGAACGAGTAACATTATTAGTCCAGAAACTAGGGACAAACGAGAATAGGAAGTACTCAAACTTGATATTGCCCAGAAAGCCAGAAGAAGTTTCGTTTGAAGAAACTATAAGTATTCTGTCAAAAATATTTGACGAAAGGAATAGTCTGTTCCACACGCGATACAGATGCCTAAACATCGTTAAAGCAGATAGCGAGGATTTTGTGACATACGCGGGAACAGTGAACTCTCTGGTTGAACAATTCAAGTTAAAAGAAATAACCAAAGATGTATTCAAGTGCCTAATTTTTCTTCAAGGACTAACTGATCCTAAATATAAAGAAATTAGGTCGAGAATATTAACAATGGTCGAGCAAGACTCGAAAATAACATTACAAAGGGTGGCCGAAGAATGCCAACGTCTCATAAACGTAAAAAGGGATAATATACAAATTGAGGAAAAATGTGTTGCTAATGTTCGACACGTAAAAACTCAAACTCCAGAAGCCAAAAAGATAGAAAAATGTGAGATGTGTGGAAAAAATAACCATACCAAAGACACGTGTTGGTACAAAAATAAATTCTGCCAATCGTGCGGAAATAAAAATCATACCAAAGACGTGTGTTGATACAAAAATAAATTCTGTCAATCGTGCGGAAATAAAGGGTATAAATATTCGGTTTGCCGCAAGAAAAGGAAATTAAAAGATGTAAGACTGGTATTATCAGAAAAAGAAATTCAGAAAGGTAAAAACAGAAAGTACGTAGATGTACGTATAAATAATCATACAATTACTTTCCTATTGGATTCTGGTTCAGACATAAGCATCATTGATGAACAAACATGGAAAAATATTGGAAGACCTAAATTATCTGAAACCAAAAAAAAAAAAAAAAAAAAAGCAGAGGGTTTCAGGAAAGAAATTAAACTTTAAGGGAGAATTAAAATGCGATATTTCGTTATGTGGCAAGACTGCAAAAACGAAAGTGTATGTAATCCAAGGGATTAATTCAAGTCTTTTTGGAATAGACTGGATAGTACTGTTTGATTTGTTTGAACTCCCGATTAACTCATTTTGCAACGTAATAAACAGTGCAGAAAAGCAAAAAAGTATTAAAAATGAAAAATTCATGAATGAATTAAGAAGAATATCCCAGAGTTTTTTCTGAGGGATTGGGTTTATGTACCAAGACGGAAGTCAAATTTGAACTCAAGGAAAATATGAAACCAATTTTTAAACCTAAGAGAAACGTTCCTTTTTCCTCCTTAGAGACAATTAATAAGGAATTGGAAAGGCTTGAAAAAATGGGAGTGATATCTAAGGTTGACCATGCGGATTGGGCCTCGCCCACAGTTTATGTTAAGAAGAAAAACGGAAAAATAAGAGTGTGCGCAGATTTTTCAACATGGTTAATTGATTGCCTTAAAAATCAGTTATCCATTACCTTCACCAGAAGATATTTTTCAAAATTGAATGGTGGGAAGATTTTTTCAAAATCGACCTGTCTGACGCATACTTGCAGATTAAAGTGAGTGACGAATGCTCAAAATATTTGTGTATAAATACACAAAAGGTATTTATAAGCTAAATAGGCTTCCTTTCGGTTTAAAGGTCGCCCCAGCTTTGTTCCAACAGGTGATGGACACTATGCTGGCAGGCCTTGAGTTTGGTACCGCCTATTTAGATGACATTCTAGTCAAAAGTAAGAATGTTCAAGAACATAAAACGCACATCAGAGCGATATTCAAAAGACTAGAAGATTTTGGCTTTAAATTAAGCCACGAGAAGTGTAAATTCTTCATAGAAAGAATTACATACCTCGGACAGGTAATAGACAGTGAAGGCAGGAAACCGGACCCACAGAGAGCCGATGCAATTAAGAACATGCCTGCACCCGACACACTTGCGAAACTACAATCGTTTCTGGGGTTGGCACAATATTATGCGATCTACATACCTAAAATGTATGATTTAAGAGCCCCCCCCCCTTAACGAATTGTTGAAAAAAGACAAGAAATGGTTTTGGTCAAAAGATTGCGAGACGGCTTTTCAGAAAATAAAAAATGCCTACTCTCAGATCTCGCCTTAGCACATTATGATCCTGAGAAAGAGATCATTCTGGCAACTGACGCAAGTTTGTACGGAGTGGGTGCTGCACTGCTACACAAATATGAAGATGGCACTACTAAACCGATCACGCACGCATCGAGGACTCTTCTTCCGGCTGAAAAAATTATAGCCAGATCGAGAAAGAGGCTTTGTCGATTGTGTTCGGGGTTAAAAATACCATCGCTTTTTACATGGTAGATCATTTGTACTTCAAACGGACCATAAACCGTTACTTACAATATTTGGGGGGTAAAAAGGCATTCCTACGCATACAGCTAATCGCTTACGGCGATGGGGTGTAACCCTGCTTAATTACCATTTTAGGATGGAATACGTCAAATCTAAAGAACATGGGCATGCGGATGGATTGTCAAGGCTGATTCCAAAAATGAAGAAATGTTAGAAGAGACGGTTATAGCAGCATTAACTGAGGAAAAAAAATATCAGGTCTTTTGTTGAATACAATCAGGGAATTGCCGGTAACTTTGGACCAAATAAAAAAGAAGCGGAAAAAGATCACTATATTGGGAAATTAAGGAACCAGACGAGATGGAACAAAAGACAGAAAAAGGGAACTCAGATTTCACCTTTTTCAATTTGCGACAACACGTTGATGTACGCAGATAGAATTGTTATACCTCAATCTCTACGTACAGATATGCTGAAAGAATTTCATACCGGTCATCCTGGAATGTCTCGGATGAAATCACTCATGCGTGGTTACGTATACTGGCCAGGAATGGACAAGGATATTGAAGGTTTTGTAAGACTATGTAGAGGTTGTCAATTGGCTGCAAGGGCACCTCCGGTCAAAATGAATCCTTGGCCGAAAACGGATTTGCCGTGGGCACGTCTACATATAGACTATGCTGGACCAATTAATGGGTACTATTATTTGATATTGGTGGACTCTTTATCGAAATGGCCTGAGGTAGTCAAGTGCAAGCATCCTACATCTAGGAACACCATCAGTGCATTGGATGAAATTTTCAGTCGTTTCGGGGTTCCCAGGACATTGGTGAGCGACAATGGTACGGCGTTCACAAGTATGGAGTTTAAGGATTTCTGTACTGCCTTAGACATTGAACACATAACTACACCAGTGTGTCATCCCAGGTCGAACGGTCAAGCCAAGAAATTTGTTGACACCTTTAAACGTGCTTTACTTAAAAATAAAGGTATGGACACGGAAGAAAGAACTATTCAGAAGTTTTTAGCAATCTATAGGGTAACTCCTAATGAGAACAACGATGCGAAAATGTCACCGGCGGAAATTATGTTCGCAAGGAAAATTAGATCAATTTTCGATAGATTGTTACCCTATTAAAACAAAAAAGTTGCTAAGAAAGAGGAAAAAGTCAACATAAAAAAATACACTTCAGGAGACAAAGTTTTTTTTTTTAATTTTAAAAGTGGAAAAAGTTATTGGATGGATGGCATAATCCAGAAAAGGATTGGTAAACTGGTCTCTACGATTAAAAGTAAAAAAATTTACGTGTAAAAGACACATCAATCAGATTAGACCACGATATGGTGAAGATAGTGAAAAAAAGCGAAGAAATTCCGATGGAAGTGTTATGCGATGCTTTTAACATGACACTACCCAATAGTGTATATGAACCTGTATCATGGACCAGCCTTACGGGCTGAAAAGCGGAAATTATCTTCGCCAAAAAAGGATCTAATTGTGACGACTAAAAGAAGGAGCACACGAGAAAGAAAACCAGTGGAGCGTTTTAGTCCGGATCCAAAAAGAAGACGACATTACATTAGAAGCAGAAATTTTCAAAAGGTAGAATTTCAGCTTCGGGGGGAGGTGTTGTGATGATAATCCAACTTCCCCATTCACGATAATGGACGGACTGGTTGCTGATTAAGTACGACCACGGCGGACAGTGAGAAAAGGTCTTCGTTTGTTAACACCTATTGAGGTTAGCATACTCCCGACTCTGTCTCTGTATTTTGACATACCTACATCCGATTATAAAATTATTATTGAAAACCCAACACTCGGGTTTACTTTGTTTATTATATCTTGCACGAGATATAACAGAAAGTAAATGGCAACCCTGCTGGATCAGAGCCGGTACAAACCCTGGAACAACTGGTTATGATTATTTATTGCATAAATTATACAATTGTGGCACAAGGCCATAGAGAAAGTAGAGGAAGGTTAGTTATCATTGACTATCCTACAACTAGCTAATCTGATTCATGATGCATTCATTCTTACAATTGACTCATTCACCACAAGAACACATCCTTCCACCCCTAATTTGACATTTAACAAAATATCACATATTCAAAAGGATCCTACACAAAAATTCCACATCATAAAAATTTGATAATATACAAATTGTCTTTTTTATCATTTCCTTTTACTTACAAATATAAAAATATATGTGGAGATGAACCCAATAATGAAAATAAAATACAACAAAACATTCAAACTAAAATATATTACACATTATGAAATGGACAAAGTCCGACAGTTATTTTAAGACATTTTTTATGTTTATACATTCTTTTTAAAGATACAAATATTTAAGTAAATGCCCTGTTTATAATAAACAGTATTAACAACATTTACCAGTGTGAATATCCAAGAAATTTTCATAGAAAATATGCGTCCTCCGACAGGAATCGAACCTGTATCCTATACAGAACCGTCATATAGCCTGACGTGCTTTTACCAATTGAGCCACAGAGGAGCATTTCAGTTAGAATTGTAGTTTAAAAACAGTAAAATCGACCTTGTTAACCAAAACACTCCTCTGTGGCTCAATTGGTAAAAACATATCAGGCTATATGACGGTTTCATAAAGGATACAAGTTCAATTCCTGTCGGAGGACGCATATTTTCTATGAAAATTTCTCAGACATTCAGGCCAGTAAATGTTGTTAATACTGTTTATTATAAACAGAGCATTTACTTAAATATTTGTATCTATAAAAAGAACATATAAACATAAAAAATGTCTTAAAATAAAATATATTAGTAAGTATAAGTAGTAAGTATAAACTATGTTAATAAGACTGGCCAACCCACAGAGAAATAAGAGCAGCCAGTGTATTCTTTCAATAAACAGAATCAAGCAGCTCACTTGGTAGCGGTGAGGGAGGGACAGAAATAAATTGCAAAGTGGGAAAATGAAAAGCTGATCCAGTCAAGATAAAAAGGGGACAAAGTAAATTGGAGAGGTTGGAAATCTTGACAAGGATTATAACAAAATAGAATGCCAGGAACAACAATTACTCACATAAACTAGGTAAACAAAAAGAATCCAGCTTAACCAGGGATGGGATCCGTCTCATTGTGCCTATAGGTGACTAAAAACAGAATCAGAAAGAGTGCAACTTGGTCACCAACAAGCCAATGCAACCCCCTCCACTTGTTCCCAATACAATATCCTCCTAGGCTATGAAAGGTCACTGGACTGAGGATGCAAAACCTCTCGACACTCAGTGAAGAATCCAATCTGATACTGAGGTTTGCTATATTGCTCAACCTCGGAATGGATAGGAGCGATAGTAAGGCTAGTGAAGGCATCCCTAACACTCCTTGCTCACATGTAATCTTCTGTCAATGTGTAGCTTAGGAAAACCAACCTCGAGGCAAGTTGGTAACACACTAAGTGTGGCATTCCCAACACCCCCATGACATGGACACTGGACACAGATGGCTCTGCAGACCTATTGCTTGCCTCCATCCCACAAGAGGGAGAGGAGCAAGCACCCGATTGCCTTCCAATGGTCATCGCAGAGATGGAGTAAAGGTAAGAGGAAAAATGTACCCAGAGCACACCTCAGCCCTATCCTTTGAGGACAACTGCTTTTAGAGCAGATCGACACTCCTACCTTTGTCAGTACCTCTGACCAATTTTTTTCAGCTGGCAATCTAACTGAATCACACTCCAAGAATGCAGATGGGACCATTAGTCCAACTGAAGGGCCCCAGAAGAGCAACGCCCTTCCAAGCACTTAACTGCAAGCTGAATGACTTATGGTTAATCTTGGCCCCCATGACCTTCTTGTACCATTCAAGCACCTTCTGCACTGCCTCAATGTTGCTGCAGCATGACACAAAAATGGATATGTCATTGGCATATGTGGGAACACTGGCTTGAGCTCCACCAAGCATGCAGATTCCATGTAGGACCAGAACACACACCCTGTCCCTCAGCTGGCAAAGGAGAGGCTCCAACGCCAAAGTCTAAAGAAATGGTGAAAGCAGTCAATCCTAACAAACTGACCACGACAGCACAAGAGTGCTTGACTGCTTCTCATTCACCTGTACCACAGCACTGGGGGGGTGATACAGGAGGCTGATCCACTTGCAGAAGTTAGGCTTGAATACAGTGATCTGCATGACAGCAGCCAGGTACTGAGGATAGGTTCTGCTGAATGCCTTTGACTGATACAATCAGCACAGCTTCATCATCATCTTCTACTCCCTTTAAGATAATGCCGATCAAATGCAGGATACTCTGAATTGTTTGACCTTTCTCAGCGCAAGTCTGCTCCGGTCCTTACAGAATCTAAGCAACTAACTGCAAACACTACATCAGGATCTTAACCAAAATCTTTAACTTTGTTTAGTAGAGTTATGGGCCTGTAATCATCTAAATCCCACTCAACATGTTTGTTCTTTTTCAACAGCATGATCACATCCCTAAAGATCCAACTGAGGATGTACCCCTGCCAGAAGCAGTTGTTGAACACTACTATCAAAATCTTAACAAACATGTGCAACAGATTGAAGTACAATTTGTAGGGCAAACCATCAAGTCCCAGAGACATGCCACTGCCAACTATCTTCAATGCAATGTGGACTATACCCTTTGTGATCTCAGCCTCTCAGCCAGCCAGCCACTTCAGTCGGCTAAATAGCTGCAAAACTCCTTGTCATAGAAATCAGTCTCTTTGGTAAACCAGTTCTGGAAATACTGCGAAATCCATCCAGGGGTGTCAACTTTGCGAATGTAGTAATTGGAACCTCAACATATTTCATCCTTGTGCAATTCTGCACCAATATTCACGACTTTGTTAGAGATCTAGTTTAACCCATATCTACCTACTTGAGCCTGGGAGTGCTCACTAGCTCAATGCTCCAGGGACTGTGTATATGAGCCTCTCTCTAGGGAATCCCCCCAGCCTTCACCTCGTCATTATCTAAATTTGGTGGTGAAAGACCTAATCCTATTCTTAAGCCTCTCCCACCCCTTATACACAATAAAAAATAAGCTTAGATCAAGGGCCAATTTAATAAATAAATATCCAAATGTTGGACAATTTTTATCTTTATTTTCACCCAAAATTAAAGCAAACATATGAACATTAGAACAGCTCCCGATCAGACATAATAGACATGCATTTAACAATATATGTTTAAATAATGATTTGCTACCCCAATACATTATATATATATATGCGTACACACATACATGCATACACATATGTGTGCATGAGCAGATATTAAATTACCATCTTATTTAGAGTATTAGCAACATATGAGAGGGTGCTGACAAGTTCTTAGTTGAACCAAGAAGAGATTTCAAAAACAAAAAATATTTAATGTTTGGTCAAATTTTGGTAAGTGGATCATGCCAAGAACTTTTTGGCACCCCCTTGTATGAAAACATTTTAAATCTAAAACTGAAAAACAAAAACAGAAAAAGTTAATTTATCAAAGATATGAAGAAAAATAATAAAAGAATTTCAACATAAATCAATATTAATACAGAACAATATTGATAAAACACAATCATTCAGGTCCATAACATCATGTCATTGTTTAAAAAAAAAAAAAAAAAAAAGTTATGCTAAAACAGAGTTTAATATAAGAAAAAATACCAGCAAAAAAATAGAAAAAAAAACATTACAAAATTAACTTTGATGCATCACATTATATCTGAATTCCTATTGACTCTGATTGTAAAATCATTCTAGGGTTTACCTCTCTAGCATTTGTTTTATGAAGTACTTCACTTGCTTTAATAAAAGATTTTTTTTCATTGTCTTGTGCAATTTATTCTCAAGACACAAATAGACATTCTCCCTAATTATTATCTTTGTCTTAAATATTCCCACCTAGACAGAGCCAGTGCAAGAGTATTATGGCCTCCCCCTACCCTAATCTATGATACCATCCAATGTATGATATGGGGAACTCTACTACAACTTAACTTTCATAAGATAGTATTCACATAAAATACAAATTTTATTGCAACTTAGTTATATACAGTGTCGGATCATATGCAATATCGGTGAACAATTCAACAAGAAAAATTGAAAATAAATCCAATGTATCTAAATACAAATTAGTGACATGTCATAATAGATCATTCCATCTTAAATGTCATAATAGATCATTCCATCTTAAATAAATCAACAATGTTTTGTGGCAATTTTAACATCAATTTGAGGTATTTTCTTGTTAAAAAGTTGAATAATTTTAACACATTCAAAATCATGGATAAAAAGCACTGAATTTTTATATAGTGTTTTTTTTTTTTTTTTTGAGACTTAGCCCAAGCAAAACAAATTCACGGATTTAGACAATAAGAAAAAGAGAATTACATCAAAATCTGCAAAATCTTTTAATAGTCAATTGTGCTTAGTTTAATTTGTAATGTATATAAGTAGAAAAAAAGCAATTGTTGATAAGATAGTGGGGATCACAAAGCACTGCCAAGGGGCCCCAATCAGCCCACCTCTTGGGACATTCAGGTGTAGCCCTGCACTTAGGACATTCTTCTTGTAAATCCCACCACTGCTTATTAATATTCTCAAGGGGCTCCAGCCTGCAGAATTCTTCTGAAATATTTTTTGCCTTTATTCCAACACCCCTTGCTTATTATATTTTAGCATTTGTTTCAACCTGCAATCCCAACTATCCTAATTCAAAAGTATAAATATTCTATCTCTTCTATATTCAGCTAATCCAATCTTCATTTCTCTACTTTATGTATTCATTTCATTATCACCTCTACACCCTCTTTGAATATTTGTCTGACATTGAATCTAGTTTAACATCTTTATCAACAGAATAGAGTTTGCCTATATCTCTGAAATGAGGTATTATGATTACTTACATTATATCCCCAAGGACATATGGCCCAGTGGATAAAGATGTTGGTTAGATTCAGTGACTAGACCCAAATAATTGTGAGTTCAATACCAGGCCACAGCAGTGGTGAACAAAAAAAACTTTATAGTTGAGTTAAAGGGAAATAACTGGATTAAATAAAGGGTTCAGCTTGAAATTCCAATCACCTGAAGAAGGTCAGAGTATACAATGGCTGAAACGCTGTGAATATGGCAATGTGAGATGAGTATAACAGTCTGAATAATGCAAGAATAGAGTTTCTATTAATTATCTTCACAGTGGATGAGACTTTAACAAATAGTCTAGTAAAGACAGTTTTAACTTCAGAATTGTAAATCATTTTCTTCCACTAGTCTCTGGAATGTTTTAAGTGTTTAAAATTGTCTTTTTATGGTGTGTGTACGCATGTGTTGTGATATTGGCCAATATGAATTAACCATTTAAAACTGACAAACATTAAATAAAGGGACCATGTAAATTTGGATAGAGTTTTCAAGATGAGATAAACTGTCATGGCAAGAGACCAATAAAAGGTGAGCTTGAATCAATATGGGGAAAGTCACAAATTAGTGGTCACACATATATGAAAAGAAAGAATGGCCAACCTTTCTTTCCATGTTTTCTAACCCCAGGAATGATTTCCGTCCTGGGTATGACGATAAACTACATCCGGCAGCATGGCCTCTGATTGGGAGGTTTTGAGGAGCATGGAACCACTTCTTAATTGCTGATGCTCCCAGGTCCACCCTGGCCCTGGCTGGTAGCACCTGTTAGGGTCCCAGCTATGAGCAAATAGTTGACCCCCCAAACTGGGGTCAAAACACTATGAAAGTGTAAAAATAAGTTTTAATACGTACCAGAAATACTTTATAATAATTATTACCAGCAATACATTTTTAGAAAAAATACCAACTATAGTTTATTTTGAAAGAAAATATTACCAGCAATAAAAAATGTTGTCGGCATTAAATAACCCATTGAGGTTGATATGCCGTAAAACAAAACAAACCAACTAAACCCAAGAATGATTTATATCTTTAAAGAGAAGATTCTCAGTTGGCAATAAAAAGTAGAATATTTTTCTCTATATTATCTTTGCATTTTGATTCCAATAAGACTATAAAAAAAAAAAGTTAGAAGTACAATACATAACATTTTTGTTCACAATCCTTTTTTCACTTGGATCTATACATCCAAAAGTTGCTCAATGTGACTTTTCTGTGAATACAATATATTGTTCACAGAGGCCATCTTCTAGAAACTCTCTGACCAGAAACTACACTGGTCAACATGATTTTTGGTGTCAAGAAACAAAACACATTTTTTAGCTAATTTGATGGTACTGATTCTGAAAATGACCTTAGTCTTTCATGGTTAGCTACCATTTTTGCTGTACTGAAATTGTTCATTTTTGGAAAAAAAAAATGACAATTTACGATCTTGGCTGATTGCAAAATTTAGTTAATAAAGGTTGTACAAACTTATCAGTTTTCAGGTAGGTCAAGCAATTTATATCAGCCACCTGAAATAAACTATTTTTATAAGAAAAAATTGTTTTTGAGTCAAAAATTTTAAAATAGAAGCATCAAATTTTTTCAATTTACCGACAAAATTCAAATTAGCTGATAAACTTCAACAGTACTACACTTTAATAAACCTGATAATTAAGGTGATATCAAAGAAATGAAAAAGATGGAAATAGATTAAAGAAAAAATAAAAATGCTCAATATATAACGAGTTTTATTTTTAGACAATTGATAACATAAAGGTAAATCATTATAATTGTGATGTAACCCAGGGTTACTTCGAGAAAAAGTAGAAGAATTTTTTTCTCTATATTATCTTTGCATTTTGATTCCAATAAGACTATAAAGAAAAAGTTAGAAGTACAATACATAACATTATTGTCCACAATCTTTTTTTCACTTGGATCTATACATCCAAAAGTTGCTCAATGTAACTTTTCAGTGAATACAATGTAATGCTCACAGAAGCCATCTTCTAGCAACTCTCTGACCAGAAACTATCAAACCTCAAGACACACCATCAATGGAACTTGATAAGAAGCTGTATGAATACATTTTCTCCCTGCAGCTATGGGTTAAATAGTAGCACTTGTATCTGGAAAAATCATTTTTATTCTCAAGAAACTGTTAATGCAATATTCGCTCACAAAAAAAAGAAAAAAAAACATTATTCTTACAATCTAGAAATATGTTTCAGCTTTAAATGACCCACAAAAGGTTGATAAACCATAAAAACAAATCAATCAATCACAAAAAAAACATCACAACCAGAAAATGCAATATCATGGGGGGGGGGCAAGGATCCCATGCTGCAAGTAAGAATTTGAACTCTTTTGGGAGGAGGGTACAAATGATCTTTTGCAACAGGTCTGATAATAATAAAATAATCCAGACTTAAGTTACTTCATATTATATTGAAGAATGTCATGAAACCTAAAATAACCTATCATTCTGACAAGCATACATACCTACATGTGACTACATATCCTCACCAATCAGTATATATAATTGCTTGTAAAATCTGCAATACCCTGGAGGTGTAAATATTTTAATTATTATATTGTTTTTTGAATTAAAACCATTACATGATGAAAACCTACTTCATTTTGAAAGTTAAAAAAAAAAAAGAGAAAAAGGAAGTATTTACAAGATAGTCGACATGGCAAGCTTTAATTGCCCAGGGGTAGGGGTCAATGGCATCCCCACCTGTTCTTGTGTCATCTATTATAGTCTTGTCAAATATACATAACAGTAACACATAGTGCAGGTTTTACAGAGAGCAATGACTAATTTTCTGCTGAATTCTTAAAATGTTATAGTGAATGTTTATACTGGTTATATTTATTTTTTTTTTAATTTTATACTGTGCTTGAATCAAATAATGTTAATTATAGAATAATGGAAAAATTTATTTCTCTGGGGGGGGAAAGTTAGGACAAATATGTAATTATACGTAACAGCTGTTATTTAGACCTTGTCTGCAGATCTCAGACCTTGCAAAACTGTTTATGATGCCAGCTCTCATAGTTCAAAGCAAATACTGAAAAGAACTTTAAGAATCATCTTTGAGAAACAATTCGGTTAAGAATCAAACATTTACTTTATGTTGATTAACAGATAAAACAAAAAGACATTTGAAAATCTAAACATTTTTGTCAATCAGATGCAGTCATGTAATCTATGCTTAACAAGACTGATAAAGAAAATTAAAAGAGGGGAGATGTTTTTTATCATCAATATTAATACTAAACAACTTGAGAGAAAATCACATGGCAAAGAGGAGAGTAGTGAGAGAGTAATTACAAAAAAATCTCTCTCTCTCTCTATATATATATATATATAAATAAATAAAATATTATGAAAACAGAGACTTTAGAAACCCATGGTAATATTTTGGTTTTCTCATCAAACCAAAATCAGTTTTAACAATAAATAGATTTAAAATTTTACCAGACACAAAATGAAATATTTAAACATAAATTATGTTTTAAAATCTAGATTCAAAATATATATAGTAAAGGTAATAAATCTGTTGGTATAAAATCCAAGTGGATCCTAGTAATATAAAATATTAAAACTGATCCACAAAAAGAGCTCAATGTATTTTAATAAATACATTGAGCTCTTTTTGTGGATCACTTTTAATACAGAGCAAAAATTAATACACAATAAAATCCCAAATGAACTTATATTGGGAATAAACTTATATTAAAAATATAGTAAAGACTAAAATATAAAATATAGTATAGACTGAGTTCATGTTGGAAATATAAATTTAACTGTGAAAGCTACAAAAAGAAAGTCAAAAAGCTAATACAGAATTTATCCACTTCAATGTTTCAAAAGGCACGAGAAAGTGGTCAGGGGAGGGTGGAAGGTATTTGTCTTAAAGGGAAGAGGTTTTATAAAATTAAACCCAGATATTAACCTTATGACATTAAATTGGGGTTATATGTAGAATGAAATGTTAATTTAAAGCTAAAAAGAAAATAATATATATATATATATATATATATATATATATATATATATATATATATATATATATATATATATAATATTTATTTAAATATGATTCAATATACATGAGAGTTCTCATGTTTCAAAACAAAACCGAAAACTTCAATATAATTATTTGAATTAAATTGAATTAAAGTACCAAGCTCTGTTCCATTTCAAGAAAATTTTGCTTGACGATGGAACAGAGCTTTATTCAATTAATTCAAATAATTATATTGAAGTTTTTGTTTTGAAACATGAGAACTCTTATGTAGCATTGAATCATATTTTAAATAAATAATTATATTTATGCTCTACTTTTGTATCGAACACTATTTTTTAAAAATAAGAACAAAAATACTAAAGAACTTTGGATTATTTACTTAACGAGTTCTTTCCTATATATATATATATATATATATATATATGAGCCATCTCACTTCAGGACCTGGACAATTATGGTCCTACAGTTTTCTCTCCTTTGTGTTGCATATTGTATCATCTCTGACTTTAATTCTACAGACCCCCAACTCTATATCATAGGTTGCATCAACAACAGATAATTTCCTTTATTACTTTATTACATGAGGGACAGTATTGATTTTCTAAGCATTGCTTAGATGTGGCACAAGGCTGAAACTATGGGGCACCCAATGAGGATTGAACTCACTATTCAGTCGTAACAGTTTTTGCGAGACAAGCTTGCTAACCATTACACCACGCCGAGGTGCCCAACATGAGGGACAGTAGTTGCAGCATCATTTCTAGGAGGAAATGAGAGGGAACTGATCAGAGAAATACATGCCAACCCTTGGTTATGATTTCACAATCACATGATGGCATGCCTCATTAAGAAATCTAGATGAGGGGGTGTTGTAATGTAAACAAAGTGTCTGTTGAGATGGGGGAGAAGCACCTAACTGATTGCTCTCCCAACAACTACAGGGGGTGATAATAGAGAAACAAGGGAAAGAGACAGGAGGTAGCAAAAAATAACACTGCCTCACAAATCAAAGCAACTTAAGGAACAAAATGTCCACAGGACAGACTTCACAAGACACAGTGTCTTGCCAACTGCTGTTTCCCCCCAGGTTTTATTGGCCTCTTACAAAGACCCGGATCTTGACCAGTTGCAGAGAGGCCTGTATCTAGCTAGGCATGCCAAACTGCCTCACTGCTAATGGGAAAAACCTGGATGTAACTGGTGTTGATAAACATGTCTGCATGCGATCCGGGGATCTTTTTGTATCTGTCACACTCCCCATCTGATCACAGATACGACAGCTTAGAGCAGGGCTCTTTTGTCGAGTGCTTCACCAGTGGGACTGGTTCGTGTTCCTCCACATCGTCCCTATGTGATTCTTCCTCCATGGGATCACCTAGCCTATCCATCCTCACAAGGATTTCATCCTAACTTTTAGACATTTCTTCACTACTTGTCGAAGATCGTGAACTTAAGGATAGACAAAAATCCCTGACATGGTGGGGCATTCCATCCACAAAGACTAATTGTGGACTAACAAGTCCAGTAATTCGTCCTTTTCCAAAAGTTGTTGTACACCAGTTGTGTGAGGCCTTTACCTACACAGGGTCTCCCAACTTGTACACATTGTGGCTCACTTCAGACATCATTAGAGGTACTGAATCAATCCCTTTACGCCGAATCCCGTATCTTTAGACTTGATTTGCAGGCACAGCCAGTATCGAGGTGTGATCTTTGGGGGGTTCACTGTACCAGTAAGTGGCCTCTACAACTTCATCCTGGCTGCAATCCTTTTGATATTGCTCCATTATGCTGTGTCATTGTCAGTGAGTATCTCACTTGGTGGTTTCCTCTCACAGAACAGAGACTCCAGCTGCTGTATTATACTCAATATGTCTTCACAGTGTAAATAAAACTTTTAAAAATACTCCCAATAATAGTGTTGTTAGGAGGATATTTAGTTACTGCTTCATACCTTAACAGATTTTAACCATAAAACCAATAGCTTTAAAGTTCTTACATTGATGAGAACTAGTAACAAAAGAAGTTTCTGTGAATTTATGTTAGAATTTTTTAGATGAGGAATTATCCTTATTATATGATTTGCTATTTCTGAGACTGGACACTGAAACAATTGCAATTCCTTGATCCGGACACTCTGACAATTGCAATTCCTTGATCCGGACACTCTGACAATTGCAATTCCTTGATCTGGACACTCTGACAATTGCAATTCCTTGATCTGGACACTCTGACAATTGCAATCATATGCTTACTACTGGGTCCATGCAACAACATTCTTGTCCACTTTCATTCATAAATAAATCAACTTTCTTAGAAGCCATATTTGATGACTATGTAAGACTATTTAAAGATCTGTTAACAAATTTAATCTACAAAAAATGTTTGTTATAGCAACAGAAATCATGTATATTCTTCATAACTTTAAATCTTGTCATAATTTGCCTGTTACTACAAGCAATATTTTTATTTTCTTCTGATCAAATGAATATTTTTGGAATTTATTCAAATATACACATCTCTATCTATAAGAGGCCGGATGTGTGTGTGTGTGTAACGAATGCACGGCCGCAATTTTCAATGGATTTGCACCAAAATTTACACGCACATGCTCCAAGTTAGCGGGAAGGCCAAGACTGACTTTGCATTTCCCAACTCTCATCGATAGTGGAAATAATCGATTTTTTCATGCTTCTACGGCACTTTTCATGTAGTTTGCGGCCATTTTGTACTGGCCAGTGTGAGAGCCAACAGCTGACTGACATGAATGTTAACTAGCATGCAAAAAAACATTGATAGCTGCATTCGTCACAAGTGGGAAAAATTTAAATCTGCATGGCACTTTACTCCAATTGGCTCATTCACTTGCTTAAACTCAATGTTGATTCTGATTCCGCAGAACTGGGTTGGGTGTGAAAAAGTATTTGTTGTTAACATTCTTTTTTCATTCGGTTTTTCCAGTTACGAGTCCTTTTTTAAAGCTAGCCAAACTTACCCTCCAACCCCATTTACTTAAATGAACCAATACAAAGAAAAAGATTAGATATCATATTTTAATGAAAAATTAGTTATGAAATCTGAAAATCTGAAATTTTGGTTTAGCATTCTCAAAAATTAGCAGTACAGTTTTGATTTAAAGGGACTTATGAAGAATCTGCTATTTCTTTTTCAAGAGTCTGATAATGACTGATTTAAATCCCTTGAAGATGGCAAAAGGGAAAGGATTATCTACTCCTTGTTAAAGATTAATGAATTTAGCATCCATTTTAAAATATCAAATGATAAAGACTTAACTGAGACATGAAGCCATGTGCTTGGTGTCTCTAGCTTTTTCAAAATAAAGATTTTTTAAATATAAAATAATTCATGAATTACTCTTGTTATCTTGGGGTTCAACTGGCTACCTTTCAGGGCACACTGATTGAGAAACACTGAGCTAGATTGTTAACTATTAAACTACATCAATATGTGCTTCTCCTGCATACATACCTGGGAAAATATTCATGCATCCCTTAACCCAATAGGGTCATTTAGGCAGTGTATGCACTGCAGCTATGGCAGCAGTGAGTGTGTCTAGGGCTAGATAACTTAAATGAGTACATCCTTCTTCAGGCTCATATTGTATTCAATTTTCCTTCTATCTATCTGGCTATCCTCAAATGAACACTTCTGGATACCTCTTTTCAACAATTTCTGTCATCTATAACTCAGTTTTTCCTTTCTGATTCTGATGTCTTCTATGAGTTGGTCAATAAAGATTATTGCTGGTCTACCCCTTGATCTTTCCCCATCATTTAGAACCCATAGTATAAGCTGATGCCTAACTTCTTGTTTAGTTCTCTAGCAATGGCTGTGAAGTCGCACTGACCTTTCAAAGATTGTGTCAAAAAATCTTTTGATAGGTTCCCGTATAGTTCTTCATTGGGTGTGTATTATTTCCAGCTGGCATTTAGCATGGCTCTCAATAATTGAGTGTCCATTCCATTTAGGTTTTTTGCCAGTGATTTTATTATGGTCCAACAGCTTGAATTCTATAAGACAGAGGTGTCCAAACTTTTATCAAAGAAGGCCAGATTTGATGAGGTGAATATGCTTGTTCTGAAATGTTGCGTGAATATGGCATCCTTTGAACCATTCAAACTAAATGCAAATGAACTATCTTATGAAAATTATATTGCAAATGGCATATTTTCATTTCTTCACATGGATGACGAATAAATTTAAATAGGTCTTACCAAAATCACTCAGCCTGTCATATCTGAAGCCCATATAAGATGAAGTAAAATATGTCTGAGAAACAAGAACTTCAAGGAAGCTATAATATATCTCAGGTTAATCTTAAACATTATACATTATTGGTAATTAATGTTGTCTGTTAACTTTTAAGTTAAAAACATATGAATAGGAACATAACACAAACATTCATCTTATTAAGAAGTAGAAAACAAAGTGACAAAAGTCCAAGTGTCCAAATATATTTATAACTGATTTTGACCAACACAAAACAAATTTAATTCACTAAGATTTTTGAATTTATTCATCTCAGATGATCAAAACAAATAACTTGACTGCACTAATATGAACAGTGATAATGAGATCTGGACTGAAGCATGTAGGCCAGGTCTGGTTCAAAGGCAGTGATTTTAGAAATTGTCTGAAAAAGGCCAATGTCAGGGTTACACCGCCAGAAGGCAGCCATAATGTTGCTTCCATCTTTTGGTAATTGGCTCTCAGGCCAGACTTTGGGCATACCTAGTATAAGGTGATAATTTGTAATTTCAATCTAAAGAGTTACACTTTCAAAATTTTTTTCCATTTTTGACTTCTAAATGGTACTGGTTTTTGTTAGTGTTCTCCATGTCATTGCGATTCTAACATCAATGTCTTTCTGTGAGGAATTCAACTATAGTAACAAATATAAAAATCATCCACTTGAATTAGAATAACAACTTTGAATGTTATAAGATCATCCTCTGTTTGATTAAAAGACATGAATTCTGTTTTAATTTAATTTGTATGATGTCCAAATTGCACTGCATCAGATTCTAATCTAAGAAGACATAACTTCTGCTTGTTCAGAAGTTTTGCATGCAAGAATTTGATAACTTACAAAATCTGTGTCTGTGATTTGTGATGTTGTAGCATCTTGCTACCACTTCCTTATCAATGTTTAATTTTGTATATTTTTGTGCAAAAAAGCGGATCCCAGAAGCCTTCTCAGCTTAGGAAATATTTTCAGGAAATATCAGTTTCTAATTGGTCAATAAACACACAAGTGGGCATTGCAATCCACCCACACACAATATATTTTTCCAGCGCGTGACCAAATCAAGTTTCCCGCCATGTGCTGTGATCCTGTCATGTGATTACATTATAAATAGCAGACAAGAGTTCGCTCATTCTTTTTTTCTCTTTTCTCTCTTCTTGCTGCAAGATGTAGTCCCAAAAAGATTCTCATCTCGACCATGGACGGTCAGATGTTAAAAGCATATTCACGCATTCACATACGTACAAACTTTTCCAACCTACCATTACAAACATACAGAACATTTCCAAACATGCAACAAGAACTTTTCTCTTTGAAATATTCTTCTAAAACTATAGTTTAATAATTAATTCAACTTTTGTGAATTGAGATAAAAATATTCCCAGTCTAAGAGACATAACTCCAACAGATCTTTAACTTCTACGCATGTACATCAACATACAAATAAATACAATGTTATGTTTTAAAACTATTTTGTTCTTTCTGTATTTCATGCTTTGTGGTATTTTACGTTTAATATAAATTGTGCGATCATGTTATTCATGCAGTCATAAACAAACATCTACAATTGTCCATTCTTATTACCAAGTGACTACATTATGGTAACTCTGACATCTGAAACAATTAGACCACTACAATGTAATTTCACGGGATCAACTAGATCTTGTTTCTTTTAAGGTAACCCCTAGATAATCACTGATGAAAAACAGACTTGAAGCAACAGAAATGTGGTTCTACAGAAAGAAGTTGAGGATACCATGAACTGGATATCAATGTCTTTTTACGAGGAGTTCAACTATGATCCCATGTATAAAAAAAAATCATCTATTTGAATTAGAACAACATTGAATGTCATAAAATCTCCTTCCATTTGATTAAAAGACATTAATTATGTTTCAGTTTTATTTGTATAGCATCCAAATTGTGCTGCAGCTGATTCTAATCTAAGAAAACATAGCAGAAGTGTTGCAGGTAAGAATCTATGTCTGTGATGATAATTTCAGGATACTGACTACATCTTTCTTCTTTTAAATTAAACCCAATACTTTTCTCGTCTTTAGTTGCAAGTCTCATTGCGTTGTCAAGGGCAATGATGAAGAAAAATGTAACCAATGTGTCTCTCTCTTTAAGCTTCTATCCAAGATTTCAAAAACCTCTGTATATCAATCTGGTGATAGTACCTGTGCTACAGTATCTGTGTGTAGTATATTTGGTAAGTAAGGATATTGTAGTTGGAATTTCATAAACCTTGAGTATTTCCACAAATTTTCTTCTGTGAATAAAATCAAAACCTTTCCTAAAACCCATGAATGTTAAATACTACTGGAAGGTTTTTAGCTTCAACCTGCTTCTTTAACAGTGATTATCTAGGGGTTACCTTAAAAGAAACAAGATCTAGTTGATACCATGAAATTACATCACAACCTGCAGATACTAACACAGACCTCTAAATCTTGAAATGGGTTTTTCAGATTGTCCAGCAAGAGCTGAAGGGTGTAATTCCTGATCCTATAAAACAGACAGCTTCAGCAAAACCAGAGTCATCTTCGTTTTTCCTATGACCCAGTGAAAAACAATGGTTCCTACTAAATAATAGGAAAAGACAAAAGAGTATTATTAGTAAAATAAACAAAATTATCTCCACGAAATCAAACCAAAAATAGCTGCTATACCTATTATCATTTATGACAGATGAAGTACCCTGTAATATTTTTATTCTTTCAAAATTGAATCAGTGTTATAAATATTTCAAACACATGTTGCACATAGTTACTGATTGTTGTTTGTTAGTGAGCATAGGTCAACTTCAACTATAACACACAAATGAACTACTGGACGAACATGACAAACCAAGACTAAAAATAGCGTGTTTTTATTGAACTTCTACTCTTTCAGTATTACACACATTAATTTTAAGATGTTTAAAAAAAAAAAAAGAAAGAAAGAAAAAAAGGGGGTTTTCTTTTGGATAAAACTTTTTAACGGCCTTGTGGTTATTGACGCCAATACTTTTATGAGTAATGAAGTAATGCTTTACTTTTACTAATAATTTGGATTATAGATATTTGATTTTTTTTTAAATGGTCATATTTGCCTCATAAGAATTGTTAATGAATGCTTTGCTACTGATTTTTAAAATTTTAGCCAGGTTCATAAATTATATAACTAAAAAAATAAAACACACACACACACAAAAAGACAATGAGTTACTGTCTTTTCACCTTTCAACAGTTTCTCAAAATAAAAGCTAAAGTTAATAACTGCCGTTGAAATGTTTGTTAAAAAAAGAAAAAAAAAGAGAGAGAAAACGAAGTCACCTTTAAAATTTGCCTTCATTGAATACGATTTTTTTTCTTCTAATTTAGACATTTTTCATGTTCTTCCGAAAAAACGATTTGGGCGCTTAAACATGATTTTAAATACAAAAAAATAACAAAACAACAATTAATTTTCTTACTTGTTACAAGGGACGTTTAATTAAAAATAATAATAAAGATGTTCAATTCATTCCCCGATGTGTACACTACAGTCAGTGTATGACGTGTTTTTTGCCAAGTTTTAAAAATCTAGTTTTTGTATACTTTTTTCATGTTGTTTTCATCAACACCTGTTGTGGACATTTTTAATACAAATCTAAGTTTTTAAAATGAAAATCATTCTATGAATCATGTATTTGACTAATTTGGGAAATATTTTTAATTACTAATTCAATATTGTAACATAAACATTGTTGTTTTTTGTTCAGGTTGATTATAAAACGATCGTACAATTGCAACTGGAAAGTAATTCAAATATACTGAATAATAATCAATGTGGATTTTACAAGCATAAGATTAACCGGCTTTGATTTTATTTTTTTAGTGTCTTCTTAAAAACCAACAACCAACTGCAACTCATAGTGTACTTGACCTTAGTTCTACCACTAACTAAACTCTGTAAAAAATGTATCATTCATCATAGTATGATTTTTATTTATTTTTTTTTTAGTATTAAAAATTGGGTAGTTTGCTTTTTAAGTCCTGATTTGAAGGAAACGATACAAAAAAATATGCAAAAAAACTTGATTTTTTTTAGTTTAAAAATGAAAACAAGTGACAAAGCTTGACAAAAAATACGTACACAATTATTGCAGAAAATGTAGAATGTATTTTTATTTTTACAACGTTAATTAAATGCTCCTTATTAACACATTTTTTTAATTACTCTGTTATTCTTTTATTATTATTACTATAATTTTAACAAAGCTAAGACGTGCAACCAGTGATTATAAAATTCCAGAGATGTGGCATCAAAACAACTACTACTAAAGTAGATTCTCTAAAATCATATAGAATTCAAAATAAACAAAGTAGACTTTTATGAATGTTTTAAATTATTTATAAAAGAAAAATGCAAATAGTTGTAGTCATTTTTATTCTATGTCATTATAATAATAAAAAAAAAACAGTATTTGATTTTTCGGCAAAACTGAATTAACACAAAATAAGAAACGATGTTATTTTTCTCTTAAAACAAAAAAAAAATCAAGGAAAAATGACAATTCCTGTATTTACCATTATGACATCAATCACGGTTTTAAAAGCTTGCAGATTCCAAGGCGTTATATCCCGTTTTACAGCAGAAATTTTGAAGTAAAGGTGAACAGGGAAAATGTTTTGGAGTCTCTGAAAAAAAAAAAGACCCAATTTTTCTTCTGCTTTACGATAAACAGAGTGCTTGATTTGTGAGCGTGTTTGTCTTACCTTGATACACACAGAACCGTGACGTAGCGCGCACTCCCTGGACATTCTTTCTCTTTTCTTCTCTCTCTTCTTCTTCTTACATATCCGTTTTCTTTCTTTTACACTTAATTCATCTATTCTTTCTTTCATTCATTCTTCTGTTTTCTTTTCTTTCTTTCTTTCTTTCTTTCTTTCTTTCTTGCTTATTCTTTCTTATAATCTATCTATCTATCTATCTATCTATCTATCTATCTATCTATCTATC